>CM057814.1:42419022-42739022 GCA_030067965.1 Latrodectus elegans
CATTATAACATAAATGTAAATAAGCCTTTTAAGGGCGTAACAGGATTTTACGTTATGTGTTTAATGTCATCACACTTAAGCTACATTTTTGTTATTGAAGGATTTTATCTGTTCATTTATGATTCTCTAGTACTTTTCAGTAGGCTACTGTTTTGGTATTGGGATTTACGCAAATAAGTACATTGAATTACAGTCCTGAGTAATGAAATCAAGTAATGAAACTATGCTAACATTCATCTTTACAAACTACCACGCCACACCAATAGAGAGATATTAAGAAGCGATCATCTGATACTAATGTATTCTGTGTACAAAGGAAACTTCGAGTACAATTAGTTAGCTTTGTGTGAAAATATTATTATGTGATCAAATCCATAATATATTTTAAGACTTAATAATTTCTAATTCAGATAGTCAAAATGTGTATTTTCTTTTGAAGTTCTTATATTTTTTTTTTTACTGCAGAGAAGGAAAACAAGAACTATTCTGAACACATAATCAAGATAGTATTTTTAATGGTGAGAGTAAAATAAGTTATGAATGATAGTTATCACAAAAAAGCTTAGAACTTAATCAACTATTTAAAATTCTTTACATGATAGTTAATAATGATATATAAAAAACTGATTAAGTTATTTATAAATTATTATTTCGAAATTATTTCTTGCTTAAATATCTATCATGCACAATACGTTACTGGAAGCGAAAATATAAATTACGATATTTTAAATTATCTTTAAGCTGTAGAAAAAATATTGATACTGACTCAATATAAAAGTCAGTAATTCATTTTTGTCAGCATTTTGAAGTTCAGATTGTAGTTTGTAGTTTCAGCAGCTAATTACATGTTTTTATTTATTGACCCTTTCAGGCGCACTACCCTTTAAAGTTGAAATATTAGCACTATTTAGGCCTTTATGAGTATACAGTGAAAATTTTGTAAGGATTGCATGTACCATTTCGATTTTGTAGGTGTTCCATCACATGGAACACTGCGCCGCAAAAATCGTAGAATTATAGTATTGCAGTGAAGCCCATATACGCGTAAATGTTTTTGTGTATGAATGAAAAAACGATCAATTACACCTGCGTAGCAGATTTGGCATGATACAGAGTGCATCGCAAGAAGGCTTGCTACTCTACTCCAAAAAATAATATAATAAATAAAATTATAAAATAAAGATGTCTTTTAAAATTTTTGTTTTTGTTATCCGAATAAGGTTTTGGGGCTGCCTGAGGAGAATGGTTGAGATAAATTATTCCCATCATTTTCACTGGCATCCGACAACATTATCAGACTTAGACTGATAAAGTGGTTTAGGAACATGTTTCTCTGTATCACTATACATATGTTCTGATGCACTAATAAAGTGCAATTTTTGAAGCATTTTTATTGCTTCAGAAGGACCAAGACCTCTACGTGCCATTTATTTGCAATTAACAAATTCGAAAAATTAACTAGAAATTAAAACTATATTTGAAAAACGTAAAAAATATATAAATAAAAAAAAATATGTTCACTAAATTATAAGACGAATAGCAGCGAAAAGAAAAATCAAGATCATAAAAATAATGCTTCTCTAACTGAGAGGATTCGAATTAACTGATATTCCGATACCACACTGAAGCTTCCCAATTCAAGAGGCCAATAAGAGTGTAGAAATATTATCGATATTTCTTTGTACATTTCCTCAACAGTAATTTATTACATTTCAAAAGAGAGAAAAACAGTAAAAAATATGTATACAGCTGTTTTCCTCAGCATGGAGTTCAAGGCTAATTGCACTCAAAATCGCGGGAAGGAAAAGTGCCGTTGCGGAGCAGTGTTCCAGGTAATGGAACACCCAAATTTATCAAATAATTCTGCATATACTTTATGCCTAAAAATTTAAAGTAATATAGAATCAATAGTTCATGATACAGGAAACAAAATAACATAGAAATTTCTTTTCAAAAAATTATTTTTGTATTTAAAAAAAAAAAAAAAAAAAAAAAAAAAAAAACGGAAATATTCCTTCAAAATAAAGGGATTTAAATAATCTGCTATAATTGAAATTTATTAATCATATTATGTAGTGCTGCCATCTATTATTAAAAAAGAGAGTCTAAAGAACATTTTAAGCCGAATTTCATCTTTTTATCATAAAATGCAAGGTAACAATTTAAAGTTTGGTGTTCCATCACCTGGAACACTGAACCGCAAAGAGTTAAAGTGTTGCATATTTATTACATATATTTTTCTTTTATTCTTTTAATGGCCTAATTTCATTGTTAAAAATAAAATTTTTATAATTTACTAGTTATAAATATCATTATTTTAACTTTCCAGTCCTGTTATTTATTCCCTACATTCATTTCTGAAATTTTTATTTTTAAACCCAATTTTTTTTATAAAGATTTCTTTTTATTTGTTTTATACTTGGTATACTTATTTCCAGCTTTTGCAGAAATTGTATGTTAAATTATTTTAATATAATCTTTTTACACACAAAATAAATTATGTTTCTATGACTGCGAATATAAAATAATTTTATAAGATTGCAAAACAATATTTAATATCGAATAATAAGCAGCCTAGAAATTTTAAACTATTTTAAGGTCTTTTTTCTTATCTTTAGCTTTTTTCAAAATGCAAGAATATTTCCTAGATATGAAGCAATATTAAAAAATTCTATTGCCTTATCACAATGTAGTACACAAATAAATAATATAATGAATGTAAATCCTTAATGGATGAAATAAATAACAATCTCCATATATATTTTTTACTATGAATAAAACCAGAGACTTAGTTATTTCGTCGTGATTTGTCGACAGGTAAGATCACCATTTTTATGACAAAAGTTATTCTTTATTTTTAAAGACAGTTGTTCAACTTAATATCTTCATGTGTCAAAAGGGCCGTTTAAAGCATATCCAGTTCTAAATTCGTAATTTGTTGAAATTTAGGTATTATTATTAAGAATATCATGGTAAGAATGCAAGTCCATCACTAATAGCTTATTGTGTAGTATTTATGTGAAAATTTAGTATAAATTCTTTCATTGTTTTAACCATTTTGCTACACGGTGTGTGATTTGCGTTTCCTCTTTTTGTTGTTGATCAATCTGTGCTTGAACCACAAGAAAGGAAAAAAAAATGCCATAGACACTAAACTACATAGTATTTCTGCCTGATTTGAAACACTTCTCTGTTTATTTCCCTCCAGACAGCTGTTATTATAGCCCACTGAATAATTATATGGCGCAGTTAGTTACTAAAATATGATTACACTTCTTTTAAACTCTTCAATATAAAACAATCGAGCATTTTTTTATTATTAAAAGAATTAACTATTTTAGGATATCTTGCAATTGTCAACAGTTTGTGAAAAATAATAAGTGTATTTAATATCTGACGGTCGGAAATCATTGAAACGAAAGTGAGGAATCCTAACTTCAATATCAAATTATTTGTAGTTAAAGAAAATTTTTTTAAATGTTCCACATATCATTCGATTTGTTTTTAGCTGATCTTTAAGCAAAATCTTATTTAGTAATGTTAAACGGCATTTTCAACAAAAAGTTAAGTAAATATCATTATTTTTCCGAATTCCTCGATAGTCAGATGTGTTGCTTACACTGGAAGTCAATGCCCTTCGAAAACTGAAGAGCTATATCCGCTAGTCACATATAAAATACATAATCTTTAAACTGTTGCCATAAGTTCTGTCAAATGAATTTATGTTAATGGTTAACGGGATGTGTAGTCATTTCACAGTCTTAAATTAAGTAATACTCGAATGTTTTGGCAAGAAGTTAGCTGTGGAAGAAGTTTTCTTCCGTGATCTGCCATTGGTTATCGCAATGGTGAGGAGAAACTAAAAAAATATTTTTGTTTTTTTGATTTCCATTAAGCAATTTTATCTGGAATTAAATACACAAACATTAATGTTTTCAAGATTAAAGTCATAATTTTAAGCTGGAATGTTGTCAGCTATTTGAAATTTTGTTTTAACTTAAAACATTTAAATCGCTTGATAAATGTAATGGTTTCTATATTAAAATTATAATACAGTAGCTATTACACTATATATAATAGCTTCTGTATTATAATTATGCAAAGGTTTTGTACGTAAAGCTATGTAAAGGGAAAAATACGATTTTTAAGGAAAGTAATTAAAATTAACTAATTCACATTCTTATCATTTATTCAAATATACAAGATGATTAAGGTACCATTATAAAACACTGAAAAAATATTATTCAGAGTAATTTCAAGTTCAAGAACACTTATGGAGTAGCGTCATTTTATTTATTATATTGTGAACAAAAGATTTTGTTTGGTTTTTTTCAAACAAAAGTTAAAGGAAGATAAAAAAAGAAAGAAAAAAATTCTAACATTTTTTTAAGGTAGTAAGCTTAGTTGCCGTTTCAGTGAGAGAAAAAAAGAGACTTTATGGAAAGAAAGCGATATTTCTATATCAGAATGATGATGAAGCACATTCAATACAAAGAAGTAATTTTTTCCTTTTTCAGACAAAATCTCGTTGCTTTACAAGTGCTCCTGTCACATTTTCAGCCCCGTTTCTTTACAAAATTCAGGAGAAGGAAATATTTACACAAATGAATGTGAAAGACCACCTCAAAAATGTAATCTTTTAGGGTAAAGAACAAAAAGAAAAAGAAATCCGAGGCTTCATTTCTCTTCCATAAATTTTATTATTTTGTGTGTGTGTGTGTGTGGGTTCATTATTTACACTTCTTATTTAAAAATACTTAATTTAACCATCGAATTTATCTGATATAAAGAGAGTTAAGGAACATGCTTTAAAAAAAAAAACTGTTGTAAAAAAGTTGATTTCTATTTAAAAACGTAAAAGTCTGTTTTATGAAAAACTAAAATGATTAATTTAATTTAATTAAAAAAATTAAATTTAATTTGAAAAATGTTGAATTTCTCTCTTAATTTTCCCGTTGATATATATTCCCAGTTTGTTTAAAAAGATCATTTTTAAACTAATTATCGTACTCTCCACCACTAAATCTTAAGAATGCACTCAGAGGTTCCTCCATTAAATTTTGAGTGCAAGGTTTAACTGGCTGAGAAATTATTTAAAGAATAGAGAGGATCACCAAACTCTAGTCAAAACTCACCAAACTCTAGTCCCAAACTCATAAAAATTGCTTATTTTTACGGTTTTGCGACTACCTTGACTATTTCCTAAATTTTCTCTTTTCGTTTGTCCTGATTTTGAGGTATTTTTTGATTCCTTTACTCCCTTCTGGAAAAGTCAAAGCTATTGTCCTTTCTAGCTAGCTCTTCGTATCACTATTCTATAACAATGAACACTTTGACAGCTCACTAGCTAATTCATCGTACCAAGACTTTGTAGTAATTAATACTTCAAGGAGATAACTCATCGTATTAACATTTTGTAATAAAGGATACTTCGAGTGCTTGTTAGCTACCTTATCATACTAACATTCTGTAGCAATGAATACTACAAGACTCGCTAGCTAACTCATCGTATCAGGACTTTGTAGTAATTAATACTTCTAGGAGCTAACTCATCGTATTAACATTTTGTTATAATGGATACTTCGAGTGCTTGTTAGCTACCTTATCGCTCTAACATTCAGTAGCAATGAATACTACGCGAGCTCGCTAGCTAATTCATCGAACCAACAATTTCTAGTAATGAATACTTCGAGAAGTTGCAAACTACATATATATATAGCTCATCCTACTATCATTTGTTAGTAATGAATGCTTCGAGAGCTTGATAGCTAGTTCATTGTACCAACATTCTGTAGTAATGAATATTTATTTTGAAAATATTAGTAATCAACTAGTGAGTAAAATATCAATGTCATTGGTCATAAGGATGGGCTCAATTCCCTCCTCAGCTTTGATTGAACCTTTTTATAAGATACAATTTTACATTTTTTACTCATTTCATACTTTCATATTTAACAATTTCCGTATAATCGCATTCTAGTTCTTTAAAATTTGTTTTCGTTTCCCGCCTTAGATCTATTTCATAATGCTCACCTTCCTCTATAGAAAATAAAAGCTTTTGAAGACATAATTATTTAACAGACTTAACAAAATTTGATTACAAATTTAATTAATAATATAGAGAATGTAAACTTAATAAGTTTGAATTAAATGAGTTGCGGAATTGTAACGAGTTTAATTGTAATCACATAAAAAAACAATAAATTTTATCCTCTTACATGTATACATAACCAATATTTTATAATTGTTTTTATTAAAATATACTTCGATTGAAAAAAACATTATTACAAGATTTGGGAAGCAAGCAGATGTGAATAGAACTTTTTCCTTTTACATAAAAGCAATAAATTTATTAGCAAAGGTCTAAATTTTCTCTAACTTTCATAAGTAGAGACATCGGAAAATTTTAAGACATAGTTTGACAACTTGAGAACTTCCCATTTGTAAAGTATGCATGATTTTCTAATTCCGAGTTATTTATATCTAAAATAATTTTTTTTTAAAAATATTTGTAAGCTTGATTGTTTTCATATATTCTTACTCCTATTATATAACATATAATCAAAAATGAACTGTCCATTAATTAAATTCTAATGCAATATATTTTGCAAAATTTAATGTTGGATAGATTTTCAGAATTGTGAATGAATTTTTACATTTTGTCACATTCTTGTAGAGAAAAATACAGTGACCTTCAAAAGTTAAGAAAAAAACCATTTTTTGGTGCTTAAGTTTCAAATGAATGAATGTAGAAATACCAAATTTAGATGACAACATAAAAAACTCTCATTACTTATACTTAACAAAACAATCTTACAAAAAAAATCTCGTTGAAAAATTCCATTTTAGGAAAAAAGAATGATTACAGTTTTATGTGGTAAAATATCATAGAAACATAACAAAAAGGAGTTTTAATAAGGGATGTGCCCATTCCTAGCTTGAATGCATTGGTGGTATCGACATTTCATGCTGTCAATTAAGTTATCGATTACGGCGAAATGGAAATCAATGATCAGACACGGACTAAGCTATTTTCAGCTTTCCTACAGATCCTGGAAGAGGACTTGAGGCAGGATCCTGTCTTCCAAGACAGTCCCATAGATGTTCTAAAGGATTCACGTCTGATCATTCCATTCGCTCCAAACCAAGACTCTCAAGATATTTTTCAACATTATTTGCATATCTTTTCAGACGTTTAAAACGTTCGCCGCGCATATCGCTCCATGCATGTGCGCGTGCCATGGATGCGCACGTAGTGACAACACCAATGGACTGAGTTGCTAGTCTGCATGCTGTTTTCACTTCGGTGGATCCCGCGATGCTGCAACGTGTGATGGAAGCTATTCCGTAGTGCATGTCAAGCTTGCCTTGACTTGCACGGCGATTACTTTGAACATCTGCTTTAAATCGTGCATTTACTGCTGTTGATAGGTTCAATAAAGTGTTTTTTCTTGCACCGGAAGTGAGGTCATACTTTGTTTATCATATTTTTTTCATAAGCTATGGATCGTACAGCAGCTCTTCTTTGCGCAGTTTTTATATACTCTCAACGAGGAATCTGGCTGTGCACAACTTATGCGGTCATTTTGGGACACCCTGTATAAGTCACAAAGTGTTGCTTGTCGAAAACAGATACTTTTAATTTTACTGTCGTAATTTTTGAAAATTTTCCTCTTATAGATATAGTAAATGCTTTAAAATATTATTACTTTAAATACTTTAAAATATTTACTTATACTTTAAACTATTTACCTGAATAGTTTTTAGCAATCTCTTTTGTTATTAAATCAATATGTTAATTGTTCGATTTATCGATTTCCTACATCAAAGTAATTTTCTTAAATACAGGAAGGAAATTATACTTTAATGTGTTCTTGGAAAATTAATGAAAAATTAACTTCAGTATGATGATATCTGGCAATAATCATAGAATACTAATAAACACAAAAAATTATTTTTGACTTAGATTTGTGCCATGATCATTATAGATTTGTTTATTCAACAATTATTGCGCTTGTTCAACAATTTTTTCAAATTATCCAATAGATGTTTAATAAATATTATGTTTTAACAAATGTAACATATTATTATTATTTATTCTCTTCATTATACGCATTTTTATACCGTAATCAAGAAAGTATCCAATGTAATTTAGAAAAATTAGATAAGGATAAAAGAACATTAGTAAGAAGAGCACAGTTTATAAGATAAAAAGAAAAATTTGATTTTTTTGATTACTTGCTTACAATAACATTTCCGTAATGTTACTTAGTGATTCTTAACACTAATCTTATAAATAACTCAATCACATTATAACTGAGATTTGAGTTCGAGACACAAAAATTGTCAGCAAACATAATATAATCTATACTTTTATGAGGAAATACATAATTTAAAATATCAAGCATTTAAAAATAACTTTGATAACTCTAATATGGGTTTCTATTTTTTATTTTAAATCATTATTTCAATACACTATTTTTTTTTAACTTCACTAGCGATATAATATTTTTTGTATTTTTATTATTACTTGCTTTAATAATTACAAATCTTTATTTGCCAATGGTCCAATGGTTTTAATTTTTTATTCTTGTAATATATATATATATAACTTCAAGTCTTTATTTAATGTGTTTTGGATTCGCTTTGTGATAATGGTCTAAAACTGTTTCATGGACGATCTTTAGTTCCTCTGACTGATAACATGCCGAATTGCTTCGATTATCTCTGACATTTTATCTACATTTTCAATGATGGGTTAAATGTGTAATGTACATCTTTAAAATCAAAAGTACATGAAAGGAATCAATAAATCCAAAATCATGTGTGTGTGTACAGAATTGGCTGTTACACTATGAGAACCATAAGCACCACCCACAGTTCCAGCCGCCTGATTTACAGATTCGTCTTTATCAAAGAAAAACTGTAAATTATACTAAATTTTCTCTTTGTTGATTTATCTTAACAATCAATAACTCATAAATGAATGGACTGAATGAAATTGAAAAAGAATATTTAAGTGCGAAATGTCAGGTTTCTAAAGAGCATAAATTTGAAATTGCTTGATCGATATTTTATTAAATATTGATCGCTACAAAAACTTGATGAAAAAAATTCATTACCAGGATTTCTTTTTCCTCAATCTTATATATTTATATATCTCAAAATTTTATGTATAAAAAAACAATTTTAGTATAAAAATTTAATTAAGAATGGAATTGCGATTTTCCATCAAACGACATGGAACACTTGTTTTGGAAATCAAATCTCAAATTATTTTAACAATTTCTCCTATTGAATATATGTTGCCAATTTATTTTGATCTTAAATTATTAGTACATGAAAATAAAAATACCATTTTTTCTGACCTTTTTAAGAATTTAAAATGAAAAGTCCTTTTTTTGTGAGAAAGTGAATTTAAGATTTTAGCAATATATATATATTATTTCAGATGGAAGTAAAATTTGTCTAGTTACTTTGCACAATTTATTAATTGATAATATGGTTACATATATTTGTAATCATAAAATTGATTAGAGAGCAAGGAAAATAAATTACTTTCTCTACTTAATCTGGAAGATGTATTTATATCACCCATCATTTAATTTTCTTATTTCAATTGTTTATTATTTATACTTTATTCCTGAATTAGTAAAAGGAAAACAAAAAAAGAGATGTCTTTAATTTTTATTGTCGTGTTACAATGAATTCTTAAATATTTTTTCATAAAATAAAATAGAAAGTATATTATTAATATTTTTTATTTGAATATTAATAGTATTTGGCTATGTTAAAGCAACATATGTAATGTTAGGTATGCATATTTTTATTTTGTTTATTTTCTTTTTTATTTGAATAAAATAGTTTTATATTACAAAATATTACTTTGTTTTCAAAATGCAGTTTGGCTAATTAAGTTTCTGTATGGTAAAAATTTTGATAGTTTATTCTAGATGATTTTATCGTGGTCATTGTATTCATTTTGCTTACGGAGAAGACATTATAAGTGAATTATTTATATAATTCACTATACAAGACATTATAAGTGAAGACATTATAAGTGAATTATTGAACAAAGTAATGATTATCACATAATAATCATTACTTTGTTGTAATTATTATTATGTGAATCTTTCATCACTTAAATCCACTTTTCTTGATTAACTGAGAAAAAAAATTAAAAAGATATAATGATCTTATAAATTTTTGCTATAGAAATTTTTTTTATATTCATTGATAAGTTTATGAAAGTTGAATTTTCCACTCATACTTTAAGTCAATATGAGATTAAACTGAGCATTTTTTTTTCTGGGAAGAATATATTAGGTTTGCAAAATAAGTTTTGTAAATATCTTATTTAAATGCTTTAATGTTATTAAAAAGTAAAAAAAAAAATAAATAAAATATGGCTTAATTTGAAACTTTACTTATTTGCTTCTTTGCTACTGTATTTTATGCACATTTGCTATATTAAAAATTTTATGTAATAACATAAATTTTTATATATACTAAACTCCACAATATTAATAAAAGAAATAAAATAATTCATATACACATATTTTCTATAGCAATTAATTTTTCATACATCCATAAATTTTTTAACACTTTATGATTATATTAGTTTTTATTTAATTGTAAATGTTCATAAAAGCTTTTGTTTTTCAACATTTAATGCATAAAAATTGCGAAATTATAAAATAAAATAAAAGCCATATTTGAAGGTTTATGTGCATTTATTAAATAAAGTAACTTAAGCCCTTTAGGATGAAGATTATCTATTATTCTTAAATTCGAATAGAAGTATTAAAAATATTCACTTTATTACTCAAGACAGGTACAGCGAATGTGATATACATATTTAAAAATATAGATTTACATAACGCGAGTTAAAAGGAGTTTTTTTTTTATGGACATAAGCTATTTTAAACGACTTAAATGAATATTCATGAAGAGAGTACGATGAATATTCATAAATTACTACTCTACATATACTTTTAATTTTTAACTATATTTTTTTTAAAGAAAATGTTAGTAATTCCTTTTTATGTAAGGTAATTTTATGAACTCCGTTTTTTATTTATTTATTTATTTATTTTAATTAGATAAACTTTGTTTTGGAAATTACTATCCTAAGTTAACTTTACAAAACTTAAAATTAGGTTAGTGTTCAGGCTTTAAAGAAGGCATGCGTTTATTTTTGACAATTCATGGGATTTTTTTAAATTTTTATAAATGATTCGCATTTATAAAATTTTTGGAAGGAAACACTGAACATTAAATGTTAGCTCTTTAAAAATGGGTATTTTAGACACATAGATAATATTTTACAATTAACTTTTTGATTTTTCTTTTAATATTTTAATAACATGCGAGAATTGCTTGTATTTTTATAGTTTTGCTGAAATATATTCTTGAACTTTCCTTCTGCTTAAATTTCATGTAATACTAGATAAAGTAAGGAAACGATATAATTTGTTTAAAGTGCCACTCACAAATTCTTTGGTAGCGGGTTCAATACTTGATCTGTTTGTAATTCAGTGTGGTAAGAGACCTTAAGATTCTTCATCCTTCGTAGAGGCTAATACCTCTCAACAGATGTGAACATTTGTAGAGGAGGTTAATAGCTCAAATACGTTGATAGCGTCATATTTAAAGCTTAAAACTACAATGTCTTTGAATCTATTCAGAGACTTCGATCAACAAAAATAGATAATTAGTAGTGCACTGCAGTAATTAAACCTGGAAAGTATGACTCATATTAAATCCTCATAAATTAGTGGCAAGACCACGCTCCTTAGAATGGAAGTTTAGAGTTCAATTGGATGCTGGCCCTACTCCCCCCAGCCTTCTTCAGGCACATCTTTCATGATGAGTAAGTTCTACGTTGTTAAACGTATCAGATAACACCTGAAAGCGATTTTAAGCCATTTATTTATCTGTCATGTAATGCGTTCTGGAAGGATTTTTCCTAGATAGTGAGCTTGGATGCATGTGATGGTGAGTTTCGATACCTAGATAAATGCAAAAAATAGCACGTGTAATTAAATAGCTAGGTAACATATTCATGAGTCAAGAGAAAAAAACCAGAAAACTCCCAAGCAAACTATACGAACAAATATATTTGTATAATATAGAGATATACCTTAAATCTCGCACTCAGATAATTTAGTACTACTTCAAGGTTTGGGGTGGCTACAGGAAACTATACTAGTCTGTAACGACATCTACCTCAAAGTGATAATGAGTTTATGCATCACGTAGTGAACATAAAATATTTGCTTTAAGGTTTTTTAACATCCATAGTAAATTGTTGTTTTCTGCAAGGATTTTTTATGGAAATGGATGCATACTAGTTTAACTAAATGGAATAGTGGTTTTGAGTATTCTTAATCCTCTTTTAATGGAAATCATTTAAAAGGATTCCGCCAAAAATAAGAACTAATTAGATGCTTATATAAGAATTCTCACATCGAGAAAAAATGACCTCTCTTATCTTGAAATTGTAAAATAAGCGGTTAGGATAATTATTCCATCTGACGTACGAAAGTTGGACTTGCGTTATGAACAAAATTTAATCAGTGAAAAAGAAGATCAAGCTGAAAGTAATAAACATTTGCTATTTGTTTTTAGAATGATAAAAAGGATATGCTTCCAAAATTGAAAAAATGTATTAAATGATGGGAAAGTAATGCAATAGGCATTTCAATTAGTTTAAGAATATTAAGGGGAAGATCATCAGGGTTCAATCAAAAATATAAAATTCTAAAGAAAATAAAATCATATTTATATCTTAAGTATCACAAAAAATGTACTCAGTGGGCAAAATAATACATTAATTGGTCAGAAAACCAATGGAAGCTAATAATGTGCAACGAAGTGATAAAAATGTAGCTTTATGGTAATGAATGGTAAAAATATGTGAAAAGTTGAATAGAAAGCATGTATACCTACAAATGGTGTGTAATGCATTTAAGTGATTGATGGCATTCTGTATGATAATATATATATATATATATATATTTATATATCATATTATCCTTACCAATAAAAATGCATAATAATTTCAACTGAGATAATAATCTCAAGACTTTTACGTGTAATTGCTTAAGTTCAGATTGCCAGAAGTTTCAAATTAATGTAGCTGGATTTGTAGAAACATGAACAAGATTAATCAAAAATCATAATCATCACAGAAAAAAGCTGTGTATTAATTATTTAGATACACGCAACAAGATTGCAGCAGTTTCGCATGGAGTTCGTAGACATTATGCAACCATTGGAATACGAGTTTCAAGTTAAATATTTCAGAACTTTACACGAGAGAAGCAAATTTTGTAAAAAAAATACATAGTTTTTATGTCTACAACAATATATAACAAGAAACAAAGAACATTAATGGGAAAACTAGTTTGTTTGTCTGTCGCTCAACGGTCATTTTTTGCACACGAGGGCTAATTAGACCGGGATCTACGGTTTAAGCGGATTCCGAACTACTACAAACATCCATGCCCAAGGTGAGATTCGAACCCACGAACTGTTAAACCGAAGGCAAGAGCGCTAACCATTCAGCTGCCAGCTTGGTATTAATGGGAATACATTCTAACTACTGATGATAATATTAGATTTATCTTTTATGCTAAAGTTTAGGGAAAATGCATGCTGAAAATTGGCTTACTTTCCCCTATCAAACGTTAAAAAAAATAATGCATCATTGTAGGCTTAGGCAGTTAGGATGGTTGATGAACCTATAAAATCTTATATCTTGACTTTATACGTATTTCACAGCAGACACAAGGAGTTTCTATCATAAAAAATCTTACTACTCGATTTATAATATTTTCAGGGCCTGGATCATTATTTATAGGTATAATCTCGTCACAGGTCACACTATCTTCACAGTATCACTACACTTAACAGTATCAGGAACACATCTCGTGTAGTACTTGAATACTGTAACGTTCTCTACAAGAGTTTTATTATTATTATGAAACAAGACATATCTTTTTACAAAAAAAATTTGTATTCCATTCAATTGCACTCGATTCAGACTATTTTTCATAGAAGGAACAATCACACTGACATTGTATTGCGATATTTAGTAATTGCTCGAGTAATATTATAACTTTGCACTAGCAAAAGTATTATATTTATGATGAATTATGCACCACGATAATGTATTTTTTACATTGCAACCATAAATATATTTTTGAAATTGTGAGATGTTAATCTTAATTTTTAATTTTTGTAACTCATTGTATTATCCTATACGGAGAGAGAAACATTTTATTAGGGCGACTTTTTGGGGAGAATATTTTGGGATTGCTTTTATTTATTTTGGCAAAATATTAAAATGGAAAATAGAATCAGTCAAGCAATAAATGTTCTTCATTTGAAACAATTTCATAAATTCATACTTAAATAATTTTTGATTGTTATAAAACATATAGTGAGATGACATTTTATTCCCTTTTATAATAATCAATCACCTATGATAAATATAAAAGAAATAAATTATCAATTTATTTCCTTTTTAATAAAAAACAACCAATACAGGAAAAATAAATGAAAAATTTATAGGAAAATTTTAAACATTAATGTTTTGTTTTTATTTTACATAAACACATTTGTCATTAAATGTGTATTTTGTGACATAAAATTTGAATTTACACTTTCATTATATTTCATAAAAATTTAAATTGACAATGTAGATAATAGTTTCATTACTATCTTCAGTTTCTCAATGAAATATTAAAAGTTGAAGGTTCCTGTCAGTGAAAGCATTATATACATATTTGTTTCTAAAGTATATATATAGTTGGTATGTATATAGTATATATATTTTGGTTGCTTTAATCCAGACAAAGTACTGGATTTCTTCTATTTAACAGCTTTTATTATTACTCGAAAGTGATTTATGAACCGTTCTCAATATCCGACGATAGTGATAGACTTGGAGATGCTGATCCCAAACTCAGTCTGCATTTTTCATTTTTATCTTTTTCAATGATATATACCAAAATTACTTTGCTTTGAAATACAATGCAAACAAGAAAGTTCTTGACTTTACACGTTGCCATTGAATGAAATGAGAATAAGAATGCAAATTAATGCATTACGTGGTTGAGACACCAGTCAATCAAAAATTAGAATATTACTCGTTATAAAAGTTGGTTCACCGCCACATTCATCAATCGTACGTAGCGAAAATAAATGGACATGTCGTAAAAGCTCATTCGTTGTTGTTTGCCTTACGATTTCTAGGTGGGCTTATCTACCAGCTGCATCAAGTCACCGAACATGTCAAGCGTTTGTGTACAGTGCTGGAAATGAAAGTACAGCAAAGCATGACTTCACAAATCCAGGTGAGGAGAATTGTCACTCTCTGATGAAGAATGTAGAAGACAAATACGGGTCTTGGATGACAAAGCAATGTCATCGGTCATTGAGGAAGACAGTAGTCAAACGTATGATCAACTTGCTAAATAAATTAACGTTTCCTGCGAAACGGTTAGACTTCATCTGCAGTGCTTAGACAAGACGTACTGGCTGAGAAAATGCGTTTGTCACCCCCCGGAAGTTCATAAGCAACAACGAGTGGCAGCTTGTTTATCATTACTTCCCCACCCCATCTTAGCGTATCCATACTGAATCGAATGTTAACCAGTTACAAAAAGTTGGTCTTTTGATACTTCCAAGCGTTCCAGACATAGGTTGTCCATCTAGAATACTATCCCGCATAGGGCAAGACATCTATGCATCCACATAAGGTTATGCTTTGTATATGGGGATCTGTTCGCAAAGTGACTCCATGAGTTGTAATCAAGGTGACAAACGGTCATTGTGGACCTGTACTCCCAGCAATTGGAACGTGTGCAACAGGCATTGCAACAGAAGAAGCCACCACTGGTTAATCGCAAGGATGTACTTTATGGACTGATAACGTCAAGGTGCATGTCGCATGAGTGGTCAGGAATACCATACTTGGCAAGCAGACTTTGTACCATCTTCCTTACTAATGTGACCTTTCATCATCAGATTATTACTTCTATTTCCTGGACAATGATCTTTTAGGAAAATCCTTCACCAATAAACTAGACTTGCGTCAATCACTCAGGACTTCCTTTCGTAGTAACTTTCAAGTTTTACTGCAAGGAGATTGCACAATAGGAGACACGTTGACAGAAAGCTACACTTTCTGTATGTCATTTTTTTTTTTTTTTTTTTTTTTGTCATTAAAATGGTAAGATCTTTTTTGTTTACCTTGTATATAACTTTAAATATTGAAAGTAAATTAATGAACATGGGTAATTCCTTTAAGAATAAGCAGATTTTCTTACAAAATTTGATAATATTGTCAAATGTGAAAAGTGCTGAATAACTTCTAATACATGAGCTAAAATGGGAATGCAATATGAATAGATTATCTTCGAGGAGGTTGAAAATACTCTTGTTTGACAGCAAAGTTATGAAATTTTCTGATGCATTCAGTAGGAATTTCTGAATAACTAATTCTTTACTATGGCTTTAAAGGATCATTTGACCAAAAAAGATGGAGTTATTAACATATCAGAATTTAATCACAATCATATGCTGGCTATTAATCATTTTGTGAGTCAACAATTTTAGAACCAATTTTGAATTATTGATTCTGAATCAGTAAAATTCAATCAAATAACATTAATTGCAGAACATTTCAAAGAATGTTGTTAGCAACATTTGTTGCTAAATGCACAAGAAAGTATAGAATCTTAACATACAAGCTTAATTTAATTTTAAAATGCCTTAATTTTTAAATTCAATAATTGCCTAATAATTTGTATTATTTTATGTCTTGTTTCATGGAGGCCTTTATCTTGAGTAAATTTAATAACATTCTTTATATATTTTGCGACATTTGCTCCATTTTTTGGAAAAGAATTTTTGAAATAAAGCCATTCCTTTTCTTTCGATTTTACATTTCAGTTAATTTATGCAAAAAAACTGCTCTTTAAAATTATGGTTATACGTTTAAAGATTCTTATTTTTCTTCAATTCAACAAAGTTCCTTATTTTGAGAAAAAACTGCTAATCTGGTATACTTGAGTGATTTAACGAATAATTCACATTAAATTAAGTTATATAAATTGTTTTTCATGAAGGTCTTATAGAGTAAAATGGTGATTTTTTTAAAGAAAAATGCGCGATTTCAAAGAGAAGAACAAAAGTCTTAAAAGCCAAGTGTAAAAGTTCATCATTAAAATTTGGTTTTGGGAGTTCCTCTCAGTTCTAACGAAATCTATAAGCTTGATGGCTCCGCATCGAACGTGGATAGTTCCATTCATTTTCTTTTCAAGCACTCGAAAGTAGAATCAGAAGAAATTTCCTTCTCTTTTTAGTGATACCTATATCTTTCATTTGGCCACATGAGAAAAGTTCCATCTGCAGAATATTTCAAAAGTTTAAGTATCTATCGAGACAACAACAAATACAAAAGTGGTAAAGCTTCGAAGAGCAACGTGGAAAGAGCACAGAAGTGAAAGCGAAGTTGAGTGATTTTGCGGAAGAGAAGTGGTGAGTCAGAAGAACAGATACACAACAAAACACAAAATGTTTGACAAGAAACTTAAGTGCAGTGAGACAAAAAGACAGATACTCATTTTAAAATTCATAGTCATACGTAGGAACAATAAAATGCTAATTTATATTTGTGATATAAAAGGATTTCCTTCAAATAGTTTGAATGATTTATCCAGTAAGAAGTTATAAAAATATTTGTCATCTTTGAAACTGTCTATTGTCATGAGCACTTCATTTCAAGTTTTCACGACAAATATTCGATTAATATATGTTTATACAGTTATTTGATTTATACTTCATTAGAAATTATTTTCGATATTATGAGTTATAAATTTTATGTGGTCGTACAAAAATCCGAATTTAATTGAGATAAACTGTATTTATTTTACATTAATATTTATTTAAATACATAACTCAGTATGAAAAAAAATTCATAAACTAACTTCGTACTTTCAATACATTAGTTTTTGAAGAGTATTATTTTTTTTCTTCAGAAGTTTTTAATGTCCTTTACAAAATATTTTTATAAATAAAATTTGAAAAGAGTGTTTTTTTTTTAAATCAAATATGTGAATTTAAAATGATTGCATTACACCTACTCAAGCAAAAAAATAAATAAATAAGTAAATAAAATAAAATTAAATAAATAATAATAATAACATAAATAAATAATAAAAATTACATATTTGTAACAAAAATTCCATACATTCTGTAAGGTTTATACACTACTGGCCATTAAAATTGCTACACGAGGAAGAAATGCAGATAACAAAATGATATTTATTGGACAAATATATTATACTAGAAATAACAAGTGATTAAAGTTTCAAAAAATTTGGCTGGATATATATATAGATCCTGAGAAATCAGTACCCAGAACAACCATCTCTGGCAGTAATAACAGCAGTTATACGCCTGGGCATTGAGTCAGAGATTGGATTGCATGTACAGGTACAGATGCCCATGCAGCTTCAACAAAATGCCACAGTTCATCAACCGTAGTGACTGGCATTTGGTGACGAGCCAGTCGCTCGGCAACCATTGACCAGACGTTTTCTATTGGTGAAAGATCTGGAGAACGTGCTGGCCAGGGCAACAGTCGAACATGTTCCGTATCAAGGAAGGTCCATACAATACCGGCAACATGCGGTCGGGCATTATCCTGCTGAAACGTAGGGTTTCACAGGGCTCGAATAAAGGTTAGAGCCACTGGTCGTAACACACCAGAAATGTAGCGTACACTGTTCAAAGCACCGTCAATGCGAACAAGAGGTGACCGAAACGTGTATCCAATGGCACCCCATACCATCACGCCAGGTGATGGGCCAGTATGACGATGACGAATGCACGCTGCCAGTGTGCGTTCACTACGATGCCGCCAAACACGGATGCGACCATCATGATGCTGTACACAGAACCTGGATTCATCTTAAAAGATGACGTCTCGCCATTCGTGCGCCCAGGTTCGTCGTTGATCACACCATTGAAGGCGCTCTTGTCTATGACGCAGCGTCAAGGGAAGCCGTAGTCATGGTCTCCGAGCTGAGAGAGTCCATGCTGCTGCAAACGTCGTCGAACTGTTCGTGCAGACACTTGTTGTCTTCCAAACGACCCTGTTTCTTGACTCACGGCTCGTGACGTGGTTGCACGATCCATTACGGCCATGTGGATAATATGCCTGTCTTCTCGGCTGCTAGTCATAGGTGGCCGTTGAGATCCCGCATGGCGTTCCGTATTTTCGTCCTGAACCCATCGATTCCATATTCTGCTAACAGTCATTTTATCTTGACCGACGCGAGCAGCAATACTGCGATAAGATAAACCGCAATCCCGGTACGCTACAATTTGACCTTTATCAAAGTCAGAAATGTGCTGGTATGCATTTCTCCTTCTTACACGAGGCATCACAACAACTTTTCACCAGGCAACAACGTTCAAATGCAATTTGTGTATGAGAAACCGGCTAAACAATTTCCTCATTTAAACACAATGTAGGTGTCGCTACTGGCGACTGCTTTGTCTGAATGCGCTGAAAAGCTAATCATTTGCATATAACAGCACCTTTTTCCTTTCGTATAAATTTCACGTCTGTAGAATGTCGCCTTCTTGGTGTAGCAATTTTAATGGCCAATAGTGTTTTTTAAATGTTACTGACATAACGTAATTAACGAGTTTAAAAATAAAACTCAGTATACTGTTGTTCATGTATACTGAGTTTTATTTTTAAACTCGTTAATTCATTTTGGGCAAACTTTGTCGCTTTCTCATAAGGCAGATATTATATTTTCTAACCATCGTAAGTTCAAATTTCAAGTGCTTAAAATGGTTATGCAAAATGTTAAAATGTATCGTTTCCCAATTCTGTGTCGAAAATATCTATTAGTATCCAAAAACTGTTCCATATAGTCGCCAAATAACTTTAGTAATAATCGTAAGCAGTAATCATCTCACAATTTTTATCAATATTTCCATTTAATTTAGAAAAGTTTAGAAATTGACAATGTTTTTTTCAAAAAATTTTCTTGCATATTATTTTATTAACTAGTTCCGATGTAAAATATTTCAGGATCGTAAATTCATATGTTGGTACGGCGAGACAAATCTTTGCATTTAGAAGCATTTTATTAGATTAATGTAGCTATGGTTATTTACATGCATATAAGTTTTAAGAAGTTTTCTCTAAGATATGAAACATACACTCCAACTCTTTGTTTTGGGTATTAGCCTTATCACATAAACAGGAATGAGATTCCCAAAATGATTGGGGTTTTTTCATTGTGCTTATGGTAAATATTTTGCTTGCTATGGTAAATAATAGCTTGAAAGAAATTTGTAGCATAAGGACTTCCATGGGAATTCAAAATTATATAAACTGCCTGAGAAAACATTTGAAATCTGATAGGAACGCATACTGATTAAATTCGATTGTTTGGCAAGAATTTTGTATTATCAACTCAGTTTAACCACGATTTCATAGAAAATATATTTTTATTTCATTGATAAAATTATATAGTAGAAAATGCTTTGGTTGGAATTTTCACATAATAGTTTGAAAACGATAAAATGTTATAAAAAAGTAAAGAAAGATAGGATGTAAAAATTTAGTTATTGAAACAATTAAGAGAATACATATAAATTAAAAATAGCAAGTGGCTATCAAAACAATGGGAACACATTAAATTTATAAATTCCCCATTAGTACAGTGTAAGAGATCACTTTTGTCTTGTAATGCAGTTTGGGTTCACCCAGGAATTAATTCATACAAATACTGAACAGTGCAAGAGGAATATCATACTATTCTTCACAAAGATATTGTGAAATTTCTTTGAGATATTCCGGTGGAGGATGAATTCTGAAATATACACTCTAAATTGGATTATAATGTTTCAATTATACTGAGATTGTCAGATATACGAATAACCCTGCGAGCCAAGATAGATGTTTAACTTCTTGTATTCAAGCCATTATTGGAGAAGTTTTGCTGCATGGATCAGTGCATTATACTCCTGGAAAATGTCATCTGATGCGGATAATAAAGTGCATCATAGGATGGATCTGGTCAGCTCTGAAAATTCTGTGTATTACTCTCAGCGATGCATGTCTTCAGAGTTACTTTTGGTGCAGAAGAAGATCTCGGCACCACTGCCTATTTCATGGCAAATCCATCAGCATGCCTGACAATTAGGAAGGAGATACTCACGACCATTCGTTTGTGCAGATGTGTTCCAAATATGCACATCTCTTATTGCAGAGAAAAATGTGAAAGACGAGACATCACACCATATCACTTTCTTACACTTATAAGTTGGCTAAATTTTGTGAGTGTGACACCAATGTCGACGACGCTTGGCGTTATGGAAATTGTTGCTTTGCTGTAAATGTTTTTAAAAATCCCTTCTAAATGTAATCATTGACGCTGGAGAAATGAATGCTGATTGAGATCTAAGGCTCATTTTGCTACCTTATATTTCGCTTTAATATCCGTCTGTTTCGTTCACTGAGATTTTTCTGTTTATTATTTTCTTTGAAATAATGAATTTAATGTCACTCTATGTTTGCTGTTATGACTTTATACACAGTACCTCGAGAAATGTCTAAAAAATTTGGATATTTCTGTTCAACTTTCTCCAGCTAGACGAGATCCTACAATATGGAATCTTTAAGAATCTGAAATGTCCAATATTTTATGTTTTTGAAAAGATTTAAAACTTGCAAAACTTTAAAAAGCTACCATATACTATGAGAACTTATAAACTGCTAGATATTGCATATTAATGCTTGAAAATAGCTTTCAAAAATGCCACTTGTGGTGTTTCCTTTATTTCAATAACCAGTCATATTTTTCACATATTTATAATATATTCTTCATATTTTCAACTATATATAGTTTTTAGGAAATAACTTAAATCTAGTGAAAAAAATAGCTTAAAGAATGGGAATTAAGAAATATTATGAAAAGTGCTTGCTAAATGAAATGTGAAACATAATTGAAATAATACTGGAAGTATTTTGAATCATTTTAGACTACAATCCAAAAAGAAGGTTATTAATTCAATTTCTTCAATGTAAAATGAAAGAAAGATATTGTGCTTAAATCCATCAAATGTGTTTTGATTTCTCTTTAATTTGTTTTATTATAGATATATGAATACAATCTTTTATGAATGAAAACTTTTTCTAAGATGGCACGCAGTAATATAAAAAACCTCATCCTCTAATGCTATTCATGCTTCATCCGTTACATGTTCATGCATTTTTGCCATCATGTTTGAAACGATTAATTATGCAACTTTTTATCTCCATTTTTGACACATTGCTAAATATTCATCATTTTCTTAACTGTTGATGTTGTAAAATAATTTTTTTTAATCTAAATGACATAAATTAAATATTTAAACCTAATTTATAGAATCACAATCAAATAAAGAATTTTTTGTTAAAATATGCCAAGTTAGAATTTTGAGAGATGAAATTTTGAGAACTGAAAAATTTTGAGAGATGGAAATGTTCATTATAAAGAAAATTAAATTGTTTTTGATAAAGTTATGGGAAATTTACTAAAATATAATTATTTATATTTAAATGTCTCCTTAACATTATATAAGATATTTATTTACACAATCACACAATTTAATAAGATATTCAATTCTAATAACTGTAAGAAAGAAAATGTAATTTGTTATCCAATGATTCTGATATTAATAAATAATGCAACATAAAAGATCTTAAAATTGTTGAGTTATATTAATTAAACACAATGAAACACCTAAGCGAAATTTGTTTAACGAATATTTTTCGTTAACTGTTTATATATTAAAACTATTAAGGAAATAATTTATCTGTAGAGGTTTTTTTTTTGCTTCTATAACATATATAGTTTTAAATTTCTCAGTTATTCATTTTATATATATATATATATATATATATATATATTTATATATATATATATATATATATATATATATATATATATATATATATATATATATAATGAACAACTGAGAAATTTAAAACTATATATATATTAAAATGTGTGCTTAAATATTTCAATCCAACGCATTTTAGCTAAGGAAAATATTTAAGAAAATGTTTTAATTATTCGGTGTTTCTTTGCCATAGATATTAAATATTTTGAATAAATTTCTGACTTCAATTAAATGAATTTATTTAGTTATTAAGAATAGTATTATTTTAATTCAAGCTGTGAATTATATATATATATATATATAAACAATTAAAAAATAAAACGATGAAATTACAAAACTATATATTTATTCAAAACAAAATCATACAAAAGCACAAATATACGAAAATAATTTACAAAAATATATAAACGGAAAAACAAATTGAAAAGATTCAAGAGCTAAACTTTTTTTCTTAATTGTGCAATATATATATTTAGTTAAGTACATTTAATACACAACATTCATTCCTATAATTTTTTTAAAAATAATTTTATTAATAAGTTTGTTTCATTCATAAAGGTGAAATTTAATCAAATGGTTTATAAATAAAGATGAGATAATGATTTTAATGTTTTTTATAATACAAATAAGTTTTTAAATTCATCAAAGTAACTTAAAGTTTGATATATAATATATAAATACATTTATAAGTATATATATACTTTTAAAAAAATACATTACTTTGAAATGCACAATTTTAGTAAAAAATTCATATAAAAAAGTAAATGTCCATTGTTTCGAACTTCAAATGTTTTATGTTAGTGTAATTGTTGCTATATTTCTGTTAAAATATAATTTAGATAAAAATAGTTTGTAAGAATTTTTTAATTAACGAGATATATTAGGAAAGATTATTTACAGAATGATGGGCTATAATGATTGGTATTACAGTGGCCATTTTGCATGAAAAAATTATCGATTGCTAGTATCGAAATATATCATATAAAATTATCGATGCTGTTAATGGTGATAGAGATTCAATAATTATGTATTATAGCTTTGTGTGTGTATGTGTTTCATTATTTATTTCTTAATATAAATTAACGGTAATTATTGACAATCATCGCTAAGAACTGTCAGCGTGCATGAAATATTTCAAAACCAACAAAATAATACTGAATATCAAAATACTGTAAAGAGTAATCAAAATGTTTATGTATGTTTAAAAAAATCCACAAATTATATCAAAAAATATATACCAATAGATTAGAATTTCATAAAAATATAATCGTAAGTATTTCATACTTTTCAAAAATACTTTTTAAAAAAGTCTTCATTTCTCAAGCAATGAATTAAGAACTAAATAAAAATACGATTGGTCGTGTTTAAGAGTAAAAAATGTTTTAAAGAATAACTACAAAATAACACAAAATGATACTGATTTTAAATTTTGGAGCAAAGACTTGAAATTAACACTTAAGAAAGAACTTAGAATTTACGATAAATTAATTGCAACTAAGACTAAGTGAAATTCAAAGAATTTGAAAGAAAAATGTAACTACACACAGGCAACGGACAATATCCGAGTTATATTTCAAGAAAATAAAAAAATGTGAAAAATCAAAATTTATCAAGAAATTATATAAATAAGAACTTTTTCTGAAACAAAAATCTCATCTAAAAGTAACATCAATAGCTTAAAAATCTTTCGTTAAAATGTTGTCAAAGACTAATCAAGTCAAAATCTCAGATTAATAGAAGACAGACGTGAAAGCCATGCACGAAAGAAATTAAAACACATGCGACAGGTCATGCTTCAGAACTTGGTCTTACAAGTTTCTAGGTTCTTTTCCTCGGCGATCAGTTCCGCGGACTGGGGTAGGAGGACGGGTGGCGGCTTCCTCTGGACCACGGTCGTGAGCCCGTTGACGTTGACCACCTCCTCCCTCCTGAATAAGGCAGCAATTTCTTCGAAGGTCCTGTTCTTGGTTTCCGGCACTTTCTTGTAAGTGAAAGTCCAGAAGATGGCGAGCAGGACAGTGAACGGCAAGAAGGAATAGTTCTCGAACAACCGCTGCAAGAACACACGCAATTTAATGTGATAGGGAAACAAAACATTGAATACAAATAAAATTGCATTAAGTGTCGCCTACAAAAATGAAGGTTTTGTATTCTAAATAAATTTGTATTACTTTTAAAGGTTATAAAAAGTTACATATCTTACTTAAGCTTAGTATTAGATTGAGGGATGTCAAATTTAAGAAAACTAAAGAGAGAATTCTATTTATTTTTAATAATTAAATTTTTAAAATACAATTTAAATACAGAATAGAAATATATAAAAATTAAAATTTAAATAAGTTCCTAGAAGGAATTGCTACTTAATTTAGGTATCGGAATATAATTTTAACGATATACAATTCACGTCACAACAATGCTATGAAGGGCCGAGTATCGGCCATCCATCCAGAAGGGCGAGGTTCGATTCCCATTGCCGCCAAAGACCCACCGAGAACATACGACATACGTACTCGTTAAATCTGGAGAATCGAAAGTCCTTTGGTCGGTCGTTGAGCAGTTACCATGGGTGTAATGGTCAGGAGAAAATTTCCTCCCTTTTCAGATCAACGTCAAAATTAAGAGAGTGGATATTCTGGTGGCGCCATCCATCGGTGAATTTAAAAAGGAGCAAAGACGTACTTTCACCTTCGTGGTACTCTGACTAAAATCGAAAGATGCTCCCGATTGACTTAAATTCGCGTTGCCAAGGCATAGTAAGCTTGACTTGTACAAATGTCATAAGTAACAACACATTACAATAAATAAAATAAATGGAAACTAATTCTGGTTCTTACATGTGATTATTCAAGAGGATTTTTCCAACAAAAATCCTGATTTCATTGTAAATATTGAAATACTTTAAACATTTTTCTTCTTTTTAACTACAAAAAGTAACAATTTTATTTTTAAACTTGAACATTTGATTCAATTAAATATTTTAAGAAGTGATGCATATATAATGTAAAAACATGTTATACCCTAAAAATGTGCTATTTATACTTTTGATGCGATTTTTGATACATCTTACCAAGCCTAAAAATTTATCTGAATGAGTAATTATTACATTTTTATTCAAAATCCTACAAGAATGCATGCATTGGAATCTAATAACCACACAGTCAAAGGTGCTTTAATTTTAAAACTTACGTAGGAAAAAATCATTTCGAAAGGTAAAACATTTTGAATATTATGTGCATCGTCTTGAAAATACAACTTATTGCATACATTTAAAAAAGCACTATGGTTTATAACTTTGATGAGGATTAAATTTTTAATGAAATAGAACCATGCTAGACCCTCATAGATCCATCTTCTTATCAAAGTAGTTCCTGTGGCCAGATAACGATTGGTCTATTAAATTTATATATAAAAAGTGAAGCGCTTTCAATCAGTTGGAAATAATTTTACGATTGATTACTTAAGAGTGCAAACAACTTGCAGATATTTCTCAGAATACCGTGATTAGCTAAATAGACGAATCTAAATGTTATTGTTTCTCTCATACAATGTTCAGATTATTTTAAAAACTACTGCATAATACACAATCTCAAATCTCTCTTGAGTGAAATGAAAAATTTCCATTTTGCAGAATATGTTAAAGAACACGGCTATTCAAAATTGATGAAGTCTATTAACTTAAAAAAAAATGAATGTGTATTGTTCACTTCAATTTAGAATCATTAAAATATCACCAATATCATACTGAGATATGAGTTTTATTTTCCAAGAAAACGTGTTCTTAACTTATAAAGAGATTTCGACAATCAGGATTCACACCAGTAAATTCATAAGGTCTAATTATACCAAACATCTTTCGCCTATTTGAAATCAAAATAAGCATTCCAGTTTGGTCTGGCCATTTTTTTCTCTATCATCGAGTTTTTCTTCAATAGGTACAGTGTTTACTGATGAAATGTTAATGGAAAGAATATCCAGAACCCTGATTGCCGCAAATGCAAAAATGTGCTGAATAATATTAATTAATCACAATACAATTCAGAAATTTCCAGGTGTCTTATCAGACATTAAATCAAAACGATTTATTTCCAGATGACTAGCAATAAAGGTTATATATATTTTAAGAATTTCACATCAAACAAAATAACAGTAAACGGAATGAATAAAAGCATGACACACCAAACACTAAATTGCTGATAAAAAAATAAAGCAGAGAAGTAACATGTAAATGAGTGTGTAAATTAAGCCAAACTTTTCAGAGAAATATTAACAAATTCAATTATAATTCATGCTTTGGAGAAAGAATAATGTGGCTTTGGCGAAAATTTCTTTATTAACAAATTTTCGCCTCTGTCATAACTATGATCAGTAATATATTCTAGTTTAATTTTAATTCAAATCCAAAGCAATTTAGGGAATTATGATATTATTTTAGTATAATATGAATGTATTTCAAAAATTAATGTTTATATTCTATTTTTGGTATTTAGACATAATAATGTATTGTTTACTATATTATAGTTAGTTCATACTAATTTATATTTGTAAAAATTACTTTTTATTATTTACCTGCATTTGAGGAAAGACTAAACCGACTAAGAAATTGGCGGACCAGTTGACAAATACAGCCACACTCATCGCAGCGGGTCTTGGACCGTGGGAGAACAACTCCGCGGTGATCATCCACGGGATCGAACCTGAAGCAATATTTCCCATATTACAGATATTATACATTGTAAACATGTTGAATAAATATCGGAGAAACTACAACACTATTGATTTTAAATATTTTCAACTTAACTAAATATCAGAAAATATATATATAAAGTTACATACAAATAAGGCTGTAAGGATAGTTTCTTGACACGAAAAGTGATTTAGCACATTTGTTATAGTTATGAAATTATTTAAGAGTTAATTAACAATTTTTGAATAAATAAATTATTGTTAGAAAATATAACTATGGAGTTATTTTGCTTGTTATTAGGGGTAGTTACACAATTATATGAAACACTATTGAAACATTATAAAAAGTTATTAATCTTTCCATGACAAAAATATGAAAGATATAACCCATAAAAATCTTAGAACATCAAGAAATGCTCTCTTAGCAAATTTTGGGAACAATAAAATGAATAATTGACTATTTATAGAGAATAAAACTTTTATGTAAATAACTTAATATCCGATTTCCGATGATTAATAACAGGGAACATTTCTTTCCTTTTAAAGAGTAAGACAAAAATAACCTCATACTATAATACCGTTATTGGGTTGGCTTGCTTATCAATGATTCTTTTTATATATGAAGGCTAATTTTATGAAGACAATAGCTATAGGATAATTATAAATTTCTCCATTTTTAATAATTTTCTTAAAAATGTAAATGTTATTGGAAGTTCTTAAGTGTATAATATATCAGATAATGCTAAAAATATTTATGAAATATCATCCTTAATAATTGTATCATTCTTATAAGCTATTTTAATTTTATGTTTACAAACGAAAATAAAAGATTTTGCAATTAAATATTTTGAAAGTAAAATTAGGCTTGGATGAAATATTTAAATTTATAAAACTACCAATTTTTAGAAACATTTGCAATGTTTAATAGTTATAGGATATAATTAAAATTACAAATTAATTAAAAGAGTTATGATTAGTTATAATTACCAGTCATTATTTATAATCGTCACTAAATATGGGATAAACTATTGAATATTTATCAAATATTTACCGGTTTATTTATATAACCTCCAATACATTATAAGGAATGAATTGAATTCTAATTATTTTGTTGAGTATAAAAGGATTTTAATACTTAAAAATGAATATTTTTATATAACATTAGAATATTCAGTTAAAAATTATAGAATGTATGACCTCAATCAAAGTTAAATTTCAATTAAAAATTTAAATAAAAATGATATTTTTGTAGTTTATTTCGATTAGATATATTAAAAATAGCATTAGATATATTAAAAATTTCGATTAGATATATAGTTATGCATATGCATAAGTTGTGAAAGAAATTAATTAATACATTATCAAAATTGCTACAACTATACTGAAAGCTGATTATTCTAGTCAAAACTTCATTTTTAATGAAATGTGAACTTAGAATTATAAATAACAAATAGTTTATCTAAATAAGTTAGACGAAATCAAATAAAAGATTTGAATAAAAATTATCAAAGCTTTTATAAAAAAATAAAATAAAATAAATAAAAATAAACTATATATCAAAAATCAACTGAATCTACACTATAGGGAAAGAAGCAACTTGTTACATTAAATCGCAATTTTACTTATTTAGAAACCTCACTGATAAAAAATCTAAAAATATTTTGCCAGACGTTTTTACATTTCCACTTATCGGACTTGCGTGTTTAGTAAATACATCGTTAACTGAGAGTATTTTGATAAAGACTTTTATAACATCCTTCATCAAAATTTGGGATTTATGTAAAATTAACAATTTTTTCTTGTAAATGTTCAATAAAATTTATCATTGAATAATACATAATCAGAAGTAACATTTTAAAATTATGTGGGAAACATGATTCATAAATTTTAAAACATTAAAAATTCAGGAAATTAAAAATTGAATCAACACTATCAAAAAAGAATTATAATAGTTAGCAGGAAAAAAGTTGCAAGCAATATTAAAATTGAAGTAGATAAACTTTGCGAGAAAAAACCTGTACATGCCTGCAATGTGGCCGTGTCCTTAAAGGTAAGCCAAAAGGAAAGAAAATAGCTTTTTAGACATTTTTACAATAAATATATAACAATATATAGCATGAAAAGAAATATAAAATATCTTAAAGTAAAAATTAAATTTAATATAAAATAAATTATGTTTCTTAAAATAGCACGTATTACATACATACATTATATATATATATATTATATAAAATGTGTGCTAAAAGAAATAATAAAAATTTCATACAAAATTTAATAAAAATTGTTAAAAATATACAATATAGTGTATTTAATAAATTTTTTACATTCTATACATGCAAATATATAATAACTTTATCATAACTGGAAACACATAGTGTATTCAAATTTACGTAAAATTATTCTGATAAGTTATAATAGTAATTTGAAATTTTTTTTTTTATCAATAAATGTGTTTGATAAAATACACTAAAATTGTTGCAGGAACACACACACAAACAAAAGGTCTGAACTACAAACTTCAATAGTTATTTTGTTTTTACTAAATTAAATTGAAAAGTAGGTTTTATTTTTGGTTTTTCTTATACCACAAGAATATGAGAAATCAAAATTTTGTAGAACTTCGTACAATAATTACTATACAAAATTTCACGTGAAGTTTAATACAGGGATTTTTAATGTGATGTTAAATACATTTCTTTGCTGTTTTTATTTAATATGAATACTTCAAGGCAATCATTATGCCTGCAGATAATATTAATTTCCTTGTAATATAAAGATTATCATAAAACTCATGTTGTTGAACTAACAAAAAAAAGCTAGTCCAGTTCTGGTTTCTGATGTTATATCTTGACTGGTCGAGAGATGTTATCATTTAAAATGTAAAGCAATGCGATTGATTAACGCTAATTATTCAAGATTATCTAAATAACAGCAGAGCGTGTGATAAAAATTTCGTTTTATCACAATGGTTACAAATGTTCAAGTTTTAAATTTGGTATAAAATTATCAACTTTTACGAAAGAGTAATTCACCGCGAAAAATTCTCAACGGAAATGGTGTCTTTAGAACTTTTTTAAGTCACTTGTAATGCGAATGAAGAATAATGTGCTTAACAGTAAGCTTCCATATTTATTAAAATCTCGATAAGCATTTTCATCATAAATATAACAAATTAAATTTTTTTGTGAGTCAAACATGAATAAATGTATGATTTGAAATATAAATTGATTTCCTGATTAACAGCTTGAAAATGAAATCGGGGTCATGTCAGGACACAACCGTTGACGACTCTTACTTCATGGAACTAAATAATCATTCGACTGCTTGTAACTAACAAATTGTGAGAAAATTTTATGCACGAGCTATTTCACATGAAAAATAAAACTTATTATAATAGTCATATTGCTGACTTGTGTCTGCTGTGTCGCAAAGAAACAAAGTTGAACAAAATGGTGTACCCGGCTTATATCCTGGCACAGCTGTTGCTATTCTAAAGAATGCTCAAATCTCTGTATATAAAATAAACTAATCTTCAATTGCACAATAACAGAATATTCAAAAATCTTGTATCAAGTTCGTTTCCGAAAAGAAAATTGGACATGGGTATAGGAAAAGCATGACTCATTTTATAAATTGATCAATATTCATCTAGTTTCAAGCAAATACAAAAGACTTTTTGTGAGAAAAAATGAGTATTCTGATGAATAAAATTTACCCATCCATTCAGAATTATTTTCTATAAGATATTTTTTCTCATGAAGAATTCACAAAACATTCCAGCTACGTTTTTAATTATTTGTTATAATGCTTATGAAGTTGAGAAAGCGTGCGTTACTGGAAATTTAAATTACATCCGAATGATAAATTTAATGGTGCAAAATGAGAGTGATCATACGAATTTTAAACTTCTCTCTGACACACCTGAAATCTTGATATAGAACAGACTTCACAAAAATAGCAATTTAAATTAAATTTTATCATGGTAGATTTTGTAATATTTTTTGTTAATTTCAATTCGATTTATCGCAAACTTACAAGCTTTTTCTATATTTTCTCACAATCATTTTTAATCCCAAATAATTTCATTTACTATTATTTAAAGATGCTAAGTTTCATTCCCGGCTACCAAAAAAGCTTGCATAATCTAACACTAGTAATAATTGAACATTTTATTAAAAATGGTACTGAAAATTATGCATCAAAGCAGAAAATGTTTAGTGTCGTCTTCATAAAAACTGAAATAATTTATTTTGGTCAGTATTTTTAACATAAATCTTTATCAAAGAAAATTTATATTTCTTAAATCTATTGTTCAATTTTAAATAACAGTAAAATATTAAATAAAACGATATGATAAAACTGCCATTTCTTTAGAAATATAAAAACTATGGGAGCATGTATATTAATAACATTCAACTAAAAAAAAATCACAAATCGTTGCATAAATTTTGTATAATCCTTCAAATATTTAGGAATATTTGTGAGTTAAGTATTCAATCAAAAATGTTTAAACACATTTAAAAGCAATAATTTCCAAATTTGAGAGGAACATTAGATTTTACTGGAATGTTCCTTAAATACATAAAAAATGAGGGGTTTGTTCGTGGATACCTTAATATTCTGAAAGATATTTAAATATGATACATTTTGTATATTTTAAAGTATTCTATAATTTATAATTGCTTTTAAGAACTATGATAGTTCTAAAATAAATGTGATTTTGTGCAGAATATAAACATTACAAATGCTTCTTGCGTATACGTGATAAGGTAGGCACATGATTTCAATTTTAACACAGTTGTTAATTTTATTCGAGACGGTATCCCAACTGCCAAACATATTGATTAAGGAAAGATGCTTTTAAGGCCTTCGTTTCCTAACAAGAATTTCCGCACCTGTTGATTCTGTATGCTTTGAAAAATAAAACGGGTGTGATTCGAACACATTTTGAGTTCGTTCAAAAAAGTATTGGTTATACTTCAATCTGATTAAAAATTAAAAAAATTAGAATAATCTTTTCATTTTTTATAAAATTTTGTAGTAAAATTCTATAGTTAAATTAGTCACCGCGCTGCACATAATCAAGTAACAATCAAGCAAATAGTGTATAGATTGGTAGCAAATACGTATGATTTGCAAATTGGAGTATTCATAAGCGTCACATTACACCTGAAGGCATGCATTTTTATAAGCATTATGTTGATAGAAAGTTGCTAAATCCCTAGTCAATGAATACAATGAATTTAAATGAAATACGTCCAAATGCACGGGGAATACAGTTTGTAGCACAATAAACTGTAAGCAGAAAAAATAATTTGATGTTAATTTCAATGCGGTAGAATTCCTGATTGGATATTTTTGCTTCATAAACTTAAGCGACTGTGTCTATAAAAGTAATATAAACGGTGGAGATGAGCATTCGAAAGAAATAACATTGTTTCCTAATGTAACACACTTTTGACTGCAACATCATTAGAGTAAATTAGAATCAGCAAAAATTGCTGAAATAGGCTGCTGAATTGTTTTACCCATTGCCATACTTGCACAATAACCAGCAAAATGGCTTGGAAGGGTATTGAATCCACACTTTTATCCTTTAGTATTCATCTGCTTTTTTTTTGTCTCAGAGCAATGTGTTTCAAATTTTGAATCCAGTGTCAATTATTCTTGTTTTGCTAGCATACAAATCACAAACAATTTTCATGTAATGCTGAACTTTTCTTCTTAGCCGATTTTCATAGCAGTGATTCCAACCCTCCTTTATCAAAATTCATAATATCTTTGAAGAACACGCCTGGTAACTGATAGAGCAAACACTTGTCTAGAATATAATTATTTAGATCAATTTCGATGGCATTTGAGGGCAGCATAGGTTATTTTCCAATGCAAAAGGTTCACAAACTCTTATTTCATTGTAGCATTCAGTAGCAATTATTTTTATTGAAGTTTATACTTCAGATTAATTTTAATATCTTCCATTATTTTTTGATGATGATAAATTGAACTTCCATTCACTTAACATTTTCACTGAGTGCAGTCTTTAAAACAAACTTTATTTTGATACACTTTCAGCCATTTTTGGGTTTCATGTTTGAAGATCTCGGCAATTCAACTACATATTGTTTCAAATTTATAAATAATTATTGTATATGTCATAAAATATCTCAGACAGATCGGAAATACCCACATTTTGGGCAAAAATTGCGGTATTTAGACGTGTTATACGTTAAAAGCGGGTTTTCTAAAAACTTGGCGACTTGGAGACATTTTTAGGCGACTTGTCGAGAAATAGATACTTCTCGAAACATCCATCACCTAAGCTCTAGGACCAATATTTAGTGGGATTGCCTAGAAGCTTCCAGAACCTTGGCGAAATTAGTAGATTTCCCCGCCAAGTCAGGTATAAATACCGCAGCCCGACATAGTTAGGCAGGTTTTGTACACACAGTCAGTTTTGTGAAGACGATTAATCGTGACTACTAGTTTAGAGAAGCTGTTCTCTGCCTGAGGTATTTGAGATCTGGGATTGGAATCTGTTATTTATCGTATCTGACGAATTGTATCTGTATAATTGTGATTATTACAGCTGATATTTCTAGTGGAATTTTTACGAATAAAAGTCTTTTGTTCATCGAGTAGTTGCTTTCTTCAACTCTCAATCCACACGAACCCCGAAGCTCGGTACAATGTAATTGAGTTCGCGAAATACGTATATTTCATATCTTTTAAATATTATATAAAATTATATATGTTCTCTCCTCTGATTTAAATTTCATTCATATTTAGTAAGCCTAACAGTGTTAAGTCATTTTTTTAAAATCATTTCATAAATTCAAAAAAAAAAAAAAAAAAAAGATAAACAAATTGAATATTCCAATAAGAATAAAAGTAACTGAAAATGCATCACAACAAAATGTTAGTTGAATTTAATTATTAGAAAATTACAATGAAAAGAACTTAGTTTATTTCATGTTCATAGAACACTGCAATAAATATAACAATATGTAGAACTCACCTGGTCCAATAGCAAAGAAAACAACAAAGGACAACGTGCTGACCACACTCAAATACGTCACCCAATTATACAGGAACTGCAAATTATATAATAATTCTTAGGAAATATCGTTTAACAGCAAAAGCAAATTAAGCCTCTAGTAGGATATGAGAAATGATACATAATTTTGAAAATTATACAAGGAGTTCTCGTTTATGTATTTTAAATGATATATAAGAATATTTGGCAGATACAATATATACCTACATCAACACTAACTTATGAGTGATTTTTTTATAGTTTTCCTTCAAAACATTTTTAATATTTCACTTTAACATGTAATTTATATATTATTCAGGAAATTCTATAATCGATTTGATTATAAATATTTTTTGAAATTTCGAATGAAAGTTGTAATAGCCCATTTATTAATGGAAACTTTCAGGTTATTGAAAAATAATGCTATCAATATTAACGTTTGCCTTTGAATTGATAAATCTGTGCATGCTAAATTGCAGAGGCACTAATGCTATTTTAAATCGTAAATTGTAATTAAAAAAAATCATTCTATATTTTGTCATTCAAAATCATTATTTTTAATATTATACCGCCAATACTATATTCTTTATTCTATAAATATAGAAGGAATATTTTCATATTTGTATACTTTTAAGAAAATAAATCTGTATTTAATAATTAAAATTAGAGCAAACATAAGAAATAGAATATGAATCTCTTATAAAATTTGAAATAAATCTTTGTTATAACAGAACAAAATTTAAAATACTTTATTTTAAAATTGACAAGTGTAAAAATTAAGTTCTTTACATCTAAACTTGTGGAAGTTGTCAGCATATAGATGCAAACACATAGGCATATTCTTGAAACTCACCTTAACAAGTAGAGATATCGTGATAAATATACTGCAGATGAACATTCCCCCCAGGCCATACAAATGGAGCGTCCTCCTTCCTGCCCTGTCCATGAGAGGGATGGAGACCAGGGTCATCACGACCATGATCACACCCACACCCATGGTTGCATAGTGAGATACATCTTCCGACAGACCCGCATTCTTAAACAGGTTGGTGGAGTAGTAAAAAACCTGCAAATAAATTGGAAGCATTTACATCTCAAAGAATTGGATACATCTTATAACACTTTTCTCTTCGCATAAATTAGGCGGTTAAGTTACTTCATTCTAGTAGATTTGTGCAATAAATTAAAAAAAAAAAAGATTGTTATCTCTAATGCAAATATGCCAATCAAAATTCTAGGAAAAGATTGACATTCATGATATAAATTTAGTTTAAAAAACTTAAAAAATTCTAATGACAAAAAATTAAATTACATATTGAATGTCCGAGAAAGTTTTATTAAGATTCATCTTGGAACAAAATATTTGTCGCCTATTTATTAAAGCACAGTATTAGTATAGTATGACATCTCATCTTCCAATACAATAAATTCCATAGCTAATGTCAAATCAGAAAAATGCTTCTATAAATATTTAAGATTTAATAGTCTAACTAATCAACCTGTTTGATATTGAATAATATCTTAAATTATATGTTATAAATTATAAAATAGGTTAATGATTAAAATATTTTATTGTTTTGCTCAGTTAACAAAATAAGCATATTTCTTATTCTACATTAACAATAATTGACCAAAAGCATTTGGAATGTATACAACACTTAATAATAAAGACATCATTTCAGGAACTTCGAGAAGACAACTGAAAACGAGAAACGAGGTAGTTTCTTATATTATTTTTCTATACGTTCCAGCAGACCTTTTGAGACACACGAAAATTAAATATAATTTTTTTTAACTTAAGTCTATATTTATGTGCTATTCTAATTTCTTTTTCTCTTCACTTCAGTATACAAACGACTAACACACAGTCATCCAGGATAACTGTATGCATTTCACAAGATGAATTATAACTCATGTTTATTTTCAATTACCTTCTAAAAAGTAAGCAGAAAATTTCATCTGCGAGGATCCGATGCCATATGCAAGTATCTAATTGAAGCTTGCATGAAAATGTTAGTATCTTTGTTTAATCAACTACCGTTAAAATCAAAGTAGATTTAAATATATACAAAAAAAAAATTACCACATTAGGAAATTATGATTTTGTGAAGGGAGTAGAACAAAAAAGATGATCAGAAAGATACTGTTTTTGAATATCTTCCACTCACGTGTCGTTGTGAAATGTATTATACACAGTTATGTGATATTTTACTGGGTTACTCTTATTGAATATAGTTATATAATTTATAAGGTATCCAAATATAACTCCCATCTCATTGGGGAATACAACCACATTTTAAATTTCTAGAGGATAATGTTTAGCAGTAGTCTTTAGGGTGAGACAGCTTATTTGCGCTGCACGTTTTCTCTGCAAATGAACTCCGCTACATAAGACTCTAGATTTGGTTCATTTGTCACTCAACTATAATTTTTTGCTCAAGATTGCTAATTAGACCAATACTTAGAGTTTAAAATGGATTCCGAACCACTATAAACATCCATGCTATATATATATAAGCTGGGATTCACACCCACGAACAGTTCAACCGAAATCTCTAAACATTAACCATGCCGTGTGCCATCTCGACAGATTGGACTCGAGACAGTAATGAGATATTTCATAGTGCCATTTAATATATTTCTGTATGTATTCTATATTGTGAGTATAGCAATATCAGAATCGACGAATTTACTGAGTATAGCAATATTAGAATTGACGAATAGTGAGATTCATTTTACCATATAGACGTATCTAGAATATTAAGCTCATGTATTTTATATCCATTTCAACAGTTGGGACAAAATAGCAATTTTTTTAATGTTTTTTTTATTTCATTGCTACGAATAGTGGCGTTACAAGCAGGAACCATTACAAAAAATATTGACACTTTTGAGACAAAAAATACAAAAAATTCACACTTGAGACAAAATACTTTCACTTTTTCAGCGAATGAATATAGCAACCTCTGAAGCCGTTAATTTCCTCCTTCTGTTTCCGCCATTTCAAATACATAGTTATCCCTAAGAATTTTCCAAATCATTATTTTTTGTCGGCCATTCCTTTTGCATAGCTTAACAGAGATTAGTCCTTCACACCAGTTTCTGTAACGTAAATTTGTTTTGAATATTATGCTTTTTTCAAGTCAATTTCCCACAAGCAATTCTAATATTATTTTCCGCATGTATAGGTGTTACATAGCCAAAAATTTGCGATTTTCATTGATGCAGTTTTATTGACTGAGAAAATTCGTTATATCGATTTTCTTATACTATTCTGTAATTATGCAAATGATGAGTTATTTCCGCTTCATTTCAAGATATTCTCTAGATATCTACATGAATTAAAAATACGATACAAATGATTAAACTTGCATCGATAAATGACTAATAAACACCTAATCGAGCGATGTGCAAATGCTGAAAATTTCAGTATGACATAAGTTACCATAAACAGCAATATATTGGGTGTTAATTGCTGGCATTTGGTTAATAATAAAATACAAATTTATTTACTGTCAGATCTCACATTATTCTGTCATAATGTTTTATAAAAATGAAACTTCTCAAAAGCATTTCTATAGAATAAGGGAATGAGTGTACACACTTTATCTTAAAATTAATCTTGGGCATAAAATTCAGAGTTTCATAAAAACACAAATGTTTCAAAATTCATTATATCAATAATTTGAATAGCTAAAATTATATATATAATAACATATTTTTGTAAATTATAATTGATTGTGAAAAATAAGTAATGGCAAACATATTCCATGCTTTATATCATGTTTATTTTTTATTTGAAAATACTTAATAAATAGTTTAAATATAATACAAATATTATAATTTAAACAAGACAATAAGAGAATTCAAATTCTCGAGATGCATTTAAACTACAATTAGATATAAACTTTAAATCGACATTATTAACGTGTGTAACTTTGCACACAAATTATTTTTTCAATTAAAATTCCAATATTTATTAGAAATGCTTAATGATTTTTGTCGAAAACATGACATTTTATTAAAACAGATAAAACACTAAATTATATTCAGTATAAATATATTACGTGAATAAATTTACATAATTTAAAGCATTTTCTCAAATTTTCAAGAAACTGTAATGAATTTTTATTGGAAATTTCAGATGCAAAAGAAATTAAAACTCTAATGCCACTTATTAATTGCTCCTAGCATAATCTCATTTATAAAAAAATAAAATTCATTACTGTACAATTAAAGTAAATGAAGTTAAGGATTCCATTTAATATTGAGGAATTATGCAAATATTTTTCTAAGATTAAAATACCCAACAATAAATATTATTCAAAAATAATTTATGTGGGAAGATAATGGAACAATTTCAGGACAGAAACAAAATAGTTAAAAAAAAATGGAATCCTTCATTAATTAATCATCATTGTTCTACATAAAGAAATAAATCTTTATTCTGATACTAAACGATGCCACCTTTTTAATGAAAAAAAAATTGCAGCACTTCTAGGGAAAAAAAATCATGCAAACGATGTTTTTGTACCTAACCTGCCATTTTTTACCAATGGCAAACAAAAACTTCAGTAATTAAAAACTGAGTAATTGAGAGTTTATATGTAGAATAAAAGAAGGAAAAAGAAAGACTAAATTGGCCAATTTGAATAACAATAGCCTCTGTTTTAAGAAAGATAATTGAAAATTCATCGTTGCAAACAGCTAAGGAGCAATTTTCAGGATATTCCTGATTACATACTTAAATAATCAAGAGTTTTGTTCTATAACTTTAAGCAAATTGAATTTTAAGGTTTAAGCCCTTCTAAGTATTCTCTTTATTTTGATTCGCAATTATATTAAAAAAAATCAAATTAAGTGTTTTGCTCGAAGATTCAATTTCAACAGATTTATAATACCAAACGATTTCTTTAATTTTATGGTATGTCTTAAGCAAATTTACATAATTTCACATTAAATATAACAGTGTAGTTATTTTATTATAATTACTAATTTTTACATTTAATAATGAGAATTATTTTTAAAATTTATTGGCATTTTTCTGATATTTATCATTTTGTAAATGGTTTTTTATCATTCGGTGTAGTTATTTATCATTCAGAGGTTGAAGAAATGAATTACATATTTATATAATGAAAAATTTTTATTTGTCTAAGAAATAAAGAAAATTGTTATTGTACTACCATATGATCCAGTATAGAAAATTGTTAAAATTCTAGACATGAAGCGCTGTCTAAGAAACATTACTATAGTATTGAAACGTCAATATTGGTTCCGTTCAAAAAGCAATTTTTTCAGAGAAATTATTGACACATGTCAAAGTCAGTAGACACGCTTTTTACATTTGGAAATTGTTTCCACAATAAGGAATTTTGTTGGAGAAAATAGGTGAATTTTACATGCTGCACGTCAAAATTTATTTATATATTTAACTCGCCAATTTTTGGTAGTCAATAATTTAAAAGTATACTATAACAACTAGTATCTTTAACATTGAGCGATTAATACTCATTAATGATTGGAAAGAATAAAATAGTTTCACAGGCTTTCCTAAAAATAATAAGTCATTATCTAATTGTTAGTTTTTCTATAGTAATTATATACTTTCACACAGAAACAATTACTCTGTTACTCTTTCTGCATAAATATAAGTAGGAATAAATATGTTCATATTAAACTAAGAAATCGTTCAAAATTACCTGAAATAATTTACATATGAAATGAATACATATGAAATTAAAATTCTTATATCTTTTCTCAAACTTTTACTTATAATTACACATTTTATACTTGAAAAAGAAATGAATTTACGGAATTTTGTTATGATATTTTTATTTGTTGTATAAAGCAAATATAAAAAGTTTTAAGTACGAATTATTCGACAAAGTTTCTTTCAGTTGTCGTTAAATTTTTAGGTACGAAATGTTGAAAAATGTAACAAATTCTTCATATTTTGAGTCATAAATGTTAAACTAAGAATAATATATTTATAATTTTCTTCTTGTAGAATATTAAAAATAAATATTTTCTAATAATTCCTTTAACGTAATTTGCTTGTTTGCTTTAGATTTTTCAAATTCCTTTGACATGATTCAAGCAAAAAAGGCAAATGCCATTAGACCCATCTAGAAATATGCTGTTGGTGAAGATCAAAGACTGACAGTCCAAAAGGCATTATACCAATGCATTATTAGCCATCTGTTTGAAGCAATTCAATTCTTATATGCATAGGGAATTCACTGAGAAACAGAGGAGACAAAAGATCGATGATTGACTTACGGCGTTTATCCCAGTGAGCTGCTGAGAAAGTTGCATCACAATTCCAATTATGAGAGGAAACTGAAGGCTTTTGTTTCGGATCACCTGACAAACTGTCATCTGAAAGATATAATTATTCATTAAAGTAAGAAAAAATAATATCAATAGCACAGCATTTACGAATTAAAATAACTTCTAATAGTTAGATTTGAGGAATGAAGAACTTACTAAGCATTTTTATATTCTTCCCACAAATATTGGAAACTCATTTTTTTTAAAGCTGTAACAAATATTGAACTATTTTTTTAAAAAAAGTTTAATTAACATAAATAGTTGAAATTATCGAAGCTCGTTGGCATAGTGTTAACTCTTCGCACTTCCCAGCCACAAGTCCAAGGTTCAGTCGTCGGTACGGGTATGATCGATTAACCTTTTCATCTCTTCAGTGGATAGATAAAATAGAGTACCAAACATGGTTGGGAATTAAATTCTGAGAGTTTCGCATTAGATTGACCACCTAACTGGGACATTTGCGTCACATCCCAGAGCCTTTTGTCAAGAAAACAGGTATGAGCACTTTTAAGATTTGGCTTCCAGGGTTGTTGATTCACAGAGAGGAGTATAATTTTTATTGAAATATCCTGTCAATTCTTCGCAGAATTCTGATAGTTATAACTATCATGCTTTTGTAACAAAAAGCTTTTAATGACCCAAAAGTCACAATTTTTGTCTTACTACTTAAAAATATTTAAATAATATCAAATCTTTCAATAAGTCAAAGAATATCTGCCAAACAAATAAATAATTATTAATTGCGAAATTTTATTTTGCGCTGCTAATATTATCATTTGATTAATTTTGAAAATTCTACGCAAATAAGCATAATTATTACAATAAATGTTTTAAAAAAATTCTAATGTAATAAAATATTATCTAGAAAAGAATTTGGAATAAAGAGCACAAAATTCTTAAAAAAAAAGTACTTAAAACATGTTTGAGTATCAGGAAGAATGAATTATTTGGAAATTTGTTTGATGACTACATTTCTCAAAGCTATTCTAAAATTTTAAGCTATTAAATCACGGTTTATGCATTTGTAAATACTTTTACGTGAACACATAAGTTAGAAAACTGATATTATAAAATGAAAATTCGAACTAGATAATGAAATCTTTTCAACTTCAGGTTCATATAAGCACATGCATAAATTTTTAACAAATTTTTGGTAATTTGATTATTTAAAGGTAAATTGTTTTACTAGAAAATATAAAATAAACTTTCATTATTTAAAGATACGAATACTGAAATGAAAATTTAATAAAAAAAATATATAAATAATCATAATTGGACTTGCCATTTTACGGAAAATATTCTTTTATTTAACAAAACAATACTTCCTTAATCGCAATAAAATTATGATACTAATTTTCGGAGCATATATAATGATGTTAACAAAAACCAGTTTATAAATCTAATATTCCTATATTAACATAAAAATTAGATTAGTTTTCTTAATCAAATTTCAAATGTCTTAAACAAAAAATGTTTTTTAAATACTTCACAATGCAATACTTAAAGTAATCAAATCTGGTTTTCATCAATATTATTGATAAGCTAACATTTTAAGGAATTTCTTTTAAGTTACTTAAGAGAAAAAATTTATTTCAAAAAATTTCTGAAGAATATATGTTTATCTTATGAAGGTAATTTAAAATTCAAAAAGAGGTAGGCAGCAGCTAGTGTATCTGAGTAAATATTATATTGCTGCTATTATGTCATCAATAACTTATCTTTTGAAACTCATCTTTTGATATATTAACTACATTAAATTAAAATTATAAATAACAAATAATTTAACAAAATACATGAATTTAAAATCCATTACGATGAAAATAAAATATACATAATTTCTCAAAATTTCTGAGATTTTTAAATGGTGAACCACACAATTTCTACGATTCTCAAGATTAATATATTGTTTATAAGAAATCTCACTTGAGCTTCTTGTTCTTGAGCTCTTTCTTCGGCTCGCATTTCTTCCAGATCATCATCTACCTGGACTGTGCACCGAAGTCTTTCGAGGGCTGAAAATAAATATTAATACAACCGTCATAAAACTTATATCACTTCAATACTGAAACAACTTAAATTTATATTAATTTTATGCAACCTAAGCGCCCATAGAGAGTTATGAAATTAAACATTTAGAAGCCATTGATGATGATAAAAATTCTAAGATTCATAAGTTTTTTTAGAAACATTAAGCATTCTTGTTATTGTTACTTATTTTTGAAATATCTGACGTATTACACCAGATCCAGAAGGTTGTTGCGTGCCAAAATCTAATAAGGAGATAGGAGGCTAAGTTCCCAGTAAAAAGTCCGATGCCACCCAGAAAGCAATTCGTTGAAGTTGCATGGTCACAACCATCTTCACAAGCGGAGTACATTTTTCTACCACTATCAAATGGAAGACCTAAGGTGGCCACTTGCTAGTCAAATCGGAGCAGTCCTGGAGCCATGGTCACACTTGATATCCTGAGAAGAGTGAAAGGGGATGTTCTGTGCATCACCAAAGCGTTGGTGGAATTCATTATATTAAACTGAGTTTAGATCTTTCATTTGAGCACAATTCTTGATGAAAAAGCAGAGAGCTAACGATTGCTTCATTCTTACTACATTCTTTGAGCAGTAGTTTGTCTTGAGCATATTATACTTTTGTAATAAATGCGAATACAGTTTCATAGACATCATTAACACTAATGGTAACATGTGGTGGAATCTATCGGTGGTGAACGTCGTGTGTCTCAAACATCTCAGTTTGAGCAGCTTAAAAAGGGGCCTATTAAACATTTTTAAAGGAAAAGATTATACTTCAAAAAATGCTGCCGATTTCCTGCATATTGTAATACCGAAATAAAAGCTTTTAATTTGTTATTTAAAAGAAAATACTTCATAATTTCTTTAGAAAAATTAGAAAATATCAAAAAGTAAAAACGAATAGAAATTATAGTATTTAAATACATATTATAACCTAATAAAAAATAAAATGATTTGCAGAAAATTTTGTTGTTTGTAAAAAGCGGCTCTTTCTTGGACATTTAAAGTCGAAAAAAATGTCATTATATCTGAGAGTGCAAATTCTGCTTATTTGAATATTTAAATCTTTCAAGTTAAAATCTGTTTTACTTTTTAGGTATAAAGCAAAGTGTTTAAAACATGTTAATACTGTCTTAAATCGAAAATTTAAATTATTTAAGTATTAATGAATTTGAATGTATACTTTGATAAATGTAAAAATATCAAAGTATACATTCAAAGCGTTTAATAAATAAATGTATTTAGATTTAAATATTGATACATTCCAAAACAAAATTTTAGAATACCATTTTTTTTCAGTGAGAGCTTAACATATTAATTTTAAGTAAATAACTACAAATCTTTTGGATGAATTTGACTAAATATAGAGTCAAGAACTTAAATATTTGCTAAGATAACAATCTCATAGTGCAATTTCTTCTTTACTAAGTGTTCAAAAATATCCTTTATAGATTACTTATTTGCACATAAAAATAGGCGACTTTGTAATAGTTGTACAAAATAATTTTCTAACCATGTGCATTTGAGTACATTAAACAATTATTGTAATAGACTTGTTATACCAAATATGAATAGTTTCATTTTAAATAATAAATGGCACTTCTTAATTACAATAAAAATAAATTGCAGCTTCGAAGTTAGTTTGTATTGAGTAAATAATAAAGAAAAAAGAAATTATCTTATAAACATTTAAGTTTATTCTATTGCTTCACTGGAAACAAATGCAGAAATAGTGAAAGCTATTGAACGCTCTTTAAACATTGGCTTTTTTTTCCTAATTCAATTTGGCATTCAATTATGTCAACATTGTTTCAAGTTAGAGAACATACACATTTCTCTTTCTCTTACATTGGCAGAGATATCATTGGCCATTATCAGATCAAGGTAATTAACCTACCGACCGAAATTGTCTTTGGAACAAGGCCACATCCATTCATTTGATATCAGCTTAATTAAAAATACGAGTATTGTCATTAAAAAAAAGCGAAACTCCATTTTCCTCAATGGGCTGTGTTCCTTCTGAGAGAGAGAGATGGTCCAGATAATCACCTATTTAAGGCAAAATGAAAGTCTTGAGAAGGACACAAATGAAAGATGTATTATTCATACCCCTTTTTGTCTCTATTGAGAGAAATTGTTAAATAAGAAAACAGCAATTAACTGGTGGCTTCATGTGGGAGTGAAGTTATTTCTCTCCTGATAAAAATTAAAGATAAAAATACAGTAGATAAAAGGAAAACACTTTTGTGGAAAAAATAAAAAATATTAGTTTAGTGTAATTTACATCTTAACTAAGTTATACTCGATTTGTGAGAAACCTTAAGTACCGTGATTTCTGGAAGAAGCGTCCACAGCGTTAATATATTTAAATTAGTTTTTATTGGTGCGGCGTTTCGATCAATATGTTGTTTACATGCACTTATGAATGCATGTAAGCATGATTTTCCAAATGTGCATGTTAAAATAGAAGAAAATATAATCCTTAATATCAAGATATATGGTATTAAAAACATTTAAAATAATAATAAAACATAAAAAAGTTTACATACAAAATTATGCATTCAGACGAAATTATTGTGCAGGAAATTGCGCGCGTTGATTTATTAGAATATAATTACTTATAGGTTTTTATTTAGTTCTATAAATTATAATCATAACTAATAAGAAAACGAATGCTTTTGATTCAACATTTTAATGCACAAACACAATGAAAACATAAGCAAAATAAAGAGTACGATTCAACTAATTATACATTGCAACCAATTCTCATTAAAAAAGACAGCGAAATGAGATGTCAGGGTGTCTCAAAAAATAGAATTTCTTTCTGTGTTGTGCTTCCAACGCGCACGGAGAAACACTGTATGATGCTAATCTCAGAAATATCTAGCAGAGTTAGACAATTTCCACGAATCCGAAAATATCCAAAATGTCTAAAAAAGATAAGGATTCCACCTTATCACACAAAAAACCTCGTCCTTGCTAAAATTTAAATACTCTAAAATATGAGCAGAGGACGTTATGTCCAGCTGTGCACCAAGGGAAATCAGGGTATATATATTTTTTTTTTACTCGTCCTATAAAAATGAGGGCTCTTCGCCACTCAAAAAGAGCTAAAGAGAATTTTGGTAGGATCTCGGTCTAAGTTAGAAAGATCTTCATTGATTTATTGCAAAACACCAAGTGTGGTTGGGAGGGGTTTTCAAAAGCTTAATCAATTTTGATTTAGCCAGGGAAGAAATATCATTAAAGGTGAGCTTCTCACTATGGCTGACATCCCTCTCAGCACCATATCTGTCCGAAGAGTCTGCTTTTCATTACCTCAACACCAACATGTAAAGGAATCCACTGAAAATATATGACCAAGTGAAAGTTTATCAAACGCACGGGAATGCTCAATTCAACTGTCTTAAATGTTTTGAACTACATATCCATTTTGAAATAGATATCTATGAAAATACACTGTTTTGTTGCTATTTGTTGGCCTTAACAGTTACAATCCAATACTAGACATTTCTTACAATTCAGATTTGCTGAATCATTTTAATTCATGCACTCAGAAATCAGATTTTGACAGCTATACTTGTTGTACAGTTGTGATTAAGTTGTATAAGGCATTTATTTTTATTCAAAGAAAGTAAAAGAATTTTTTAATACCTTGTTTTATTGTGATATTTCTTATAATATACCAAAATTATACCTAGTGATTTCGTTTAGTGAATAAACAAAAGTAAATTTAAAAAATATAAATATTTCACCTCTTTCTTATTTGAATTTTTGTACTATTGTTTTCATTTATTTAGGTATTTTTCTAAAGTGGTAAGCTGTATATGACGCTGGTACCAAGATTTTGCAGCTACGCTGTGCACAGTGATTTTATTTATAATTTAGTACGACGTTTAAGCTGATGCTTAGCGATAGTTAAGCTGCTTTCATATAGTTTTAAATATTTTGAAAGGAATCTCTTTAAATGCAGCAATTTTGACCCGAAATTACCATACATTTAAAAACTGTTTTGTAAATTAAGTCAGTTAGGGTGAAGTTAACTTTCGAGCGCCCCCCGCAACCTTTCTCCTCAAAACTATCATTTTCTGTCGGAAAGGAAGTTTAAACGCAATGTTTACTTATGGTGTACTCTGTTATTTTTTGATCAAAAGAAAGAATTTATCCGTTGGAATGAAGTCATTTTTACAAGGAATTGTAAAGGTTGGTTGGTTGGTTGCTTTTTATGGCGCAAGGTCTAGATAAAGATAAGCTGCGCCACAAGGAATTGTAAAATTTATAGTTGCAAAATAAAATGTTTCTACAGATTATATAAAATATTAACACTATTCTATTTAAGTAAATCTATTCCAGAACTTTAAAGAACTGTTTTCGTAACAGAGATTGTATGTGTGTAAAAAAGATATTTGGTGGATTAATGTTTAACAATTGCCACAGGTTTATTTGAATAAGCAAGTTTAATATTTGCTTTGCAAGGTGAATCACCTTTTGGTGTCTGAACTATTTGATGTATTAAACGAAAAAAAAATTTATAAAAGAAAAAATATCTTTAACACTTTTAATATGTTAAATAATGTTTTTTGTTAATTCAAGCTATTCACTGAGTAATACGAGCACGAAAAATTTTTAATTTGTAGTTTCTTAAAGAAGTTTAGAAATTTTTTTTTTATTTGTTTAAGTATCTTGGATCTGAAAATAAGGTTTAGTACAAGGCTGAATTAATGTCACTCAAACTGGAATTCCTAATAATTTCTAAGCACATTTGCTGTACGGATTCACAATGGGCATTTCATATCAAATTTCAGTTTTCTTGGTCTTTTGAATGGGGATATAAATTGAAAATTAATTTTAATTCAATGCATGTCTTTGACATCTAAGAATAAAAACTTAATTTTTGCATTTTTAAACACAAGACATATGAGTTTAGAAAATTTTAGCGACACTTTAATCGAATATAACTACCAAACTCTCAAAAACATTTAATTTGGAATGATATTTAAATCGAAAACAATTTTCAGAGACACGAAAACTAAAATTTTCTTAGAGAGTATCAATTAGAGCACAAAATTAATCAAATTTGACGCAATCCAAATTGCAAAATCTTCATGTCTGCAGTTTTGGTGATCAGCGATTGTACATTTCCTCCAGGTTATACAATTCAAATGAAATAAGAAGCTATTTTCTGGGACTGTAAAAAAACGTGCATACCTTCTCTGGCAGAATATTCCTGCTGTTTTGTGATGAGCAAATATCGGGGACTTTCGGGGCAAATGGGCAGGAGTAGCAATTGCAGAGCGGCCGGAATTGCTGCCACACCTAAGAACAAAATTCTAATTATTAAGTAACACATATCTTCCAAATTAGAATTTATAATTTTGTATATCTTTTTGAGAAATATAATAAATTTTATTCAATGCATTATAAGCTTGCATAAATATTAATATACTTCATATGCATATACAATATACGGAATGTAAACATTGAGAATGAACCTTTTTAATTTAATCCCTCAATTTATAGGTAGCATTGACAGAAAAGCTTTGAATCGTTCCATTCTGTGAGATATGAGTACTCGGAAACATCAGCTTTGTTAAAGAAAATAACGAGTAATGGTTACTATCGAATACCCGTAGCATGCAATGAACTTTATTAGTGGATAAAGAGTATCTTAATCTTCTTATTGCAGTATTTTCTTATATTCATGGATTAAGAAATAAAAAAAAATCCTTTTAATGGCAAAATGAACTAATTTATAGATACTCAGCTCCTTTTCTTGTTAAGCTTTGTTACAACAATTTTTCAATTTCCATCATTGAAGTAGAATTGGAAATTTGCATATAGCTAATATTTTCTTCATATAAATAATCAATGTAACTAAATAGCAAATTTTAAAATATAGTAACAATAAGAAATTTAATTTTTAAATACTTTTACAAATATTTTAATAAACAAAATAAATGTAAAGTTATGGAATCTTGCTCCAATTCACATTTTTAAAACGCAAAGCTTTGTCTAGTTCTGAAAAAAAAATTTAAATATATCGTACTTCCACATAAATTCAGGAATAAATCACGTTATTACATTAAGGTATTCGTCAGTACAGTGGGTAATTTGTAACAATTTTTAATGGATATTTATGGCCTTAATAAATAACAGTGAAATACGAATCTATTATCTAGGCCAACCGAAAACTTTTATCATTTCTTTTGTATTATAATAATTAATATTATTCGAAGCACTTAAAAAAAATGTTTGTCTAGAATGAATTACATGTATTTTACCATTTGATTCACTACAATTTACGCACAATTAGATGACATTTAGATCCTAGAGAATGAAGTACTCACTGAAGAGGTAAGGCCATTTGTCTTCCGTGCCCAGAATGTGCTGGATGCCCAACACCATGGACATGAGGAGACCTACCGTGATGCCGAGTTGATTCAGAGTGCCTGCAAACAAAACAAATTTAAAAACAGGCTGCACAAGTATTTTATATAAGAGAACATTTCAATGATTAAATACTAATTTTTATATAAAATTTTATAAAAAATGTTAACAATTCGTCATCAAAAATATTATCACAAAATATAATAAAATTCTCTATTCAAAGTTTTCATAACAATGAGATCCGATTTTTGAAACCAAACTGTTCTAAATAGTTGTTCAAAGAGAATTAAAGTTCAGTGCTTGTATTTAAATATCCTTTATAGAACTCGAGGACTAATCCGAACCGAATTTACAGTTTGAAATAATCACCATAAATTATCCCCCAACATCCCCCGCTTTCTGTCCTGCCGTTGAAGTTGTTTTGTTAAACGTGAATTGTCAACTATGTATTTTGAATTCCATTTGTATTTAATTTTATGGGTTCAGTTTTCAGAGCATATGCTATGGGAAAACCGGAACTTTAAAATCCAGACAAAGAGCTGTTGTATAAATTATTTTTGCGATAAAAATATCAATAAAGATTTATTGCTTAATATGATGTTAATATTTACACGCTGCATAAGTATAACAACTGGGATATGTTATTTACAATTCTAGAGCGCATAATACCACTAATAAAATCTATGTATATTTAAATTGAACCAAAGTTAAACAAGAATATGTTGGCTATGATTTAGTATATATTGTAGAATGTTTCCTAAATAATGGATTAATTTGAGCTAGCAATTGTATTTGAAGGGATCAAGATCAATCTAGTTACTTACTAATTATAAGATCTACAGCCTTACTGAAATCTGGCTACAACAGCTCCATAAAGTAACAAAGAAAATTTTTTTTCCTTTATACAATTTACACATTAATAGTTTGCAAAAATAAAATTCTTCATACAGTAAGTTGTGGTCAATTTGAAGTATTTGAAACGTGGCTTTTTATTATAAGATGTCGACATTCGCGCTAAAATTAGCTCATCACACTTCTCACGGGTCATTTCACTGTCATGAGCACATTGAAGTGAGCACGCCTTTTCAATGTTATCGATTCCGGTAAGATTATTTTCCATTCTGACAAGTCAGATCTAACATCGATTTCTTGATGAAGGAATATTAGAACACAAGCATATTCTAATTTCAGTTTTAGAAATGTAATATAATTTTGATTGGGCTACATGGTAACGCGATTGAGATTACATTTATGACACAATACATTAGATAATGCCATAAAGGTAATTTTGCATACACAATAAGTGGAATTATGCCATAAAAGTTTTTCTCATATAAAATATTCACACACATATATATATATCTTTGATTATCAAAAAAATGTAATTTATCCTGTGAATTTTGTGATTCCAAAATAAAAGAGTTTGTTTTGAGATATTCAAAAGGAGAGTTATTTTCTTCACACTTTTATTTATTTATTTAATTTTTTTTGATTAATTATCTATTCAGACTTTAAAGTTTAACGATTTTCAAATTTTTATTATTCACCAATAGTGTTTGGTTCTTCAACAGCTTTTCAAATTTTATGTAAATAATTTTTGCATTTAGATTAAATTCACTTACATTAATTTTTTAAAATTTTTAATTAATAAATGTTTTTAAAATTTTTCACAGTTAACATTTTGAAATAAGAATTCAAAATTTATAAAATGTTACAAAAACCCTTTATGTGAAAGGTCACGAAAAGCGAAGTTAAATGGTAACAAAAGTCAGGAAATAATGCATGATAATATGATTAACATATCATAACAAAATCAATTATTCGCAATATCGAAAATCCTCTTACATCATATATCATTATTGTGGACCAGTTAAATCTATTTAAAAAAATATCGCTGATGAAGGTAGAAAGTGCGAGTCAAGATGACAGTACCAATATAACAAGAAAGTTTAAGAAAAAATTAACTAACCCTATACCAGTTCCACAATATATTCCACTATATTAATGTAGTTTCTCCTACATGGAATGTAGGACCGAATATAATTTAAAGCTAATCATGCATCAGAACTAAAAAAAATATGCAGAATATTGATTGTTAAAATTTAGTTATCAGAAAACTTGCAGGGAGAAACACTAAGACTTGTCTCAAAAAATGAAATTGAAAATCTTGCAAGCAGATCCGTAGAGGTGCCAATTATTGCATAAATATATAAAAATCATTCACTATAGTAAACCTCAGCAAGAATGTATTAAATAATTAGAGCTAAGCTATTCATCTGTTTTTAAAATTTGTGTGCTCAGCGAAACTTTGATATCCTATAAAAGCTGGTTCAGTTATCATACCATATATTCATGGTTCATGATTTACTGTGTTTAATATCTATGGTCAGAAAATATAAGTTATATAGGAAACAAACCATACCATCTTAAAGATAAACAAAAAATGATGTTACCTTCCTGTAAAATTGCTATGAAGGAAGTTTTTATCACCACATGAAGAAAAGGAAATAAGAAGGCTTTGTTTGTTTATTGCTCAACGGCTTCTTCTGCATACAAGGAATAATTAAGCTAGGACATAGTTTAAACTGCATTTCAAATCACTTGAAATATTCCAGCCTGAGATAAGATTCAAACCCACGTACAGTTGAACAGAAGACCAAAGCGCTAACCATTGGGCACTAGTTCGGTAGGAAATAATCAGGATACACAATGAATAGTGGAAAAAAGCATTTTTATAATCAGGAGAGGTCATGGAATAATTACGAAAAATAATCAAACCGAAATTTATATAACTATTATACCAGTATGAAAGATTATAAAAATTATTATACTAATTTGTGAATTTTGTCAAAATAATTTTTTAAAAGACTAAGAAAACATTACATTGTAAATATTGCTGAAGGAGAAAATTGTTAGGAGTAACTATAGAATACTTATGAAAAGTAATGAAAAAGAAAATTTATATTAATCTAATTTTTCGTTACTAAATTTTATGAATATTTTCATGGGTTCTTTAAAATAAAGGCTATGTGATATGTGATTCGTAAACTTTTTCATGTCTAATAATTTTTATTCTTTGTTTTAAACTAGAACAAATATTCTTACAGAAGAGAAAATCATAAACCATTGTAAATTACGATCTCATGTTGTTAGGAAATGATGAAAGGTTAAATCAAAATTTGAATGATTGTTACATCTGCATTATCAAATTGTATTTACTAAATATGTTGAAATGCGTGTGCAAAAAATCAAAAAAAGATTTCTTGGGTGAAAAATAATTAGTTGAAGAAATATTGTGCATGAAGCGTTGGAAACGGAAAGATTGGAAATTTATATCAACTGGAAAATTACAATACAGTTTCTCCATCTATTCATTTTATCTTGGAATTTGTTGCGTTTTAGAGACCATCTTAAACTGTAGTTCTTTGATGAATAACTATTCATGTGAAAAAGATTACTCTATAGTAATAAACAAATTTTTATTGGTCATGTGAATGAAATACATAGTATGATATTAGGATAAATTATATTTAATGTAGATAATTTAGATAATTATGTAACTATCAACGAGAAGGTTGCACTAAACAGTCAAATAGATGATTATGCTAATTATCTCTGTTGGATAGTTTCGCAAAAATAATGAATCTGGAGACAAATTTTCGTTATGTCTATGCATGTTACAACAAATTTTGTAGTCAAGATAATTAAAAATATGTAATATCAGAATCAAAAGTTTTTCAAAACCATTTTTAAATTTTTATATAGGATTTGTATAAAGGATCATATTTACTCTTCGAGATTATCTCATAATTTTTATGTATTTTTTATTTGTCATACATTGTGATCTGTGTATTATGAAATGATTTAATAATAAGGCAATTTTAGGATATAATTCAAAGACATATCTCTATCTCGAAAGAAAAGTATAGGATCATGCCGAATCAACTCTGCATTTATTCGCATCAAACTAAACTCTTATATCATACCAACAAAATTACATATTACATAGCTTCAATCCACATAAAATCAATGGACACAATATTTAATTAACGATAACAGGAAGACGAAGAGTTGCTTTTTGTTAAAACGGTGTGCCGTATTTGTCAAACAGGTTGCCATCTTTCTATTTATTCGCTGTATTCGATTGATTGCCTTCGAATACAACGTTCCACATAAAGTTGAATTCACAACTATACTCCCCAGGGTTCCACTAAGAAGATTAAACGTTTTAAAGTCTTTGCGTGTACGATTGCAGGCACACGACTTTGGAAGGGTAAAAAACTTAAAAAACCGAAAAGATTAATGAGAAATAACTGAGTTTTCGAACACAAAGAAATAAAAACTTCAAACGGAGAACAAAAGGAAAAGGTCTATATGTTCTCCAACTTCAAAAATTCAGGTGTGGAATTTTACACATTAAATCCCGGAAGAGAACTGGATGAAGTTAAAAAAAGAAGAATGAAATAAATGGATGGATCGCCTGTGAAACTAGGAAAGCAAATACCAAAACAGGAAAAGAAATTCCCCCTTTTTACTCACAATCCCAAGAGATCAATTTCCTCTTATTTATTCTGCAGAAAAGCCAGTTATTTGGCACCTGTTTAAAGCATTCTTTTCTCTGTGTACATAAGCGATTCTCAGATTTCGAAAAACGAAAGCTTTGTGGCCATCTGCACAGTTGAAGAAAAAATGACAGAAAAAAGATTTTCTTTTCCCTGAATGGAAGCTGCACCCTCAAAAGTATCGTTAAATCAACAAGTGAGGTGCCCTTAACTTTATTTTAATGTTTCTACGTTAGATTTACCAAAACATCAATAGAATTATTATTTACACTAGTGATTGTATTACTATTCTATCGAAGATGAATGAGCATCGGTTAGTTTCAATAGTATAAACCAAGGGTGAGTAATCTTTTATCTTTGTTGTGCCAAACATAATGATTCAGGAGATAGCGCACAATAAGAAATACGTGAAACAATTTGATTCTCTCGACAGAGCGTATAGAATTAAATAGAACTCAAAGATTCATTTCTATATTTTCTGTTATGTTAATTGTGCATATTTTAAATATATCATTTATATTTAATCATTATACACCAATAAAGATGTTTAATTTTTAATATGCATTAGTATATGCAAAAAATATTTAACTTTGTAGAGTAGTGTAGATTATTACTGAAAAATATTTCACGTGCCAAATCTGGTATACATGTCACATACTACCGATGCCCAATACAAAATGTATTATTTTCTCGTATCATTTTATTATCAGAAAAATAAAACAACTTTTTATCTTAAAAACTGTACTAAAATTAAGAACTTAACCATGCAATATAGGAACAGTTATGCTTTAAAAGTTATAATATTTTCCTCAACTACCAACTCTTCATATTCAAAACTAACTTTAAAATGATTATGGAATGTTATGTTTAAAATATATTAGAACAATTTTTCTAATGTCAAATAGCGTTAGGAAAGTTGGTACCTTTCAGTCCACTGACATTTTCTCAATGTAAAACGATCATCGCCAAGTGCGCGATAAATAGCTGATTATAGAGAAATGCCTCAGTATATGAATTAATGTACTAATCTTACATTGCCGCGCAGTATCGAAAACAATAAGCAATGTTTAACTTATGCTGCTTTGTCTTTGTTGTTTATAAGTTACTGTCTCTGCACTCTTCTATTATTTTAAAGCCAATCATATCGATCATTTTGTTGATACTCACCTCAGAAATCTCGAAATACTATGGCAGATGACAAAATCTTAAAATGAAAAAAAGATCAAGGTATGACATGAAAGCACCTTGACTCATTAATGTGAAAGTGCTTTTGCGTCCTTCCTGTGTGAAATAAAGAGCAATGTTATAGTTCCTTTCAATGCTGTTTATTTGTATTTTAAATCAGTTTTCAATTATTTGAGAAACGACTAAAAATTTCTTTAGCAATTGCATTTACTGTCTATCAAGTACTTGACTTTTTTTTTATTTTGTGAAAAGATCAGCAGGTTAATATGTACATATCGAAAAATATTCAGTATTCGACCAGTTCCGACTAAGATGTGAACAATTGTTAATATTACTTTCACTTTTGTTGTCTTGACATAGAAACAAATTTTAATATAATTGAGGGTACTGAATTCATAATGCTCTTCACACCCTACTTTTTTCATAGAGAAAAATTCTCGTATATTCTATCTTAAGTTGCATAGTAATATAAATGAAGAAAAATAGTTAATTCTTTAATATTAAAACTTTTTATTGCAATCTTACGAAATAAATGCGAGTAAGGGAGAAATTTGTCTTCGAGGATTCGTTGCCAGAGATTCGATTAAAGGTGAAATTATATATGTACCACTTTAAGGTAATCAAATTAATGGTTTCAATTATTAAGATATCGATACTTAAAATGGAACTTTAGGTATGTATCTTAAGGAAGAGTTACAAAAGCTATCAATTCCCTATACGTGTGCATGCCTTTAATGTTATAACTTATATATTCACTCTAATTGTAAAATTTGAGACAAACGTAAATAAAATGTTTCTTTTTAAATGTCTGCCTAGGCATCTAATCAAATTCAAACCTCGATGTTTTGGAATGCATTTTATTTTTCAATTAAAAATATTTTCACTTGATTGCGAAGATAAGCATTCCCATCAAGTGATAACAATCCTTTTGAGAATAACATAGTGAAATTTCATTCCCTGTGAAAGATAGTTTGAAGAGTGACTATACAATCATGTTATACGTGAATTCACGATTTAGACTGTAAGAAATAAATCACTTCAATCAAAGATGAATTTATCTAAATATAAGTTACCGAGATCATTTTACACGTGTTCTATACAATTTAGAATGACAGATCATAATCATTAGTTATTCCATGGTGATATATATGGTATGTAGGAACGATTTCTCGCAAAAATAATTACCATATAATCGAATTTCCAGACCATAGAAACAGAAGAATTCTCGAGAAGTGCTTCCATTAAAAGATTCTGTTGATATAACGTTCATATAAAAATATTTTATATTTATCGGAATAAATGAAGTATATTTTTTGAGGACTTATGCTTTAGAAAGATGTATCCTAAAGCGCCTTTAAAGGAAAAGCTGTATCTCATACCATTGCCAGTACTTCACTGTAACCTTAGAGATTCAGACACCATTTATAACGAAATTAAATATAAGACTATAATTTAGTTTTATATATTTAATGTCGTTAGATTTTTATATTTATGTGATGCAATTAAAAGTTCACCTATCAAATTATATGTAGCTATACTTTTCATAGGTTATTTATGCAGAGTATATTGTAGTTCACAACTCATAAAAATATAAATAAACAGAATCACATATTGCTCATTTGCATATTTCATTTAAATGAGCTCACACACAGTTGAAGTATAATACATTATCATAAAAATCGAGGTTTTCCGATTCTAGAGGAATATAAGGGTTTTTCAAATTAAATCTTTATTTTTAAGAGTTTTTCAAAATACTTTTTTATTTAGTCTGCGATGTAAAACATAGCTGATTCTGGTGTTGCTATACTTTAAAGATAATATCTAGACTGATTGCTCGTTGAATTAATGCAGCAGACATTTGTATGTAGGAGCGATTTCTCGCAAAAATAATTACCCCATAATTGAATTTCCAGACCATAGAGACAGAAGATTCTCGAAAAGTGCTTCCATTAAAATATTTTGTTGATATGACGTTCACATAAAAATATCTTATATTTATCGGAATAATGAAATATATTTTTTGAGGACATATGTAACGATTGCATTGATATTCTTATGAATTTGTGGAAAAAAATATTGTTCAATTTTTAAACTTGCAGAGTTATCCAGTTCCATAATAATAATAAAAGATTCCTCAACTAATAGATAAAAAGACTACGAAAAAAATGAAAATTTTGCAGTTGAATTGTTAGAAGATTATCTCATGAAATACGATTATTCTTCACTAAATTTTTTTAATTAAATATCTTATTAAAATGTTAAAATAATGTAATTATTTTGTACTTTTAAAATAATTAAAAATAAAATAATAAATAGTTTGTATACCATTTTGTTTTTAAATATTTTATTAACGTATTATTAGACATAGATAAAAATGGGTAATGAAAGTTAATTCTAAAAAAATTAGAGTGATTTTTTTTTAAATTTTCTGTACAAATCAATACATTTATTAAGTAATAAACGTAGTAGTGTGATAATTTTATTCATGAATTAATATAAAATATTATATTTTAACAAGCATTTAGACTACTTAAGTAAAATGAAGATCTGATAAAAATTTTTATGGATATTTTAATTGCGTTCTAATGATAAACAATGCAATTTGATGAATAAAAGTATCGCACAAAATCGAAATATTTTAAAGGATTCTCAAATACTTTTAGAATTTAAGTAATGAAGATGCTTTAATTTTCAGAAATAAATTATAGTTTTACTATAATTTATTTTTTAACTTTAATTTACTGAGATTTAATGATTGCTATTTTAATTTAAAAAAATAATGTGAATTTAAAATAACTATTCTTTCACAAGACCTTTTATATATCAGACATTGATGAAAATTTTATTCTGATAATTATATCAACTATTTCAAGGTTATCTTTGCTCTGGAAAGTAAGGGATTAAAAATTGCGCAGAATTCCATTACTATATTTTTCTTTTAATAAATAAAAACGTTTTGAAGCAACCATGTTTTATACGGGTTAATTTTTCAAAGTATAAAGATATATGTGCATATAATGAACTTAACTAATATCAAATATCAGTGAAATCAAATGTATGTTATTTCTGAGTAAGTTCAAAATTTGTAATGAAACAATGTTTTGCCTCTCGTCTTTTCCCATCTCTTTTCTGCCTCTCTAATTAAAAATTAAATTTTAAAAACATTAAAAACGAGTTTAAAGATTATCATGATTATTTTCAAAATGGTGTTATTTTGAATCACGGGCTAGGTTACAGACAACACTAAATTAACCTATTTTGAAATCTCCTCGATCAAAAGGAAGGAATTAAGTTCACTTTGGAGATTTCCTCCTCTCACCTGTGGTACTTTAGCAAAAGACCTCTTGGTGCCACAAGTTCAATATGTCGAGAAAACAGCAGACGGTTTTCTTAAGCTTTCTGAGCGGCCATATCAACTTACCTCTCACCAAAAGGGCGAGAGTTTCTTTCCAGAATGTCATTGGCATGGGAATGTTCAGACTTCCCCGATCATATTCTTATTTCTTTAAATTTTACAGTTTTTGAGATTTTAAGGGAACCGATTTTGTTTTTGGACTTACTGGACATGTTTTATGGAAATGGTGTTGCTTAACTACATCATCTGGGATTATAATCAACATTTATCAACTAATATAATATATTTGTTATTAATTATTAATAAAAACTTTAATTAAGAAAGTAATGTTTAATGTATATCTTATGTTGAAAAGTTGATTTTCGATAACAGGTTCAGTTTTTTTTTTATTTGTGAATCTAGTACTCATAGCTTCCAAATTTCCAAAATAGAGTTTCGTTTTATTATATGTCAAATAGAAATTAAGTATCAGAATATCAAAATACATCAGGTTATTTGATAAACGAAACAGAAAGTTGACTTTTCATACCGAAAGTGGAAAAGAAAAGTGGTATTTTACTTTTTTTTACTATTTTTTAAAATTAGTATGTATTTCTGTAAAGAGTAGATTGATAGCCATAAATAAGATACCGTTATTTTGCTTCCACATTCAGAAAGAAGTGGCAACTTCTTCGCCATTATAAGCCATTTTTTTAAAGCATTTTTCTCAAAGCTTTTGTTTTTTTACAAATCTTCCGAACCATTATTAGGTATCGTGTAGGTATGGTGGTGTTAATGATATTGGGATGAAACTTGGTTTGCATGTTTTAAATATTGTCTATGAAACGAAGCAAAATTTTGAATATAGATTAAGAACTTTTTCCTTGATATCTATTTTTAATAGGAATGTTCAGTAAAATTTCACAAAATATCCCCATTCTCCTTTATTATTTTCAATTCTATTTTCTTTATCACTGCATATTTCTCTTGCATTTTGCTTCATTTCAAAGGTCTTTTTTATATAAAATTTATAAACAAATTAAATTAAAATTGATGCATTACAATTTTATGTACAATGTTATCCATTTTATTAAACCTTCAATAAAATTCACCAGAAAATAACCAATTTCGCAAAAATGGTTCTATATGCAGTTAGAATATAATTATATATTTTTACATCATGATTTAACTGAAAATATGATAAAAGAAAATTGAAATAAACTTATGAGAAAAAGTTGCCTGAAACGAAAATGAATCCCTTAATATATCTTAAAGTTAAATATATTGCCACAATTTCCTATTAAATATCAATAAAATTAAGCAAAAAACTTCAATAAATAGATACTATGAAGTCAATATTTCAGTAGTAAAGTTACAAAATACGCATTCTATTAAGCACAGTATTCCATTTGAAAAGCAACACCAGACCTGTGAAAGCAATTGAATAACTGAATACCTTGGCCTTAATGGGGAAGGGCATAATTATGTGCACGAAATTTATACAGAAGAATAAAACGATTGCATGGTTGGTACAAATTTCTGTTCCTTCAGTGTTTGATAATGTCGCTTGCGAATTTGAATCCTTTAAAGTGGGCACCTTAATTATTCTATTTAGATGCAAATTTCGCTGGAGGCTTCGAAATTAGAATTTCATTTCTTCCTTTTACCAACATTAATTTAGTTAGACCTTCCAGAAGATAACTCTTTGGCGTTATGTGTATGTAAGCAAGGGTTATATAAGTTTGAAATTAAGTTATTACTAGAGGTTTCAAGAATGTTCTTCAAGCAACATTGTGTTCTAATCTATATCCAATTATATATTAAATATACCTTACATATCTCCTAATATGATTTGACATATTTATCTAAATATTTTAGATAGTTTCAAACTACGATTTGTTAAGTTTTATAAATAAACAGTTGAACAATTATAATATTTCACATTCCGGTTTCGAAACTTAGTTCTCAACAGAAGTCCCTCTGAAAACTGAATTTTTCAAAGATGTGGAAGTTTTAACTGGAAAGATCTGACTTCTTCGGATGGATTAGAGAATCTGGTATAAGGAACTGTTTTGAAAGAAGTTGTATTAGCTGTTTGGGAGGGAAGTAAAGTGTTGCTAAAATGTTGGCAAACTAGTTAATATTTGTTTTTATTAAAAATATCAAATGACTCTGTATATATAGCTTAGAAATTGTAGATAAAAAGTAAAGTTTTCTAGTATCACACTTATTATAATGATAATTCCTAATTGTTGATAAGAAATACTAGACGGATATTGAGATTTTAAGAAAATTACAGAAAACAATAACACGGCAAATGGGTTTTTTTTTTTTTTTTTTTTAAATAGATATAAGGAAATTTTATTTTAAACGGATTTTATTCCCTAAGAATTTTTTAAATATAAGCTGATTTATTTGATGCAAGAATGTAACAATTATTTCCAAAAATTCTTTAAATTTCAAATTTGGACTAAAAATGAATCGCACACAGAAGTTATGTTTTTAAATAAAGAAGAAATGTCTTAATGAAGAAACACAGAGCTATATGTATCGAGTGCTAATATTTGTAGAAAATTATTTAAGATCTCAACTAACTATAATTATATAATGTGACTGATTAGATAAAATAAATGTCGAAAAGATTTTTCTAATATCTGACAATTTGTTACGCAATGTATAATACAGCACTTTATCTGATTTACTAACTTTATAAATTTCTGTGTTTGAAAATCATCCATTTAAAAAAATAAAAAAGTGCCTGAGTTATTTTAAAAAAATCTTTCTTTCACAATATTTCCAATATTTTATTTAGTTAGCCACGTTGTATCTTTCTCTGTTCATACAAGTAATCAGTTACTGCTCGCGCAGTAGTCCTTGCTGTAATGTTAAAATATAATTCTAAACGAAAAATTTAAAATAAAACTGCTTTTCCTAATCAAATCATTTCAGAATTCAGTGAACCATACAGAAAAAGGAAGAATAATGAAATGACAGTGATTAAACATTTTCTAACCTTCAAAAAGCAAGTTTCCATTTAAAAAGTAACCATGGTCAGGAAAAATATAAAAAGTCTTTTAAAAAAATTTTGAAAAATCTTCCTCACTTTGGGACTCAACTTTTTGCTAGACTTAAATTCCATGCATACAAAATGGCGTAAAAAGGGTGGAGGGGATAGTTCCGAGTAAGAATTAAAATCCCCCCTTTTTTATTCCAGAGAGGGATTTTTCCTTATTCCTTTTTAGTAATTTAATTCAGAGAGTAAAAAATTCTCTTTTTTTGCTCGGTGCTCTCGAAGTTATTTGTTCTTTTGCCCTTTACAACCCAACGAGCCAAACACATACATGAAAAGCTTGAAAAGTTTTCTTTTTCTTTCTTAAGTTTTTTGAATTCAGGTATCTTTTCTTATGCGTTTTATTTAAAAAAAAAATCCCTTCGCTGCCAACTTTTTTCCCCTTGTCCTGGTACTTCTCATTTAAAACATCCGCTGCGGTTTTATTTTGAAGATTTTAATGCAAGGTAGGAAGGGAAAAAAGCAAGAGAAATTGACTATTGCCCGATTTAACGGCCATAATTAATCCAGTTTGGCTTCTTTTTACACCAAGAAACGCCAAAGCAGGAAAAAAAACTTCCTCTGGTCTAAATTGAAGATTCAGATCTCGGCAAGAAATGCAATTTTCTAACCCGTTGAGAAATTGGAGCGAATCCACGCATTGTAAAAGTGTTCAGATACAAAACCTTAGAATTATATATGCAGGAACACGTATCTTGAAAGCTGGTAGCTGAAGAGTTTAATAAAGAAGTCAGCAGACAAACAACTGAAATGTTTAGAGTTTTCCATTGTGCACTTAACTTATGTCAAATTTCAAGAGTACACATGTAATAAAAGTTTTTACTTATCAGTAATGCTTTAAAAGTAATGTGATGTACATTGCAATATTTCATTAAATTTATGTGGAAAGAAATTAATGATTTCTTCAATTGAAATTTAAAAAAAATCGACATCAAAATAGTAATTAATGGTTGTGATAAATAATTTCCCAATGAGCCGTTGACAATGATTTTGTATGAAATACTAAGTTCATATTTATAAACAATATTCAAACTGTATTAAAATATAAATCATTTGAAATTAATAAATGCAATGAAAAATAATTGAGTTGATTAGAAAGATTTTTAGAAAAAGAGTTTAGTTTGACGTTTCAATTTTCCCAGTTTAAAATCTTGTCCTGTAACACACAGAAACAAAGAAAAATACTTATGTATAGAAAATTTATATACTGAAGTTGTTAATCATTTTAACGAGAACTAGTTAGCGAAGAAAGGGAGAGATGGGAAACGATTCTAACAAGACCTTAATAAAATGAAAATTTGAACTCAATCTAAATAAATGTATAAAATTTTGAAATGATGGTTTAGTTTTAAATTCAATGACCATATGTTTTTGAAAATATATTTACTTTTGTAAAAACGTTTTATTAAGAAAGTTCTGGTTGATTGGTTCGGAGCTTCTAGATCACTGTTTTCAAAAGTGTGCTAATTGAGTGAAGACTTCAGGGCCTAACCACTACAAACATACGTGACCGAAATTGCAATTGAAGCCGCAAAATGGTGAATCCCAAAGCAGAGAGTATTCTGTTTTGAATATAGTTGGGACATCCATATAGAAAAAACCATGAATAATTATTGAAGGTAAGTTACCACTTCAACGAAATACAAAGTGTGGGATCAATCTTGCATTGATTATGAGCTTTGCAAATCAACATGATAATGAATTCGTTGATAAGTGCATATAAAGAAAGAATTGATTTGGAACATTAATCTTATACTACTGTAAACGATATCGGAAGTTAAGAGAAATGTGCTTATCGAGAAGTAAATTTATTTCTGTTTATATTCCGCTTGTGAATTCAACATTCATTCTCCTTTCTAGCAACAAAATAATTTCACCAATAGTGTCATCTAATGGTGGTCGTAGGCATTTATTTTTTCAAAATGCCAGTGACAAGGACTATTACAGATACAAAAGGAACGAAGTACTTACCAAGCCCGCCTCTTAACGTGACCGGGGAGATTTCTGAAAGATACATAGGCACAAGAGCTGTACTTAAACCTGAAAAAAAGAAAATATTTTTATTGCATTGAACACGCAATAATTTACATCAGAGCACAATTGTTTCCTAATGTAACCAGGAGCATTTTTAGAAGCACATAAATACAATACAGAAATTTATGGATTATCATATATTTCTTTCAGTCTTGTATTTCTGATTATATATTAAGAAAAATATGTTAATGAATGCACCTTAGAAAAACAAACACTAAGTATTCGTTCTGAAATAATTTTACAGTATTTTACTCTAGTTCAGATGAAAAAAAATATTTAAACATAATTTTATAAACCAAGCAAAGATTATAGAAACAGAATGAGATTTTAAATTTTGAAGAATACGATATAACTAGCGATCACATTTTTCACTGGAAAAAAATTCCACCTGACAATATTTAAAATAAAACTCTGCCTAAAACTGATGAAAACTTTACTATTTAATTCGAAGCAGTTTCGAAATAACATTGGCTTCCAAACAAAGAAAACAACGATTCAAATTTCTTTTAATGATAATTACATTAATCCAAGTACTCTGCTCTTTATAGTTTACATTAAACTGTAGATATTCACTAGTTAATATAAATGATTTAATGCTTTATAATTTTGTTCAAATTTGTTTTCTTAGTGTGAATAAGGGTTATTTATACAACTATTACAATAGTAATTGGTAATAAATGGAAGCGAATGAAAGAGGGTATCTGAACAACCATTTCTGTTTGTGCTATTTTTTTTAAAAATCCTCTAATATTAATAATATTACACTAACTTTGTTATGTATATCAATCTCTTTAAAGAGCCACCATGAAAATCTTTTCGAAGTTGTTTGGTTTAATAAAGCTGTAAAGCTGCACAGGAAGCAAATATCTCATTACAATCAATTTTTATAGAAACAAGGAATTTCACTGGAGAATTTCGTAACAAATGTTCCTTTTAACAGGTAATAGCATAACTTGATAATCCTAATTTAGAAATAATTGAAATGTATTTAAATATCTTGAAATCACCTGATATTTGTCCGACAGAGATACTTTGAAGATGATTTTAGAAAGTAGAAGATGACATTTGGACATCCTAAAGACGTCAGTGTTTGTATGTTAATAAGATAAAGAATTAGCATTTACATTTTTTTCCTCACTCCTCTAGTGTGATGTGACCTCACTTACCTTACCTGTAATCTAACTATCATATTTTTCGTGGGATTAAAAAAAGCTTATGTAAGCAATGAATATGAAATTATTTCCATACTAGTAAAGTAAATGATGAAGTATACATATCTATGCATAATGGAGAAGATTCGAATATTATTATTAATTAGACTTGCAAGCAAATATTGATCCCTGTAAGTGAATTTGGAGAGTTTAAAATCATTTTACACATAACATTTTTAATATCTTCAAGAAATAAATGCTTCAATTTTATAGAAATAGAATTATATATGAACATTGTTCACATGATAATAGTTTTCATTTTTGTGAGAGAATTTTGTCATCACACATTAAATATTCACCCTGAAATTATTTGTACTGATAAGGGGGCAATAATGTATTGTAAATTAAGCAATTTACGTTTGTTGCAGAAGGATAATGTTTTTACTCCTGGACGAAAAAAGTGAATAAATGACAAGCACTTGATTATATCAGAGAATCTTTGTAAAAATTTTTCAATAATGTATAGTAAAAAGTTTGAAATATATTTAACATATCTGAAGAATGGAAAATTAAGTGATTGAATCAATTCAAATGAGACAAAAAACATTTTAAGTTTATTTAGAGTGCGCCCCCTGTCTACAGCATCATCCATGACGTCATCAACAAGGAAGAGAGTCCCTCTCCAGCAACTGTAGGAATGAGACGTATATCGATGACTCTCATATTTACCCAGTTCCCTTTAACATTATATGTTTAGATGTAATTTTGTTTTATTTGTAGTATATGTATCTGTGTTGTGCTTAAATTGTACCCTAAACTGTAGTAAATTATTTTGAGATATTCAAGGAACTTATTTCTTTGTTCCTATTAAACCAGATAAGTGCTACACAACTATAAATATTATCTTTTTCAAAACTGTCCACACACCGCAAACCCTTTTCTTATAACAGATTAAGTTTACATTCATAAAATTCTAGGATCTCAAAAATTAGTATACTATAGTTCGCATTTAATAATGCAGAAAGATATAAAATCTACCTGTATATATGTGAAACCTTTCATATAAATAAATTATAATTATCTACAAATTTATATCTATAAATAAATTATAATTATCCAGATATTTATATCTATAAATAAAGTAAAATGTATAAATGTAAAAAAAGAAACATGTAAGCATTAAACTAAAATTATGGAGAAAACAAAATGTTAAAAAGGTATAAAAAACAATTTAAATTTATTGAAGAAAAAATATTGTTAAATGAAATTAAAATATTTTGAAAAAATATATATATTATTAAAAGTGAAATTAATATGTTTTAACAAATACTAATACATATTTCAAGATTCGATCGACAGGAAATAATAGCATCAAATAATATCAAAATAATAGCCATGTCTTTGGCTTAGATTTCCATTGTTGACAAGAACTCATCTAATAAGTCAAGTGAGATTAAATGAAAATTTGTCAACAGGAAACCAACCATAAGCCAAACACGTTATTTTGTAAACCATTTGAAATATTTTAAACAAGATTTCATTTCTTATAGTTATTATTATAATAGTTATTTCTCTGCCTGTACAATACAAAATAATAAAAATTTGATACCTATTATAGAACAAAGTGTCAATAAGGCATTCAAAGTTATGAGATTCTAGCATCTAAAAAAATGTACCAAAGAGTTTGATATAAAATTTCCTTTAAAATCAGACAAACAATGGCTTTGTAGCGTTAATTTTATACAGACAAGTATCAATTCGAAGAGAAACTTAGTTTTGAGGTTCATAAATTGCGTTTCATGTATTTTTGTTGCTAAAACAATGAATTTGAAGTACTTTTGTGATAGTTATTTTTGCAAACAAATTGCGTCCCACTATTTTTAGCATATTCTATAAAATATTATTGCCGCTCAGCGTTTATGGTAGCTCGGTTCTCTCCCAGTGAGCTCTTGTTCGAGTCCTGAATAAGGCTCGGATGTAAAGATGGGAAAGTTTGGACATTCACCCTGATTCGTTCATTCAAAATTCGGATCCTCGTCACGAAAAAGAAAGCAGCGCCCCCTTCGGTTTCTGCTTGGAGTCACTGTCTTTTAAAAATGTTCTTTATCTCTGCTTGTTTGTCCTTTCTCATGCACACCAGATAGGAAAATTATGACAAATAAATTAAGTTTATTAATAATAAAATTTTTAAAAATCAAACTTTTATTAAATATGTATTGGGAAACAATATAAATCAATATGTTGTCAGTTTGGGAGATTGAAGTATTTCTTATTTGTGTAAAACCACGTCTATGTATTTAAACATATTTTCTTTTTAGAGAAATAATTTGAGTTTATTAAATTGTAATGCCAACAGTAATTTTAAATAACGGTAGCATAATTCGATAGATTTCGGAAAGTTTAATTAAGAAGAAATGTAAGAAAAAAGAAAGTTATCTTCTGTACAAAACGAGTTAGGATAGTTAATTTATATGAGAAAATATCCAGGGATAAAACAGTTCAATTTCGTCAGCAAACACAAAAAGACACTCATGGGAAGGTGACCTTGAGGTTTTATAGGAAATAAAGAAGAGCGCAAGAGGGCTGGCTGAAGATTATGCCGGCTGAATAAATAAACGGGAATAAAACTCATCTAGGGGACATTCTCCGGTTTATGTGCCTCTTGGAAACTCCACCAGATCCCCAAGGAAATGTAGGGGTGACTCTTCCCCCTTTTTTTTACTGGATAACTTTTGAAACGAAGTTAAGAGAATTTTTCACGTTTCTTCAAACAGGATGGTTGGAAAATAAAAATTTCCAACCAGACGCACATACACATAAGCAGATACAAGAGTTCATGGGGGCGCAAAAAATATCAGTTTAGAGTTTTAAGGAATTCATGTAAGCCCCACACAGTTTTACTTTTAACCAAGCGATCCTCTGACCACATAAATTACTAGAAGAGAAGGCTTATATTTCAAGCTTAAAAGTTTTCACTTTTTCAAAGGGATTGAAAGGAAGGCAAATGAAAAATTTAAAATTTACTAAGCGTTATATTTATTTTCTAGCAACATTTCAGCACTTTTGAATAAATTTTTGGAGTTTCATTAAAAATACGCGAAATTTCAAAATTTTTGCTCTAGAAATGTTTAGGGTCATTTTCCTTCAAACGTTAGTAATGGAGATATAATTCCTCTTATTTATACAAATATGAAATCGTGGTTAATAAAACATGCCAAATTAAATGTGTGTGGTCAGATTTAATTTTTTTTAAAAAGCGTATATAAATAATTGTTTTTTTAAAATTTATATACCATTCTTATAAAATTAATTTGGCCATTATTTATTCCTGCTAATAACGATATTTTATGTTTAGTGATATTTTGTATCATTATAATTTACGGAAGTGCTCAATATCTTGTAAATATTACCTTGAAAGTATATGAAACCAGTAAACAATTTCACTCATGATATTATTCTTTCATGGTATCATATCATATAAAGGATTCTTAAAATGTTGTATTATGTATATAATTATATAGGCACCACTGAAAAAACATTGATAATGCTTATAAGAATTTGCTTACAAAAAACAAGATACACCGATGGAAAAATATTATGAAAAAAAAAATAAAAGCCATTAACAAATGTTTGTATTTGACATATATATTACTAAAATATATGATTCACTAAAACATTTTCGCAGAAAATGCACAAAAATACAAATTTTAAAATAAAATTCAAAGCAATTTTCCTGTTTTTCTTGATCATATCATCCACTCATTCAATTTATTATGTTTCAAAATGTCAAATTATTACTCATTGTCTGTTTTTTTCCTTAATTTGCAAAATTTCATTTTCCTTAATTTTCCTTTTAATCATCTAAGCATAGGCACCAGTTTTGGGATGAGAAATTGGTGGTATTAATTTTAAAAATGAAGTAAGTAATTGCCATTTTATTTATTCTGATGCACTCTACGACTATCAGAGTATCAGATGCCTCAAATGATATAATATTCTTCGGACTTTCTTTTCAGCTTGAACAAGTGAACTGATTGGCCAATCTAGCATCGACTATATTTTTCACCGCTTTCAGGAAAAAAATCTTATGGCATTTAGATCTAGAAAAAAGTTCCCCAGTGAAACTTATTCGTTTTGAAGTGTATCATTTCTAAACAAATAATTTCTCCTAGCTATATCAAGCCAACTTTATTTAAAAATGTAGTAACATTAAGCTTAACATAAGTAAAATGAGCCATCTCTATCAAAATGATTTTAATAGAGAATACTCAATATCATTTTAAAGTATTATCGTAGATTTACTCCAAAAGTCCACTATAGGGAGCTTTAAAAAGAGATTCTACTCACCACAATTGAAGCCGATGACGAGCCTTCCCAAGATGAGCATTTCGAAACTGCCACACGCTTTGCTGAAAGTCATCAATGCAGCTCCCACTATCCCCATGATATTATTCAGCAGCAAACCGCCCTTCCTGCAAGTGCAAAAGTTCAACATTGTCAGATGTTAAAGGCACATGGTTACATATTCTGTCTTCAGCAAAAGAAAGTTCAAGCTATATAGAAAAGCAACATTTCATAATCTATCATGTAGTTTGTTACCGTTATTCTTTTAATTAAATTGAGATTTTGGTTCTTGACCAATCAAAAACAATTAGTCAAAGTATTAAAAATTTTAGTCAAGTTAATATGGTAAATAAGAACTGGTGTGAATTATGAACACAGACAACTTTCTCAGTATATTGTTTCAGATAATCGTTAATATCATATTGAGTATTTGTATAATGCGAACCTAATAACCAAAATACGAAGTTCCATAGAATATTCAAAACAATTTGGTTTTAGTTTCCCCTTTTTTGTCAGTACTACTGTTGAGAAATATTTGAAAATGACAAAAACGAAATAAATTTATTCTAACATAGAATACATTTTATCAAGTGGTAACTTGTAGACCAGTAATTAACCACGCCTAGAAAGATTAATGTAAAATTGAATTGAAGGAAAAATATTAAAATTTTGGATATTAAAAGATTTTGTATTGTTTTATGAGACATTTCTTGACTTTTAAAAATTTATTTAAGAATTATTTAATTGTCACATACAAAGATGAAAATTTGTATTTAAAATTATATTGATGTCAATTTGGGTAGAAATCTCAAACGATAAATTTGACATAATTTTTTCAATATTTGGATCTAGTCGAAATAAAACTGTGTTACATTTTATAGAAATAGAAGATATTTCTGTACACGAACATATTAAAGAATTTCGTTCATGAAAAATGACCATCTTACAGTCAAATAATGGGTGTCAATGATAAATGTAAAACAATAAGTGTTGTATTAAATAGATAATTAACAAAAATGACAATATCCTATAGAATTTTTTTTAAAGATCGTAATCTTTTAACTTATTACAATGCAGCCAGGTACATATAAAGACGCGCTTGTTGATAAAACTATTAAAAACAAGATAGTTTCTTAATATTTTTAGACATAAATCTGAATGGCATTTATCTCTCTGAAAATCAGCACCGATTATAAACTAAACAATGAATGTAAACTGAAAAAAATAATGAAAACTAAAATAACATAATTGAAAATTCAATTTACACTTCTAATAAGGTGAACCAGCTCAATATAACTTTGGTTTTCGAATTTAAAAGTAAATAGTAGCCTTTCTCATATGACCTAATGACGTTACATGCCAGTATCCAATTGCAAATCAGATAAATGCAATGAGTTTTCGTTTCACAAACTATCATTATTCCTATATGAAAATAGAAGATGGACGATTTATCTATTGACAACGAAACCGATTTTTCGATATTGTTTGATAAATGGGAGAAAGCAAACTTTACTTCTTCAGTCAGATGTAAGCCAAAAATGAGAGATGGTGCAGCCAGTTTTTGATTGATGGGGAATTTGAGATTTCGATAACCGAAAAACTTCATCCACTAAACATACCAGACAAGTTTCACGAATTTTCTCTGTTCTCTGTAAAATCATAAAGCGTGAAATTCTCTAAGAAGAGGTATATTAATGATCGCAATATTAAAAATCAATTAACAGATCTGTCAAACTCTTTTGTTTGGGATTCCAGATTTTGAAACTTCTTTTGGTTCAGTGTAGTACTCGTTTTTTTTTTTATGATGAATACCAATTTTGGAAAATATGAAATCAATAAGGTTTTAAAATCTTATTCCTCAAAACTTCAGTGTTTTCCAAAAGCTTTATTCACAAATTTTAAAAAATAAGTATTTTATTTATTTTTACCGGATTAAATTTGATCTGATTGTGGAATTAATTCTTATCTGCTTTATTTAAATAACTATGAAGTTGAACAGATTTTTATAAGTTATAAATTTGAAAAAAAAAAATAAAATAATGGTTTTCATAATGTTTTTTGTTACATTTTCTCGCAGTGAATTTTCATTAAACGCATAATAAATTTATCGATATATTTTATTCATTAATTAATATCACTTAATATTTAGTGATGAGTTACAAATAGTTAATTAAATGTAATTTTGTATCATAAAACAGAATGGAGGACTTAGAACATTTGAATATGAATTAAGTCAAAGATTAATTGGATCAAATTTACATTCAAAGCGCTTTGTAAAAAAATGTGCCCATTGTTGGCAATATTTATGACTATCTTTGAGCTAACAGAAATAATTTTTTTCAATCTCATTCTTGACTTCTCTAGGGACTAGTCCATAATGGTACTAGCATTTATAAAAATGTACTAGAAAGCATCTAAAACAAAAGGAAAACTATAAATCAAATAATTTTTTCAGGAGCATAAAAAATTATACTTCTGTAAAGTAAATTTAATTATTCTTTAAAAATGTGAGAGAACTTTCAAACAAGAAAAATTTAAATCACCCAGCTTGTACCAGCTTGAAATATGGTGATAAAAAGACAATTATTGACTCACTCAACTTTTTTTGCTCGCTGCATGGTTCTCATTTTTCTGCTTACATCATTAATCCTCAGGTTAACACTAATTATAACAAAGTACTCTCCATTCTTGCTGCAGACTTTGGTGGCAGACACACCCTTTCTTGAGAAGAACGGTGAAATTCTTCCACAATATACCTTCTTCATATTCTTAATTACCTTTTTTTTTATTCCCTCTTTGTGCAAGCGAGCTCTTCGCTTAACTTTGAAGGCAGAAAGAAAGCTTTAATGATGCTTCCCTGAACAGTGGCGAAAATAAAATAGTCGTTAGTGGTGTGAAATACTGAGGAGAACAGAAACTGGGATAAATTTTGCAGATGTTAGAATCGGTATGTATAAAGAAAAAAAAGCATGAAAATGATGATGATCTGTCTAACTGAAAAGAAAAATTCCGGATTTTGTTACATGGCTACAAAGTTTCCGATTTCAGACTATAAAATTAGTGATTACGGTATGCAGGTTTTTATTTATTTGCTGAATGCAATGAAAATAAAACTAGAAGCACGTTGTAATCACTATTACCTATATTAAGAAAGTAAAGACGAATTTTTTGCTAAGGATTAATAAATATCTTCCAAGGGAAAAATCTTAGATAAAGTTTTCGGTTTCCTTTTTACTATCTTCAGCAGATTAAAATTCAGATAGATGGTACTACTCAAGTCCCTTCGTCACCAGATGGCATGGTTACAATTTATCCCCCTCTTTGAATACTAAATAGCCTATTCCTTTGGTAAAAATGCTTTTAAAATAGCTATAAATCTTGCATTAGCTTCACATGCAAACACACATTTTAAATAATAATTTAAAACATTAGTTAAAATATTTCACACTGTCTACATTTTACCAAATTTTTGAATCGCAAAATTTAAATTTTTAGATGTATAAAAATTATAGAAACAGCAAATTCACGTTAAAAAACTCTTAATGTATTTATAAAAAATTCAAATATCTTGGAAAGGAAATTAAAAAAATTTAATTTTTTTACGAGACGCTGGTATTTTTTCCTTATTCAGGCTCGTTTTAAAAAATATGAATCATATAGAAAAGAGATAAGTAAAATTTACATTACCTTATTGAAAAAAACATAATATTTCTGAAGTATTGTAACAAATATTTCGTAATATAACATGAAATGATTTTATAAAATGGAGTAAAAATTCCACAAAATTTTCATTCTCCCTTCCTCCCATTTCAAGTATGATCAATAATATTAACGCCCATAAAATTAGATATTTACTAAAATTTTACAGAATTTTTTTATTAGGAATATACGTGATGGAAATTTAGATAGAGTGCAATCATATTTCTTGTCAATCTAATATTAATTTTTCGGCCTAAGATGTAGTAATTATCAGTAGTTTGGAAATTTTAATAATAGTTTTGTTTACATTAAATCAAAAATGTCTTTCAAATCACTTGTATTATTCAAAAATGAAACATTTATGAATTTTTGGACAGAAAATGATTATTCATTCGCTAACATTCCAAAATCTGGATTGTTATTGTTTATTTTCAACATTTCATACCAGTCTTCAAAACAGAAGTTTAAATTAAATTTTAACATTTGAAACTAAGTCCATTATCGCCAGATGTGTTTTAAATGGAAGCCGAATTTACACAAGAGTTATATGGGTTAAATTACAATTTACTTTTGAAAGCGTATACTATCCATAACAATTGCAAGTAATATTTCAACCTAATTGATTATTTTCCATCCAATAAAGATATCAGTAATCCCAACAGCCAAGGCAGGGCTTTGAAAATAATTTGAGAAATCGCTAAAAATATATTTAACTCCTCTCATTTATGGAATTTTAATATCTAGAATGAAATTCGCATAATTTGCCACATTCGAAGTCCTGCTCATAGCCACGAATTTTTGTGAAAGTGCAAAGCACTAAATAAAATTCTTTAGAAATCAAAAAAGTGTTTTGAGGGAAAATTTGTAGATTTTCAAAGCAATTTTTAACCAAGGCATTTTATCACCTTTAGAATATAACTGAATAATAAATAACAATGTTAATTTACGCACATTAATTGCGCAAATTTTACAGAGCGAATAAAAACGATTTAACTCAAGTTTATTCTTAGCTTTCTTCAACTGCTGTACGAAAATGTCAGTACTAGTGACGTAAAAAGATCGCAGTTAATTTTTATAAACCACGTGAAGTACTTCCTGTTCTGAAAGGAAGGACGTCCCTTTTGGAATAATTCACCACCTTGCTTTCCACTTTCTAGCTACACAAAAGCTAACTCTAATGAATCTCATTTGCATATGAAAAGTCTCCATAAGTGCGACGAAGTTGGATGGTATTTAAAAATGATGCCTTGAATTCCGAGGAGCATCCCCTTCTCATCACTTCGGTTGGTGGAAGGGGTGGGTTACTAATGAACATAATTTTTATTAAAAATGAGGCAGGCAACGTCATTCATAAACAGACCTAATTACAGCGACTCGTTTTGCTTCAGAATCGTATTCATTTGTCGTCTCCTGTTTCATCCGCAACATGTTGAGAAAACCATAAAACATTTGTTAAAGTTCGCAAGTTGTGCATAAAGGAAAAAAAAAAAAAAACGATACAGATGAGTTATTAATCAACTCGTATCCATAAGATGTCTATTAAATTATTGGAAGGGTTTTACAATTGAAACGATACAAACTAGATAATAAAAATATCATTTTATGAGAAATGTTGAAAAAAATAGAAAATCATTGGAAGGTATCTTGGATACCAAAGTTAAATTTGTGTAGCCCATCCAGATGAAGACCATCCGTAATTTTGACATAAATTTGTTTTAAAAACAGAATCCTCTAAATATTTTTCAGATTTAAAATTCCTCTAAAATTTATTTTCAAAAAGTCTTATAATATTTCCTGTTTATTTAACATTTTGCTAAACGGAATTCTCCAAATTTTTTCAAATTTAAAATTAAAATCCAATTTTTAGTTTTTTAAAATAGCCTTATAACATTTTCGTAAATTAATTTCCAAGAAAATATAAATGCACAAAACAATTATTTCGACATTCAATTTCTTATATTTTGAATACAATATTTTAATAGATTTCAACCTATTTTGAGGTAATTTATCCTAATAAAGATAAGTAGATCCTAGAATATGATTATTTATAAATTTTATAAATGAAACCAAAAAATATTTTTTCGCAGTAAAATCTTTTAGTAAAAATAATTAGACTTAGCTAGTCAGCCAGTGAAGTTAAACTCTCTTGTAAGACACATCAGGCTCTCATGTATGATAAAAAACAGGACCACCCATTAAATCAAGAAAATTATAGTCTTTGAAATTAAAAAAAAGAAATATTGTGGTGAATCACTGATTTTTTTTTCCAATTCCCACTATTAATTCACATTCTACCTATATATATCTTGTTCAAATTTTTAATTGTTAATAAAATACTCTTTAATCATCCACTCAAATTCAAATAACTATTTTTTTAACTTGTAGTGGATGACAGTTGATGTATTACAGTTTTTTTAAAATGTTAATAAAAAATTTAAATTCTAGTTTTATACGGCAGAAAAAAAGTAATATTTTTCTTTGTTGACCTAAGTAAGAATTAACTGTAAATATACTGACGGTAAAAAATTTTTTTTAGTTGATATTAGTAGGAATTGACTGATATTTTCATATTACGATTTTTCTTGAAATCTCATCTGAAAAGGAGAACAAAAAATTCAGTGGCACAAGGTGTTAATATAAAATCAATTTTAAACTATCCCTTAAAGATATGAACTTCGACGATGGAGGAAAAACGCTGCTGATTTTCGAGAGGAAGCTTATACGAACTATTATTGGTGCTATTTTAGAAAAGAATACCTGGAGGAAAAGATAATTCTGAAATTTATAAAACCTATAAAGAAGAAGTGACATTAAACATATAAAACTGATTAGAAGGAGATAAGATGATAGACAGATTAGAGAATAAATGTTGAAAGAACAGTTCTTAAGAAGGTTTTTAATGGAACTCTTTTCTTGGAAGATCTACAGGAAGGAGAGATAGAGACAAAGAGAGAGACAACTTGACTTGGATCAGGATTTTGCTAAATTAAAAAAAGGAAATGGAGGTCCAGTACTGGGAAATAGGGGAGGGAATAGGAAATACTTCTGATGAAATGCAGGGCGTACATTCTAACATTAATGATAAATTGCCTGTAATTTTTTTTAAATATAAATTGCTTAAAACAATTGAAAATATACACCTCTATATCACTACTTCATTCTTCATGGAATAAATTAATCTAAATAATTTTTAAGTATTTTCATGTCTATTAAGCTATTAAATTTATGTAAATATAAAAATTAAATATGTTAAGAAATATATAACTATATTTTATTTTTCTTATTTATTTGCATATAAAAACCATTCATTTAGCATTATTTTTATTGCAAAATAAAGCATAGATTATAATATTTACGCGGAATAAATTTAATAAAGCTTAAAAAGGAAGAGATCAATCTTTAATCGATTTAATGCTTTGTAAAGAAAGAAATATTTTTTCATATATTATAATAAATATACGGGAAAATTTTTTAACAAAGGCTTTTTCTCTTGACTGATCTCTCGAATGCTTTTTGAGAAACCTCTCAAAAAAGATATATAACGTCATAAATTTGAGTTTGAATTATAATTATTCTAATCCATAGTAAACAACTTTAACTGGTAATTACTGTCACTCAACAATCACTTGTAACAACATTAAATATAAATGCATATAATTATTATAGAAAACATGTTTCACTTGTAATTAATCAAAAATCTGATACTCTTACCTTCCAAATTTGTTGGCGATGGTACCGCCCATGATGCCACCCACCATGCCACCGATGGCGAAGATGGAAACTGCCACCGACCAAATGAGATCCCTGGTGTCTGGGTTGATGGTATTTCCTGTCCGACCAAGGTAAACATCTGAGATGAAATTCTGAATTACCTGTAAAGTTAGACACATCGATGAGAATGACACGACTGTAATTTGCAGGTTTCGTGTCTTATACTGTATAGCATAAATTTGATGTTATGTGACGACATGTATGATTTAGTTAATGGTGATTTTGTACGCACGAAGATTAATTAAATCGAGATCTACAATTTAAAGTAATTATTCGATTTAGAATGACAATTACGCGTTTGAAAAAAATATACTTTAAAAACAGGACATTGAAACTGGAAGATGAGCTATAGCTGTAATTGAATTTAGACTCATTCCCAAATCATACATGTGTTATCTTGTCATACCACCTGGTCTTATATGTTAGATCAGAATATTTCTTACAATGAACCATATTGATGCCATAACGCATGTGATTGCATTATAGAAATAGAAAATAACATTTTAGAATATATATTAAAATGTGAGCACATTGAATAAACATTGTTCCCAAATATATGCTCACAGATTGTATTTCTTAAACGATTCTTCACCATTTCTGTAATTTAGATTCCAAATTGTGACATATTTTAATTTTACTCACATTAGCATTCTATTTTTATAATTAAATTTGCTTGATTCTTCAATTTACAATCATTTTTGCACATCAAAGACAACTCAGTCTGGATTTACGATTTAACAAAGGTAACACTGTAATGATAATGAAGGATGCAGCAGGGATAAGATTTTCAACAGTTCCTTACAGCATATTCGTTCATATTCCATGAGTTCTGCAGCAAACCATATTTAAATTTGAAGATACTACAGGCATTTCCGCTTTAAATAAGAATCTTACTCCCAAATAATTAGCAGATCTAATCATTAAATTAAAAGCTCGACAAATTAACAACTGTGATTGTTATATTAATTAAATAATCTTGCTTTGAAAATCGTTTTCAAGTCTTACCATAATCTGATTATATGATGCAACACGTGTAGGAAACCAAACATGCAAGAACACATTCTTATTATTATCACTGCTTCTTATTTTTATAATTATAAATGAGTTTATTATCATTAGATTTGTATATGTTCACCCTTTGTTTGTGTAGTTGCGCGTTAAAGTTTATTTTTAGTTCATTTAGTATAAAACAAATATCTAGAGTATACCTCATTAATAACACAATGTAAATATTTTAAGTAATTTAACTGTTTCACAAATATTTTCTTTTATTTTAATTTATTGATAATTCATCTAAATTTATCTTAAACACAACAATATTAAAGATTTTATTAATATCAGTTGCATTTCTCATTTTTAATTTATAGTAATTTGATTTTATATTTATTAATCCCAAAAACATTTTAATGTCATGAAACGCCAGTTCTTACTTTCGATTTTTATTAACGAGCTTTTAAATTGAAACTAAAGAAAAAACATTCCTAAACATTTAACATTTTAAGAAATCCACTAAGATCTTTCTTCCAATGGTAAGAAACGTAAACTTTATGACATTTATAAATCTTTTGTTGATACACATAGTCATTCAGTTTATGTTAGTTTTCATTTCCTAGTGTTCAATAACGGTAAGGGCGCATCACCCCTCACTTTTTAAAGAAAAGTCAATTGTGCTGTTTGCTCAATCATTCTTCAATCATTTTTCTTCGAAAGCGAAGTTGATGGATATCCGAAGAGCGGCACTTGGCGATATAAAAAGCACACTTAACGGTTCAGCTCCCATCAAAAGTCAAACAACGATAAGTGAGGTTGGAGCACTTCCCGAATAAAGCACATCAACTACCTTCTTGGAACAACAACGGTGCGACTTTGAAAAATTCTTAATAAAGAAACTTCTAGAGTGAAGAGTTGGCAGAGCAAAAATGACAAGCAAATGTGATTAATTTCCAAAAGGAGGTATTTCATTATGAGTGTCCTTTACCCTTCAAAACCTCCAATCAGCTAATTCAGTATGACTACAAGAGATCAGGCTTCCTCAGATAAAGGCTTGAGCTTGTATTCTTTGGGTTTTCTTTTTCAGCACTCCTTGTCGAAGAGTCACCAGGAAGTAAGGAGGCAAGGTACAGTAGGGAGTTTATATAAATACACTCTCAGAGAAAGTTTCTGCTTTTACAAAGAGAAGGAAAAGTCACGAAACGGGTTCTTTTTCTCAGTCATTCTTTTTCCAACATCGGGCAAACGCTACCTCTGGACAACAAAGAATAACTTCAATATTTTTAGTTGAAGGAACATGTTCCAGAAAAACTCGAGAGCCGCACTCGAAAAAGGTGAAAAGATGGTTGAAGGAATCGATTGGAAGAATAAGTGCATTCGATTCGGAAGCTCGAATGAAAGCAAGTTCCCTGAGTGGTTCCCTTCCCGGAGTTGAGTTGTTCATTCATCTATTGCGGAAGGAGACTGAAAGGTCTAGGCGCCAGACGAGAAGATTCGCTCACGCCTTGTTACGTGGGGATAAATAAAAAAAAAATTGATGGTTTTTATGCTTAACAAATAGAATTAAATTTGGGAAACCGATCATTAAAATGAGTCGGCTTTTCTCTTTTATACGAATTATTATTCAAATAAATACGAATGCATGTAGAATATTCAAGAATTCTTGAGGTAAAAAGAGAATGTGTATGAGAAAACTGAAAAAAATATTTATAAACACAAAATCCCTAATACTTTTTGATACACTTTATGAATTATAAACATGATTGGAATTTTGCTTCATTTTTGTCATACAATTACTCTTAATGTAATTGGTCTTGACACAGTTTACTCAAATAATCATGAAACTCACAGGAACACAATATATCTTTTTCATGAAGAGAGAAACTTATAATAAGACGATCAGAAAACATTATGCAATGAAGGAAAAACTAAATTTCGCATTTTATACAAATCTAATATTATTCTATTATAAAATAAAAAAATGTTTGGAATAATATTCATACCAGAAATAGAATGAAAATGCTATTTATAAGCTCTTCCGTTAGACTAGAAAAGTTGTTTATGAAAGCAAAAATTTTAAGGACCACTTAGAGGAGGGGTTTTGTTCACATCACTAAAGATTAGTGAGAGTCATTTTCAGAAGAGTTAGTTATATATTAGTAAATTATTTCAGAAATTTCACCAGAAATCCACTGGGTTCATTTTCAGAGAATGTTGACCCACAAAGTTATAGCTGTTTGGTTCGCGATAGCATCTTTAAAAAAGAATAACGATCTTCAGTGTTATTCTCTGAATAGAATGAAAATGAACTTGTTTTTAAGACGCACTAAAAGTACAAAATGGGTTATTTGTCAAATACATCTGATAAATTGAAATATTTTAAATGGCATTCTAGTAAAATTAAGTATTTAGATAATTATTTTTTTCGAAAAAGTTTTATTCTATGAAGCATAATAACAGGGCATTAGTACTACATGTGTAATTGTAAATGCACTGTCAATGCAATTTTTTACGGAACCTAAAATGAGACGTCTTAGCTTGTTAACCAATAATTCTGACATTATTGAGTAAAAAGATGAGACTCAATTTTATTATTATATTTTAATAAAAAAATTTCAGTCTCAAATTGTTTAAAATTAGTTATTGTTTGTTATACTAAGTTAAAAATGGTGCATTTAAACATAAAACAGAATATTTTTAAACATTTAGCAGTGTCCTTTTTATCACTGTCATGCAATTAACAGTATTTGTAAGCATTTTCAATTGTAACAGCCATTCAAATCTTATTTTATCAATATTTTTATTTTCACATTAAATTAATTATGAGTGAAATCGTATGATTAGAAATTATAAAACACAAAATATTTTCATACTGAAAAATATTTTTATTTCTTAACTTCTCAGCTTAAAGGTAATAAAAAAGTAAAGATAAAAATAGTAATTTAGAAAGTATATCTTTGATTAGTTAACGTTTATCATACGAAATATGTTATCGTATGATTAGAAAGGAAAAAGTATAAGCCTAAAAATTAGCAAAACAATTTCCATATGAGAATTAAACTTGCAAAAAATAAATAAATAAATGAAAATGATCGAATTATGGAAAATTAAATATTTTTTAAGGATACTTTATTTTTATTGCTTTGTTTTGTAAATGGATTTTTTTAATAACACCTCGATTGCTTTTCAATCATATAATTATAGGAATTATATACAATTAATAAAAGATAAACAGTTACTAATCAGGATATCTACAATGAATATCTTAGAAATAAATATTCAATGAATGATTCAATGTGTACACATATTAGAAAATATTCAACTTCGATGGAATGGACGAGATTCAAAATTGTTGCATTATACTCTGATACTTTTTGACTAACTAGCATTTTTTAGTCATTTAAACGATCAACATATTTATTTATAGCATTAGAGATTAACATTTTACGTTCATTAAATATAAATATTAATATGGAAAAAGATTCTAAAGTTTTCATTCGATTAAATATGCATATTAACAAAATAATAATAATTTGAATGCCCATTAGAAATTTTTTTTTAAAGATATGACTAAAAAATGTTCGTATTTTTACATTATATAATATGTGCATTAGATATTCTTTTTTATATATAAATTCAATTTATATATATATATATATATATATATATATATATATAAATTCAATTTATATATATATATATATATATATATATATATATATATATAAATTCAATTTATATATATATATATATATATATATATATATATATAATCATTATAAATTAAATTATTATTACTTGCAAAAAACAAAGCACGAAAAAACAATTGCTTTTTATGTGTAACGATTCATTTCCTGTTACTCAAGTATTTCGAGTTATGCTTACCTAGCAGTGTAAACTCAATTTAAAATTTTGAATTTAATTTATATGCAGATAAATACGCAGAATTCTGAATATTTACGCACCAATGTAAATCAGGGTTAAATATAATCGCATTGATTACATAAACGTATTGTGATAGCCAGTGGAAATTAAATAATCTGAAATCTCAGGCACACTTTGAAATAACTAAACGCACACTCTGCAACCACCAACATTTCCCTCAATGCTTTTCGCATAGTGACAGTTTAAGCAAATGCTTAAGAACAGAATAGTTTACAAGTTTGAACATGATCTCATGGTGTCGAACAATGGTAATACCTTTCGTGGCGTTGCATCAAATATACAGATAATGACCTTAAACTGTAGTGGGGCGATTCGCCCTCTGTACACAAGAGATTAAGATGTGTCCCTTGTCCATCTGATTTTAGAGTGAGCGATTCCACAAGTAAGTGATATTCCCTAATTGGTCTTTAGTTAGCCTCTAATCTTACTAATGATTTCACCTCAGTCATTTATATTGTAAACGGTTATTCAAAGTTACTCTACGAGTAACATTAAAGACATTACTTTCAAAAATATTTTAGCAATATAAATTTTAAACTATACTAGAAAATGAGTTATTTAGAAATAAAGAATATTCACACAAATATAGGACATTAAAGTAATTATATTAATACTTTTGAGCCATACAGGTACCTAAATCAATGTCTTACTTCACTAAGAGATATAGAACGTCAAACATGGTATAAAAAGTGTTTTCCATAGTTTTCATTATACTTTATTTAAGATATTAAAAAAAAGTACAATCAATCATGTACAAAAACGTTTCTTTTTTAAAGTTTGATTTAATGGATATTATTCGTATACTTCATATGACGGAGGTAGTGATTTTTTGTGTAATTAAGATTAAAATACTTAATTCATAAAAATACATTTGATTTTTTAAAAAATAGAAGCTCTGAAAGATTCTAATGAAAAACGACAAAATAGCCGAATATGTTTCAATATATATGGAATAATCTTATTTAAATTAAATAGTTAAAAAAAACTGTCGCTTTTCTCAAAAGCAAAATTTACCACAGTTCAAAATTACAGTATACTTCCAACATTTTAAATTTTACAATATTCAATAGTATTCCATCTTACCATTTTGATTATTGTATTCAACTATTCAGATCCCTTCTGTATATATAGTTATATACATCATTTTCCACATTTTATATTTTTAAAAATATCTCGGCATTTACCGTATTTACGAAGAGTTAAAGTAAGGACAACCCAGTTAGCTAAATTTTAATTAATTTCAAGACACAACTTATTGCAATATACTTCCGACTTAAAAAAATGTCAGAGTAATAAGATATTTTTTTACTTTTTAACGATGATTGATTTTAATGATCTTTATACCTTTGCCATGTAAGCTAAAATTTGTAACAATTATCTCTAATTAAGCAAATACTATGCTTTATTTGAGAATACATATTGAAACAAAATGTATTAATGCAAAATTATTTCCATAAATTAAATATCGGTGAAATTTTATTAAATAATTTCTCTCTTTATATTTAAAAATAATTAAAATTTAAAGCGCATGATGACAATTTGTCCGGGAAAACATCTTCTCTCATGCTCAAGAGAGATTTGATCATGACCTGGCTGAAGACGATCATGCTATGTAGATACTTATTAAAACTTTAGTAAGGTACAATACTTACTAAAGTACCCTTATGCTAGTATGGCGGGGAGAGGATGGTGCTAGTTCAGGTGTCATCATCCATTGACAGTGGTTAAAAATTACGGGTTAGTATTCAGCGGTTTTGGTTTGAAGAAATTAACAGCCGAAAACACATCTAACCTAACGTAAATGACATTAGCTATATTTTTCTGCATTTAAATTTTTAGGTTAATATCTTACGATGGGTGTCAAATTCCATCAAGAGCAACGCAACAGTTTTAAATTAAATTGTAAAATTTTGGAGGTTAAAATTTTCTTTATTGAATATACGTGTATAGTTTGATGCTACATACCCATTGTTACTTTCTATTTGTACCAATGTTATCACGATGTAATTAATAATGCGCAAGATTGCACTCAATGCAAAATATAAAAATAAACCAAAGAGAAATTTGCTCTAAGTAATACTTTTTTGATGAAAATTGCGCCAAAAGACGTGGTGGGACATAAATAACTTTGGTGTCAGAAAAATAAGACGTAAAATGATATTTTATACCTAATTATCACTGATGCCATTATTTTTGTCTACATTTTGATGGTGATGTTGCTGTTCTATTTCATATACCCTTATATGTGCAACAAGCATTGACAAATTCTTTCATTCATATAAGCTTGAATGACAGATTACGATAACTCGCAACAGTTGCTACGAATGTTGAGAACATCGAAGTGATTCAATAGAATCACCTCGATGTTTTAAAGAAAAAGGAAGGAAGAGAACACACACACACACGTAGGCCACATCCTCCCTCCGCTTCATTTCATTTCAAAAACCCGCGCCGCAAACGTCGCCCTATTGCACACCGACAATTTCCATCATTACTATAAATAGAGCTCCGTACGAGAGAGAGAGAAACAAAAACGAAGTCTATCGTGCAACATCACTAAACGCTACCGGAAATAACCGAAAAAGAGTTGGGGAGGAGGCAGAGAATATTAAGTCACGATTCCCGGGGATTCGCGCGGGAAGAGTGGAAATATTCGGGAGAAGGGACCGCGCGAACGGAAAAATCAGAAAAATAAAACTGGGAAGGGGGAGGTAAAGAACAGGAGGATGAAAAGGAGGAATTTTCTTTTTAGGAAGATTACTACTCCAGAAACGAAATCTTTACCATAAAACAGGAAGTAATGGATGGAGAGGGTGCGAGGAGAGAGGGGGAGGTCATTGACGTCACGACGCGTTGCTAGGAGGAACGGGAGGCGCAGGAGTATACATCTTTTCCGCCTCAAATGTCAGAGTTCACAGTGGATTTAGGGAATGCTCCCACGGGACGTCGGATGGTTTACCTGGATGAAAAGATGCAAAAGGGGAAGCATTTCATCCACGTTCTGCTGGGGGGTGGGGGAAGGAGCTTCGGACGCCCGACAGTGAAGCACCTCGACCGAAGAGAGAACGGATGATAGAGAACATCTCCGAGACTCTCTCTGTCGGAGAGGGTGGCCGAGGAGGATATCGTCTGAAAATAAACTGCCAAGATCGCTAGCCATCGGACACTTCATACAAACGCATATTTTCAGAAGCGATCGAAGCGATGCTTTTTGCTTTTTTATCGTTGAAGACACACCTTGAGAATAGATAAATACGATTCAAATAAGTAAAGCAATTTATCTTAGCAAAGGCACCTAGATTTTAATTCACGCAATTTGTACTCGGAGTGAGTAGCTGCCATGGAATGAATGAAGATTAGCCAACTCACTTATTTTGAATTTCAAACACTACGAATATATTAAATTAATCATCGTAAATATTTTTTAAAATATTGTGTGTCTTGCTCTGTGAGGAAACATATTCAAATAAAGACGGAATTTTATATCTTACTTGATATTCATTCCATTCTCTAGCAAATAGAATACTAATTAAAAGATATATGGACATACATTTCTGCAATTGACTTTTTTTTTTTATCAAAGTCAGAATAATATTAGCCAAAACCATATGATAATTATAATTCCGAATATTACCATATTAAATATGCTTTTAGTTTTGTGCTCAAATGTTCGTTAAAAATATTCATAACATCTTTAATATTGAAAAGCTTTGTATAAAAGGTCCTCCAAGGAAAAGACAAACTGATGCCACTATTAATAAAAAATATTATTTTTTGGGTCTTAAAGATGCAATAAAAAAATTCCCCATCATTAACTTTTCCAGGTAAAGATTTCTCCTTTCCTTGAATTGATTTTTCTACAAAAGTCTGAATATAAATTTACAAATTTCTAGCTATTGTTAACTTCATGAAACAAGCTACAATCATATCAGTCCTACTGATTTATACTTTTATAGTACTTTCAAGTAATATGTTCCATTACTAGGGTCAATAATCAGTTATCAACTAGATTTCTCAATTATATTTAAATGTATATACATAATTGATAGCTTCTCTATTTAATTTAATTGAAAATTCAAAATAATTTTCAAAAAATACAGCTCACCACTCCAACATTATATGAAAAGATTATTTTTATAGCTATAGAAAATCATTAAAGTGCTTATTATTTTCATTCATCCTAATTTAATGGTAAAAATATAGTTGAAATAGGATTTATCTTGTCTATGCCTCAGATATCTACAGCATTTGTGCCATAGCTATGTACTATATAACGGAGATTGACTTACCTCCTGAGGAGCATTGATGACACCAGTATTGTATCCAAAGTTTATCATTCCAAGTACGGCGGCGAATATAGCAAACACCAGAGTGCATGTCAGACCCTGAAACAATTAAGCAATTACATAAAAGATTGAATGAAGTACATATTAGTAATTCAACAAACTATAAAACATTTTTTAATATATAATTCTACTGGGAAGTTTTAATTCTAGATGAAATTGAAAATTAGAAAATAAAAACTAGTTGCATTTGTTGTTTTAAACAGTGGTGAAACAACCAGAAGGATTAGAGAATTTTATATAAAATTTTCTCCAAAATAAATAGCTGTTATGAAAAATTCTCTAGATTTTTATTCGTGAAACAGTACTGAACATTGTAACTATTCAAAATATTTATTTAATATTCCAACAACGCAAAAATAGAAATTTTATTTGTCTTATAAATAAAATGTACTATACTGTTTACATTTAAAAAACATTAGCCCCATCCAAACTCACAAAAATTATCTTAGAAAATATTCTTTTGCTTCAACTTTTATGAAGCAAAATATTTTTGCTTTATACTCAAATATACCAGTGCAGTCTATTTTTAAAACAGGAACGAAGTTCTGGTTAAGGTTTTTCATTTATTTTTTTACTTACTGATAGACACACAATACCTTAAATAATTACTTGAATGATATGTAATAGGATAACTACCAATATCTTGCGTGTTTAGATATCTTTAATATACTTAAAAGTCTCAACACTAAAACTTGGTAAGTCAGAGTTTATATCAACAGTATTGCCAAAATATAATCCCATTTTCATTTAACAAAGCTGGCTTTATAACTTCTCAATGCTCTAATTATACAGAAAATCATCCATTCAAAAATAGAATTTTTTAAAATTTATTGAACTTATTTATTATTTATTATTAGAGCTTATTTATTATTTTAAAGCAAATATTTGACTTTCTTCTTGAAAACCGTGTAATAGTCTTTCAGTTTTTTTCTTGATTATGGTTATTTTGTCGTCAGTACTAATATTTAAGACACTGCACATAAATAAGGTAATTTAGCAAAATTCTTATATAATCATTTAGGAATAAAAAATTATTGAACAATATAGCATTACTTAAAAGGTGTATTTTATATTTTGAAGTTTAGATCATTTAATATGTTAGCATATAATTTTTGAAAGGTAGCAACACTTTTAATACAGATTAGATTCCTAGTCAGCATTTCAAAATGCTCTTGAAAGATTTTCCCATCCCTCTACGATGAATTATATGTAAGTACTTTTCAGTCTAAAAATAAAACTTCGCTTATGCATACACATATATGCTCATTATAACAAATATGTAGAAAAATATATATAAAATATACTATAAAAAACTTATAGTATATATGATAGCAATATTCTACTGAAATATTATGATAGCAGATTTTTTTAAAGTTTAAAAATAAAATTTAACTAAAAATAAAATTTTTCTAATTTTCTTATTTTAGCAATGGTTATTGCACAACTAAACTTCACAGGAAAAAGCGTTTTTTCCATGAATTTTTATTCCTATCAAGCCCGTAATTAATTACATTGGACAGTTAAAAAATGATCGACCCTGACTAATTAATACATTTAATTGCATCCATTCCAAAAGAATAAGTTGATTGAAAAAGAATAGTTAAAGTCACATTAAATTTAATAAGAAACTAGAAATCCGGACCGGTGTCATTAGCTCCCGGGCAAACGTCTTAGAGCTAAGCTGCGAGAGAAGAACGATGAAAAAAAATTAGCGCTAATTCATTAAAACAACAGCTTTAAATGACGCCGAGAATCGGATATTTATTGACCTGAGGCAAGGGAAAAAATTGTTTAATGGCTTTTAATTTAGAAATGAGAAGTTCGTTAATGAATATTTTCAAAATCGTTCCCTTCACCCTTATCTTTGGGGTGAAAACCTCAACTAATGATTCTGTTTCTGAGTTCATGTATTTTAAGAATGGAAAAAAAATTTGCTAATAGATATTGTTTAAGATAAACTATTATAAGTATGCAGATTAAGCAGATAGATCCAGATTGTGAATATTGGCTGCACAAAAAAAGTATTAATGCTAATTCGTGGAAAATGATAGCCCGGTTGATTAATTAGATACAGCCCTCAAGTTTGATGCTGATAGTTTTGGAAGAGTCGATGTTGGAGTAGTAACAATTTAATTGGTAAGAATCTTTTTCCAATTTGTGATTGGTTTCCCCTGTTGTTTCCAAGATCGCTCATTGATAACAAAAGATCCGATTTGTAAGATATATTTATTTACATTAACACACATAACACTAATTTATAGACAAAGACATAACTTTAGTTGATTAATTTTACATTCGAAATTTTCATCGCCTGGAAGCGGTACTTCCGCTACCACTCGTCGTGGCATACCCGACTGACTCTCTTTTCGACAAGCTTGCCCTATTTCTCGTGTCTTACCACTTAACGAACCTCGAGGGCTCCCGTCCGCTAAGTGTTTGATCTTCACACCTTCCCTCCAGTTTTCATTGCTGGACCTTGTCCTGCAAATGGAAACTACGAAGAATTCTAGAAAGTTCTTTACCTTTTATCACCATTCCATCAAGAGCCAAATAATACCAACATTTTAAATTTAACTTAGTGTTTAACCTAGGTGCTGACATGCTTCAGCTTACACTTTTGTTTCATATTCTCTTTAAAGGAAAATATCCTATACTACTGCTATATTCATTATATTTATTACAACACAATATTATAAAGTAAGAAAATAAGAATCAATATCAACACAAAAAAACAATTATGTGCAAATATTATTCACACACAAACCTTATGAAAATTAACGACCCATAACAAATAGAAATAACTACATTATATTATATAAAGTTAAATATGAATATTATGATATATCAGAAATTATTTTTTTTTTTTTATTTTTTTATTTTTTATATTTCTTACAAGATTCATTATAAAAGAAAATAATTAATCATCCTCATAAACCCTTGATAAGGCATCTGCGATAACATTATTACTACCGGGCTTATGAGCTATTTTGACCTGATAGCGAGAAAGAGCCAATGACCATCTCTGTAATCTGGCATTCTTCGGAATGCTTTCCGTAAGATATTTCAGAGGATTGTGATCTGTGAACAAATTTATGGACGTTCCGTAAGTCCATGCTTCAAACTTACCAAGTGCCCATATCACAGCATACGCTTCTCTCTCGATGGTACTCCATTTGGTCTGCGCTGGAGTTAATTTCTGACTGGCGAAGGTTATAGGCTTAGGATTTCCATCTGTATCTCTCTGCATTAAGCATGCTCCAATGCCAGTAACCGAAGCATCTGTGTGCAGTTCAAATTGTTTATTTAAATCAGGGGTTGACAATGAAGTGACAGTACACAAACTATCTTGCAATGAGATGAAGGCCTTTTTCTGTCTCTTTTTCAGACCAAGGAATATCATTTGGGATAGATTTTCTGGTCAGGTCTGTTAATGGCTTAGCAATATTCGCATAATGAGGTACATATTCCCTATAATAGTTAAACAGTCCCAAAATCGATCTTAAGGCTTTCTTCGTTCTTGGCGATTTTAAGTTTTTGATAGCTGTAATTTTATCCGGATCGGGCCCATGCTCTCCTGATCCAACTACATGACCTAAGTATTTTACCTTCGATCGAGCAAAGGTACATTTCTCTAAATTTGCGGTAAAATTACACTGTTTTAATGTTTCCAAACTGTTCTTAGATGGTTCAAATGTTCTTCCCAACTAGATGAATAAACTATGATATCATCCAGGAAACTTTCAACAAAATCATTATGAGGCCTTAGAATCTGATTCATAATTTGCTGAAAAGTAGCTGGAGCACCTGCAAGTCCAAATGGCATTACTTTCCACTGATACTGTCCTTTAGGTGAAACGAAACTTGTTAGTTCTCGACTATCTTGATCCAATGGAATTTCCCAATAACCTTTAAGGATATCTAGAGTTGATAGATAATTTGCTGCACCAGCTTTGAATCGTAATTCTTCTGAATTTTGCATTGAAATGGAGCTATTTTAGACTCAGAATTCAGTCCCCGATAATCGACACATAGTCGAATCGTTCCATCTTTCTTTGCGACACATACAAGAGGATAAACAAACTCTGCGGAAGATGGTTCTATCAAATCCTTGTTTAATAGTTCTTTATTTGATTTTCCACCTGAGGTTTTAGTGATTCTGGTATGCGGTATATGTGAGGCTGTTTCCTTTCGATTCCAGGTTTTAATGTTATTTTATGAGGTGGTACTCTAGCTCGTTTCAATTCACCATTGAATACGACTTTGTAGTCCTTAAGAATTGTTAAAAGCTGAGTCTTTGCTTCGAGATAGATTTGAAAATTCGGTCTTTTCTTCTAGTTGTTTCCAACTGTCCTTTATTTCTCCAAGGCCTCCTAAAGGTACAGGTTGAACTTCTCCAAAATCTTCATCAGCTTCATATATTATGCCCACCATATTCATCGGTTGGATATATTTCCTTAGCTTATTTTGATGCAAATGACGGATGCTTCCATCCGGTAGCTTAACTGCATAAGAATGTGGTGATTTTTGCTCTACAATTTCCTGACCTTTCCACCAGAACAAAGTTTGTTTGTAGAGTCTGGAATCAGCACAATAACTTCATCTCCAATAGATAATTCTTTTTCTTTGGATCTTAAATTATGATAATGTACATATTTCTCCTGTTGATTTTTAGTATGTTCATCGGCGTATTCCACAGCTTCCTGTAACCTATTTCTAACCTTCTGAAGATAATCAGTGATTGATTCACCAATACCTTGAGGTAAAACAACTTCATCTTCCCATGTAGATTTTAAAATAGCTAAAGGTCCAACTGGGGGGCGTCCATGCACGAGTAGGTAGGTGAGACCCCAGTAGTAGCGTTTGGCACTTCACGATATGCCCACAAGAGAAAAGGCAACTGTTTGTCCCATCCTCTACCTTGCGACCTTATGGCATGATGCAACATTGATTTCATTGTGCCAATCCATCTTTCTATTAATCCGTTACTCTGTGGGTAACCTGGTGTAGAGAATTTTGGTACAGTCCCTCAATCTTTTAAGAAATTCTTGCGTTAACTTTGCAGCAAAATTTGTCTCCATTGTCCATCGCAATGATTCGAGGGAATGCCAGTCCTCATAAAATTTCCATAAAGGCATCGCATGTCGCTTTTGCCGTCAAAGTTTTAATCGGAATTGCCTCTGGCCACCGACTGTGCTGATCCATAACACACAACACATACTGATGTCCCCTTGAAGATTTAGGTTCAATAGGCCCTAAAATGTCAGCATTGACTACTTGGAAGGGAAGTTCTGGTCTACCAACAGCTTCTATAGGTCCTCTGTCTTTCAGTTTGGTTTTCCTCCGCAATTGACAATCGTGGCAAGATTCACACCAGCGTTTTACATCCCTTGGCAGACCTTCCCACCAAAAAGACATTGTAACTCTTTCCTTTGTTTTCCTAGAAGCAAGATGTCCTCCTGTTGGTATTTCGTGAGCCAATTTTAAAATTTCTTTTTCTCCTGCACTCAGGAACTACAAGCTGTACATACTTCTGTCCTGCCACATTGCCTGTGTGGTACAATAAATCTGACTCAACCAGTAATTATTCTTACGCTGTCTGGCATCTTCAAAACACCGATTTAATGTAGCACAGGACAACTGTTCTTTCTAAATATCTTTGCTTGCGAAATTGGAGTACTATTTTCTTCATCCTTAATAGCGGTTATTTCTTTATTTGCCAAGTTACTTTCCACTGGAGTAGTTGAAACCTCTACTTCAGAATTTTCTAAATCAAATGTTCCTTGATTTGCTTCTCATTGCCTGGTGAGCTTCTATTTTCCTTCCCTCCACATTGAAAGTACTGAAACTATTCCTTTCCCTGTGGATATTTTTTATTTCTCTCCAAGATATTTTCTTCTTTGTTCTTCCCACAAAGGAAAAACTCGAGGAGGGATCAAGGCTTGCTCATGCACTCCGTCCCCAACCGCAGCATGCACCATGATATACGGCCTGGATATCATCATCTGCTGACCAAAGACTTAGTGGAACAGAAACAAGCTTTCCTTCAACCGGAGATCCAATTGCAGGCCTCAAGTAAATTTTCCCACTTGACTGCAACATTTCTTCTGGTACCACTGACTTCCGCAGTACTGTAATTTCCGCACCACTATCAATGATTCCTTGAAACTTATTATCTCCTATATTTAAATCAACTCGCAAAAGCTCACCATCCTTCTCACTGATTGAATTTCCTAATCGAAACTTGCATTACCCATTTTAATGCAAAGTTCATTTAACCCTTTTTTGCTTACCTCAGTTTCACTTATATTAGAAACTTGAGTTACCGTATTCATTTGCGGGCAGAATTTCTTCAAATGTCCCTCTTCCTGACATTTGTAACACTTCAATACCTTTCTATCTGGAGCGCAACTTGCGGTATTATTTCCTAAACGATTCTGTGGTCGTGGATTTGGGTTCTTTTGATAATTATAATATTCTTTCTTTCCCACAAAGTTTTTATTTCTAAGTTCACCTGGAAAATGTTTCCTTACAGTTTCGTTCTGTTTTGTTCCATGTGGGCCGGGAATAAATTTAGTATAATTGTGGGAATTATTTGCAAAACTTTTTGGCATCGAAACTAGGAAATTATCAATTTCCTTACCAATTCAGGGACTGGAAGCCAATTTTCAGTCTCTTTCAGAAATATTTGAGATCTTACATGAGTAGGCAAACTCTCTTTATTTTGTCAGCTACAATAAGCTCTTTAAGTTTAACAAATGTTTCTACATCTCTTGATTTTAAATACAGTTCTAATGCAGCTTCCACTCGGGACGCATACTGAGCATAACTTTCATTGTGTAATTTATAACAAGAATCAAAATTCTTTTTGTGTTGTAACGAGTTATTCTATATTCCCTTAAAATGAAATTTTTGATTTTGTCATACTGATCTAAATCTTCTTCCGACAACATAGCATTAATACCTTTAGCACGACCCTTTAAACACTGTAAAATAATTTTCCTTCGTACTGTTCGGGTACTTCATGCTTGAACATCCTTTCTGCATGATGGAAAAAGAAAGGCCATTCTTTCTGCTTGTTCTGGGGATCTAAAATTACTCCCTTTCATTATATTTAAATAACCTAGAAATGTGTTTCTAATTTATCTCGGCCCATATTCTACCGTGATGAGTTGCCCTCATATTCCCTTTCTTTATTTCTAATTCACGCATTTTAATTTCATGCTCACGTTCTCTTTGTTCTGCTTTGGCTTTTTTCTTTCTATCCGATCGGAAATTATTGTATTTATTAATTCTCGAACAAATGATTCTTCAAAATGTTTAGATTGTGTAATCAAATTTTTAAATCTATAACTTTCAAGTGTCCGGAGGAATCTGTCTCCTAACTCACTAGCCAATATTAACAGATCCTCCTTTCGAGCTTTACCAAGAATGCAAAGGCCATTTTAACAACTAATGTTATCGCAAATTACCAAACTTAAGTATCAACTATTCAAAGCAAACATTTAAATCACAATAAATCACCTTTCATTTGTTTAATCTATAAAACACTTTCGTTTACTTAATGTACCAAAAAAATTAAGAAATTTATTCTAATAATAAATTTTAAATTTTATAGTTTCAATTTTCATTTCAACACACTGTAATATACTTAATACAATAATGATAATATACTATAATATGTATAAAACTTCAATTACATAATACACATTAATGAATGAAACAAATCAAAAAAAGCTAAAAAAAAATAAACATATACGAAACATACTCACAGATAAGGAATTTCAATTAAAATAAATCAATATCCCAGAAGATAATTCAACATATAACTACTTAAATCAATAAAATGCTAATATAATTTTTAGTAACATGCATTTATATCTTTATCATTATTAAAATATATTATTTTACCTTTAAATATTATGAATCATAGTTACCGAAACAACCAAAACTATTATTCATTGCAAGCTCAATTACTCTCAAAATATAAAATAATTCAAAATTTCCTCTCATAAATGCTTCCTAATCTTGGTTTTGATACAAAATTTAAAATCTAAACTTAGTTACTTTACATAAATACTAAATACAATCATAGTAAATAATAAATATACCTAATAACATTGAATAATTCTGTGAAAATGCAATTTTAATAATGCAAAACAATACTCAGTAAAAAGCATTTAAACTTTCTTGAAATAGTTTCTTATTCCATAAACTTTTATCATTTACATAATGAACAACAAAATGATAATGAAAATTCAAAGCAAAAACATTTATATCCTACTATATCACATTAACACATTACACCAAACATACGTTTCAACAATTTACTATTCAATAATACAGTATCTTTTAAATTAATGCACATAACTCAAGAAATTGACAATTAGCAACAACATTATTATTCGACATAAATTTGTTTTAATAAACAGATTATTCCAAAAATTTTTTTTTTTTTTTCTAATAAATCAAAATTATATATATATACATATATATATTTTTTTTTTAGTAATATCACCAGTTAGAGAAAACTTTTCTGAATATTAATGAACAAATGTCAATAACCAATATTATTTCGAACCAATATCGAACTTTTAAACATTTTCTCAATTAAATTAAACATTATACATATTTGTTTTTATCTTGATATTTTGAATATTTAAACATTTTTTTTTCATTTATTACATTTACTTCTTAAACAAAACCCTACAAAGAAATTTACGAAAATTCTAAAACAAAATTTCCTTAAATCATACATAATTAAAACATATATTGGCTCTTAATGGAAGGAGAAGCAATCAAAATATACAGACTCACGATTTTGTAGGTATTTTTTCCATCATTAGGATCTCATCATTTTGTATTAATCCGAATACATCCTGTCGACTGCGCCAATGTGATTGGTTTCCTGTTGTTTCCAAGATCGCTCATTGTTAACTATAGATCAGTTTTTTAAGATATATTTATTTACATTAACACACATAACACTAATTTATAGACAAAGACATAACTTTAGTTGATTAATTTTACATTCGAAATTTTCATCGCCTGGAAGCGGTACTTCCGCTACCACTCGTCGTGGCATACCCGACTGACTCTCTTTTCGACAAGCTTGCCCTATTTCTCAAGTGTCTTACCACTTAACGAACTCGAGGGCTCCCGTCCGCTAAGTGTTTGATCTTCACACAATTCAATTGAAGAAATTGTGTGGCTCTAACTTTATTAGTTATTTTATTCATAAATTATATAAAAAATATATGAAATTAACCTCATCTAATACATTCACACATTTATGAATTATTTCACTCCAAATATATATCATTCATTTGTTTACTTTCTAATTTTTAAATTATGCATAATTCATGTGTGTGTGTTGCCAGTATTAAGAGATAATATTCTCTTGCTTTATTAAGCGATTCATGCATAAATGTCAAGCTAATTTTTTTCCTTAATCTTAATAGAAAAAAAAATCTTCTCATAGTGACCAAGATATTTTTAAAATATGGACTGAAAATTATAGGACTTTTGGTGGTTTATTTTGCAAATTCCAGTTTTAGGAGCTACTAATTTCATCAGGACTTATTATTTAAAGTAGATATCTAACATCTGCGATGCATACCTTAAGCCAAAGCCAGTTAAAGTAATTTATGAATTTGCTTAAAACGAATTTAAAAATTCTTATTGTTTGTAATGTAAAATCTAACTGTCGGAGATTTCATAGAACATAATTTACGATGTACAGCCGAAGCCCATATCTTAACATGCGCTATATATAAGTGAGAAATCGACACATGAATAGCACCCTCGTTTCTAATTGCCGAATCATATCAATAAAAATGACACATTAAAGCTTTTGATATTAAATTACACAAGCTTTACTTGTGTAATTTAAATCGTATTTGAATAATTAAAGAAGAAAATAGAGAGTCCACGCAACGCCACAGGACTTATATGAAGTCACTATTTTTCAATCATCCGAGAGTGAGCCTAGATTTTTCTATCATTTAAAGTAAAAATAGTATTATGGTCAACGGTTATCATTAAAGTTATTTATTGTACTGATTCCAACGAATCATATATATAAACACTGTCTTCAAAATATGCGGGATTAAAATTCCTCTGCAACCTTAGAATGTTCGGCAGAATAGTGTACTCCGACTTCCACCGCCTCAACAAATTGTTTTCAAGGAGTCTCCCTTTAGAGACTTAGTAGGGGGATAAGCATAAAATTTTATTGCTCCAACAAGCAATAATGTATGGAAGGGAGGGAGAAAGGGAAAAAATAGCAGTTTTGTTCTCTCTGGAAAGCAGGCGAAAAGAGTTGCATGCCGCGCACATTTTGTATACGAGACGGATAATAAACGTTTCTGATCATCGGTTACTAAGATAAGATTACAGAATCGATGGAAGATAAAATATCGATGTACATTCTTATAGAAGAGGATGCTTTTCCATATTTCTTGGCTATTTCAAGTGGGGCACTTATCCTAAGAATTCTGCACAATTTGACTTGAGCGGAGTTTCTATCTATTATATTAAAAAAAATTGCTTTCCACCAAAGTGACTTACGTACAATTAACATAGAAAACTTGCAAGTTTCTTGATTAAAATTTCTCCTTTCTCTAAAATACAAGCGAAAGAAAAATGTTAAAAAAATATTTAAAAACAACTCACACTGGAAAATGTCCATAAAATCTAATTATCAAACTTTAAATTTATTTGTTCTGTTGGTTAAAAATGGCAAAGCATACAAAATCGTTACGTATTACACATTATGTACTACAGATCATTGTAGTTCATTGATCTGTAAAGGATAAAATGCATATAAAATTTTTTTCCATGTCTTATTTAATTTTCTAACAGAATTTAAGATTTCTGAGATTAGATAGAGAGATATAGAGAGGGATAGAAATAGCGAGAGAGAGAGAGATATAGAGATAGAGTGAGAGACCTGGTTATATTCAATTAATAGACAATTTGAGTAAATATTTTATTGTAGGCAGTTACAACTGCAACAGAGTCTATTAATCTAATGTTCCCTGATACCAAGAAACCGTCCTGACACAGCGCCCTCTTAGCCACCGAGGCGTTGCCCCGGGTGCACCACAGGAGTTGGGCCACCATCGCAACCTCACACATGCCATAGGGACCCGTTTATAGTGTAGGTACCATTCATACTTCATTCACACACACACAAGGAAAGGACAAAGACAGAATAGAGAGAGAGAAAGTAAATGCATACCTGAACCGGGATTCGAACCCAGGACCTCCCTATCCGTAGCCAGGCACGCTGACCACTAGACAAATTGGCTGGCATTTGTGTAAATATTAGATAGATTAATTTAAACTAATAATTTTCATATATAAAAGATGTCATCATACATTTAATACCATTCAACTATCTTGATTGTTGAACTATTTAATATGTAATAATTGAGTTAAGTACCGAGATATTGTGTAAATGACAATGTATTTTGTCCATCTAAGGAAATACAAGTGAAATATGACGAAACTAATTTTTTTCTAGTTCCTTGAAATTTTACTGCATCTGATATCATAACCTGACAATGCATAAAAAAGCAATTTTTGTTTTCGAAATGAAGCGTTCTAAAACTTGGAAATAAGGTTTTATAGAAGAGAATTTCTGTAATTCAACAAAGAGAGAGAGAGAGAGAGTTACATAAAAAATATAAAACTTTATTCTTGGAGTTGATAAAGTAATTGTATTTGTAATTTTGAAACATTTTCCCCCCAACCCATCATTTAAGTGGAAAATCTTAACATTAAAAAAGAAATGCTTAATTTAAAAAGATTTTACACACACACACACACACACATATATATATATATATATAAATATATATATATATATATATATATATATATATATATATATATATATATATATATATATATTTAATATATATATGATCAAATTATATGCATTTTAGTTTCTATTGAAATACAGACAAACCCTCAAGTTACTGAAGCATATTATAAAACTTTAAGACTGGAATTTCACATCTTATTTCGATCCCTAGAAATAAAATTTTGCTGAATATTTTAATTTGAAATTTAAATTCATAAGAGGTAAATTTATATTTCCTGCTAATATTAATCTTTATTTCTTGTTGTAATAACACAAAACAGAGAGGTCACGAACATTAGAACAGAACATGTGACAAGTTAGTTCGATTAATGTGCAATATCATACAATTAATTTCAAAAAGATATTTTCTTTAATTTTTATAAAGTTGGGATAATAAATCCATTCCATAAAATGGATGGCTTCACCTCAAAACATAAGCAGTTCTCACAATTTTAAATTTATTACAACTTTAAACCTTCCAATGGAATATGGTGAAAAACTGTAACTGTTGCGCATTTCGCTTCACGTCGTTAATTATGTTTCCATCGTCAATTCAACGCTTTAGGGATGAAATGAATTATTGCAATCGCTGTGTTAAATCGATCCCATTTCGAGGCTGCTGAAATGTGTGCGAATGACTTCTGCAGTGGGCACAGTTTGAGACACAGGGAAAAAAAATAAATGCAGAGTCCCATTTAAACATTTTGGTGTTTGATGAATGACTATTGCATCGTACTTTGAATCCCTGGCTATGAAATATTCATACATTCAGAGATATCAGTTTTTTCCTATCCAAAAGAAGATCCAAAGGTGATAAATATCATGGAGGTCCGGAATAAACTGTTACCATCGCATTGATTTAAAAGTTTGATGTGATTGGTTCTTTTAAAGAAAAATTCCAATACGTCGGGGAGATGAATGGAAATCAAAATAAAGAATCAAATCGTTTATTTTAATATCAGTGTATTTTATCAAATACAGCTTTTGGGAGGTATTTGTAAATGTATTTAATTCGTACTAAAGAAAAAATAGTGGCTATTGGATGCAGTATAGAAAAGTTGATAATGTTGACACAACTTAGGATTTTTATTCAAACAATGTACATAACGACGATGGATCTGCTTTAAGTCGTGCTAATTAAAATCAATATTTGGTATTTAAAATGGATTTCGAAATACAACAAATATTTAAATCCTATTTGGAATCCTATCTGCTGAACCTTAAGTTAGTCGTGGCTGCTAGCCAGTTTTGTTGACTTTTCAATTTCCAGCTCTGCTTGCTTTAAATAGAATGTTTATATATTAAACCCCCCGGTGGTCTTATTAACTTCTGATTTAATAGCTGATTAAATACAGTTAAAATCACTGAAAGGTGGAAATGTAATAATTAAGTTAAATAACTTCATACTGCAAACTACAGCTTTGAAGTACTAGCTTTGATTTCGTTAATGACCAGTGTTGTACAGTGCTTCGAATTGTCTTCAAAACTCTAAGTAGTGTTCTTAGTTTGACTGATATTTTTTAAGATACAAATAACAAAAGTGATTTTTAAATTTTGATATTTCGTTTCTCTAAACATCCACATTTCATTCGAAAAGATAGTGGTTCGTTTGTTACTTTTTGTTTTGGCTCAATCAACATCCAATTGTCATAAATCCTAAGTTAAAGAAGAAAATTTCTGGAATCATATGCTTTGTCAATCATAAATGCTGTAACTCTGTTATTAGAAACTTCTATTATCTTGCAACAATTCGGAAAATAAGATATAAGCAATGAAGTGGAACTACTGGCTTTCTCTATATCAATGAAATTCTAAATAAAATATTTTTACTGTAGCCACAAATCAAATCTTTTTCAAATACAATAAACCACTTCACTTATAATGTCGCTTTTATTAATCAATACAATAACAAAACAACAATAGCATTTTAGTTTCTTTCAGCTCTACTCGTATAAAAACGCTTTTTAATTGGTAATTAAGGCATTACAATGGATTTTGGAAACAACCGTTACAGAAATGGACACCAAGTTCTCGGATTATTGAATGAAAAGCAGAAAATGATCTCTGGGTTCTAGTTCGTCTCTAATGCTTGGAAGGAAGAGTTGTTACGTTGTTAGAATACTTTTTCCATTATGTCATATACATTTTATTATCTAAGCTATAATATATATATACATATATATACATATATATAATATATATATATCACTGCAAAAATTTTTATTTTTGTGCAAATACAAACATATATTGAATGACCTACATCTTATAAAACTTCGTGATCATTTTTTGGAAATTTAGCGAAATATAATCCGTATTTGTGCTTTGAGCTGAGTATAAGTTATATTAAAATGCCCCTTGGAGTAATGAGCAAACAGGCGCTCCTTCTGTGTACGAAAATTCAATCGAAAATTGAAATTTAATAGGAAAACTAATGATAATTAGTTTCAGAAAAACTAAATTGTCCATTTTAAGAGGAATAAGCGATATTTATTATATTAAACGGAAAGTGTGATTTATATATTTAAAGACTTCAGACTATTATACAGAATTATACAACAGTTTTTAAGTAATCCTTGAATGTATTGAAATAGAAATTTTTAATTTTTAATAAATTAATAGGTAGAACTAATGCGTAAAATTTATTACATTATCTAAAAAATTGCATTTAGATTATATTCCAACTCTTGAAAGACAACATGAAAAAAGATGCATTCTAAATTATTTTATTATGCAATAATATAATTTAAAATTCATGTAAAAAAATAATAAATTGAAATAAAATTTTTAATTAAAAGTGTCAATGAATGAAGATAAAATGAATGAGATTGCGAAACTATTGATAAGAAATTTACCGCCGCAAGGAATCAGTGAATTATTTGAAGAAGTATTACCACACACATATATTTCAAATAAAATTTTATTTTGCTTCATTAAAGTAACCGTATTTTTACCAATATAAAAACGACTATAGTTTGAAATTCAGTTTTCTAGAGGATAACCACCTTTAAAAAAAACCTTGAAAGGCGTACTGTAGTATTCATTAAACAAAAATCGATTGAAGAAATAAAGTAAGAGGTTTCTGTATAAAAAGCTCAACCAATCAGAAAAAGTAAGAACCTTTAAATTTTATCGCTTTTCGAAAATAATTTCGCTCAGGTGCTGCTGCCCTGAGAGAAAAAGAATGGAGAAAATACTTTCAAAAAGGAGAAAAGAAAGCTATCAAAAATTACATAAATATATACAGCACATTATCTGGCTCTTCTGAAGACAGCAGACGAAAAGAGAAGCTTGCGACATTTCATTTTTACAAATCAAACTTTCTTTTACAATCTGAGAGATAGAGGCAGCTGGCGAAAGAAATGAGTATTTATAGACGGCGGATATAAAATTATCCCTCGAAAAGAAATCAATACATAAAAATGTCATCATTTCTCCGCTTTTAAGATAAATGAAATGATCAAATAAACTCAACCACTGTAAAATTGTTGACCAAGGTGGCAATCACAGAAATTTCAAAATGAATTGGAGTTTTGGCGAGATATTGATGTTTCGCCAAGAAAAGTAACTCAAAATTAAAGTATTCAAAAAGTGTTTAGCAGTTTTTATTCCTTATGCTAATACACTGGCATTCAAAAATATGCCTTGCCAAACACGTCATATTAATTTTTATTTCATATAATTTGAAATTAGATATTTTCAAAGTGCAAGAATTTTAAAGTCATATTCATGTTTTATCTCACTTTCCATAAAAATTTATTTTTAAATTCGAAACATGTTAAATTAGCTGAAAAATCAATTTACTAAAAAATTAATTAAAGAGTCTATTTACATAATTAAACAATTGTTATTTATAATGATAATTTAAATGGAATTGCCTGATGGTTTCTTAAGTGAAAATAAAAATAATAAGTTGTTCTGGAAAAGAAAAATGGTATATTTGAATAGTTATTTTAATAATCACATCATACTAAGCCACATCTTTTCACAAAATTGTTAATATTAGAAAGTAAGGGGGGTTCTATATGAATATCATAACGGCTTAAGGGCCATCGGTTTCCTGCTGACCATTTTCTACCTCCAGGAAGGGAAAGTATCTTCATTTCATTAGTTTTTATTGGCATGGGAAAAAATTTGTTCTTTCACTCTATACACTTGAGCTCTATTAATGTCTCACACTTCATATAGTAAATATAAGAGAATTTTGGGCAGAAAATTGCTTAATCAGGAATTTAATTCTGGATTCTCTAGATTTCAAGATAACGCCAAAAAATCTACTGCAGAAATGGGTGCTTCTCTCAATTTTTATATGAAATGAAATTAAAAAAAAATATATTAATAGGAAAATATTTGTTACAAAGAAGCAAGTATACTGAAAAAAATGAAATCAAAGGAAATATCTGAAACTGAATTCAAACAAAACTTTACATTTAATCGATTTCAAAGTTTTCATTAATAGTTACAGCACATTAATAATTACTCATTTCAAAACCTTTATATTATTATAACTGGTTGGTTAATCGGCCAACGGCTGTATTTTTTTTTTTTTTTTTGCACACTAGAGCTAATTAACTCAAGACCTATAATTCAAAATGTGTTCTGAACAATACAAACATTCAAGTCCAAAATGGGATTCAAATTCCCGAATAGTTGAAAAAAAGATCAGAGCGATAACCATTCGGGTCCCAGTTTGAAATTTACATTAGGCGCATAATAATTATAAGTTAAAAACAAATTAGACCATTAAAAACCAGAGATTAATTCCTAGATTCAAAAGTTGCTTAGTTTTAATACGTTGAAAACGAAATCAGTATGGGGAAAGAATGTATTAAAAAATTCTCAAAAACAAAAAGTAACTTAAAGTGTTTAATTTTTCAAACTACTGACTAATAGTTTTTTAGATATGTCTGAAAACGGTCGACGTGAAGAAGATTGAGGTTGAAGCGATGGCGTCTTTATATCCAGAATACTCTAGGATTATTAAAGCTGACTTTAAGACTCTTTAATGTAGACAATAATGAAAAAAAGAAAGATATTGCCAGACAATGTCAAGATAAACTTTAGAAACAGAAACAATACCTCGAAATGATTTAAATTAAGGGAGCCCTTGATAGAATGTTTTGAAAAAATATAACAGAACCCTAGGCATTTTTCAATAATTTAATATAGTAAAATAGATATTTTCAGTGTGTATATCTACCTTCTTCATGGTAAATTTATCGACATCACTTCAACTTTGTGCTTAAAACAAATATTATCATGTTCAATTTACTACTATATAATTTTAAATACTGAAATTATTTAAGTGCAAGGTTAAAATTTTTTGCTTTGTACAAATGACGTTCAACTTATCCCGTATTTGGTTCACTAGTAATTTTAAAGGGATTTTAGAATAACCTGAGAAAACGTAGAATCTTCGTGAAAAATTATCATTCCTATTTTAGTATAAACCGTCTTTGCGTAGATGAAGTGTTCAACATTTTCGTTCATAAATCAAATACTCGAAGGCTGATTATATTTTGAAATTATCCAATTTATCCATTAATTTTAATGGTTTTATATAAACTATAAACATTTTTTTCCTTACTCGAAATTCATGTATCACTGAAATCCTGGTATTAAAAGCTAAGTATAGAGGTTACAAAAACAAATGCATTATTAAGGTATTTATTTTTAATTTAACTTTCATTTGATAAAATTGGAACTTATCTTTAGTATTTTAATATAACTTATTTTACTGCTCATTGCATTTATTGAAGGGATTTTTAGTTCTATAATGACAATCCAATTTTTATCTTAAAAAAAATTGATATTTTTATAGCACTAATATTACTCTCTTACTTTTTCCTTCTTTCTTTATTCCACTACTTTTTATACCCCATGAAAATTCTACTTTTTAATTCAACTAATATTTACTACTAAATAATAAATTCTTACTTTTCAGTGAATTAATAAAATTCTAAAATGAACAAAAATTGATCTATCAACGATTTACGCACGCTTTTAAGCAGAATGTTCAAATTAAAAAAAATTAATATGTATTTTAAGCAGATACTAATAATGAAATTATTTTTAAAAATTTGTGTGTGGAAATTAATATCAAACATTATATTCACAAAATTTATTATTTATACTGGACTATCTGCAGACGCACAAAAGAGGATTAAGATTAAAATGAAGCAGGAGATAATAAATAAAATATATATCCCTAACAGAATCATTTAATATTGTTGAAATTTTCGATGTTTCATTATTCACGTTTGTCAAGTCTTAAGACTATTTATATTTCCAACATTTTATCATTCTTTCAAATTATATTTATAGAGTAGTATTCTTCCCAATTACCTCATATTTAATCATATTTCATTTTGTCAGAAAGAATCCAAAGAATTGTCTGATAATATAACGGCTTGCTTAATTTAAGCATTGGTTTAAAAACCAGTAATAACCGATAGAACTTACAGTCAAAATATTTTATGTAAAATTACATTCAGGTGTGAATATATTTGAATTTTATCACATTCAAATATTGTAAAAGATCAGTTTTGGAATAAAATAGTAAGATCAATAAGGTGCGCGTGTAGAATGTTATCTATTTATATAATCCCTGTCTGTATTTTTATAAAAATATTTAAATTGTTGATTTTTAACTCTGTGTACTTAACAATTTATTACTTTGGTATTAATGTTTGCGATAAATAGCTATTTAAATTTCGAGCAAGATTCATTCAAGTTATAAGCCTTTGATTTTAATTTGATATTTATATGACGTTAGTAAATGTACCATTAATGCTTCGTGCATCAACCAAATTACGTATATAAAATTATTACTTTACTTTAATGATTATAAGCTAACAATCGGCAAATATTTTTAGAATTTTCAATAAACACACATTTTTATGGATATGATTTAACCTAATGTCCATATTCATGTATTTCTTTAAATAATGATACAATGGAAAAATTGTCACATAAAAAATAATGCGAATGTTTACTTATTTAATGCACACAATTCATTCATAATAATGTTAGAGAGCTATTGCAATTTCCTATTTATATTCAAATGCATTAAAATTCTCCCTAAATATTAGTTTAAATTTTTTTCATTCTAGATATTATTTATTATGTGCTAATTAAAAAGTAATGTATGAAATAAAATTATGATAGCTGAAGTAAACTTTCTGCTTAGAGTAATTAAAAGTTACAGAGTAATTATTATCTAAATTCTGATTCATATGGCTTTCTGCCTATTTATACAGTTTATTTTTTATTAGAACTAAATTCACTGGCATGTAATATCCATTGAAAATTTTTATTCTTATTTCGCTTAGTTCGTGTGAGATAATAATCATCTTGAGTTTATTACAGTTGATTTATAAAATTATAACTGCGAATACAATTGATAAAATATCAATGAATAAAATGCCACTAATTAAATAAAAAATATATTAATTATTACAACTTATGTATTTTGTGTTTAGATTAAACAGAAGCATTAAAAATCCTTCAGACTAATTGAAAAAGCTAATATATAAAAGTATTCCAACAAAACATGGTTCCAAAAACATGAAAAAAATTCAAGAATACAAACTATCGCACTGCAATTTCTTTAAAATGAACGTTTTTACTGGTTAAAAATATTTTCATTAGAATCACACTATAAAGGCAATATAATTAAATAAATTTAATTTTAGACTTGAATGAGACTCAACTAAAACAAAAACTTCACTTATAAACACTTTTTTTATGTTACACATAAGCATATAGCCACATAAATCTTTAATTAAAAGTAAATATTAATTACAATTTTACTTGTTATTATATTAATGAAAGAAGAATACTCAAAATGCATTTCTCGAAAAAGAATGTCATGATAATTACTGAAAAAATTTCACTAATAGAGAAATGATCGGAGGCACAACCGAAAAAAATGAAACGCGTCCCATTCCAAACATCATTAAGTGTAACCATAAAACAATGGAGTACAACGATCAATATTCCATAAAATACACAAAAAGGTTTTATCGCAACCATAAAAACCAAGACTTCTATTTCTAAAGAGGGGGAGAAAAAATAACTATCCAATCATCTATGAGCACTTTTATTTGGAAAATGGACGCTCAAAACACTTCAGTTCTTTTGCAGGAATGAAAGCAAACAAAAAATAAAATTGCCGACAAAACGCAAACGATTTTAACCCTACGTTCCAATAGCCTATCGACCCTCGAAATGGTAACATTTGAAGTTATCTTCGAAGAGCTATTAAATATGAAGATAAGGAATATATTTTGCGGAGAATTATGGAAATGACGCAAAAGTATGCATGAGGACATTTCGCTGGCGTCCCATATTTGGAATGCTTTTGATGGCCATTTTTAATGACGTTTCCCGCCCCGCCCACTTAACGACCCAATCGTGTGAATACTTGTGGGTGACGTCAGTATTCCCATAAGAGATTCAAGAGGTGATCAAAATTGTTTAAAATACTCTTTATAGAAATTTAATGCTCAGAGACAATTTAACATTTGAAGTTCGTAATTTTAGTCTTGTTATTATAAAATGATTGCTATCATTTCAAGTAGTTTTATTGAAAAAAAAAAAAAAAAAAAAAAAAAGATGCGAAAAGCTCACTTATATATATACACTGAAAATTCGAACATAAATAATTTTAAAGAGAAATGTATCTTCGAATTATAATGCTGTATACAATTATAAAAACATCCTCTAATTGCCAGCACTTCCTTTTTTTTTTTTTTTTTTTTAAATTATAAGTTGTACTGAATGCAAGAATTTTGAATGATTATTTTTGTTTTGAAAATTAATATAATGCATTTATGTATTTGTGATTCTAATTATATTACAGACTACTGAATAAAATATTCAATGATTTATTTTAAGCAATAATAAAATGGTTAAAGTAAAATTTAGGCAAAAAGGCAATTGAATACATATTACACAGGAATCTAAGTAAAAGAATATTTTCTGAATCCAGATTAATCATTTTAACAAAAAATTATTAAAAAAAGAATTCTTTCTTCTCTTTTACCACAAATCAAAATATTCAGAAAAGATATGCATTTACAATCCTCAATTTAAACTGTGTAATGTATTAATGTAAAGAATTGTTTAAACTTTTTTTAAATCAATATTACTTTCTAGTTTATATATACGACAAAACATTAGAATATTTTTTACTTCCCTTTTTGAGTTTATAAAATTATTGATTTTAAATATATATGGTAACATCAAAATTTCTTATGCACACACACAATGATGTTAAATTTAAATCATCATTTAAAAAATATACTATACACAGCAAATTAAGAGTTAACCTAAAAAAAAATTGGAATTTAAATACAACATAAAATAAGTACTACTATACGGTTCAATAAAATTAATTTAAAGATGAAAATAAGAGGTGCAGAGAAATTTGTAGTGAATTTTAATCTTCAGAGTATTACATTATTATTATTATTATTTGATATCTATGTTGTTGACATATATAAACTATTTTAAATGAAGAAATCGGCTTGTTAGCTTGTAGCGTTCTCTCGAGTTCTCAATAAGTCATTCAATTATTTTCTAAATTAACTTAAATTCAATAAGTTCTAAATTAATTTCTAATTTTTTCTAATGACAAGCTGCAATTAATATATATTTATTCAGCTCTACAAGGGGCAAATGTGGGGGCATCTTTATATAGTGGCGCACCCAGTCAGTACCCAGTGGGCGTGTAATCGTCGTCCTGAAAGTGTAGGGATAAAGAAACACAGAGGAATGAACATAAATATCCGAACTAGGATTCGAACGCGGGACCTATTGCTTAGAAGTTAAAGACACTAACCAGTCCATCATTCAAAAATTTCTAATTCCTTAAACAACTCGTATTTACAGTTTAAATAATGCAACATAATCTTAAGAGATAAGTTATTGTGACAGAGAGATAACGTATTACAATATTATAATATTCCCAATTGTGAATATTTTTGCAAAGGCCGGTCAACTTGTCTAGCGGTCAGCGTGCCTGACTACGGATAGGGAGGTCCTAGGTTCGAATCCCGGCTCAGGTATGGATGTACTTTCTCTCTCTCTATCCTGTCTTTGTCCTTTCTTTGTGTGTGTGTGTGTGAATGAAGTATGAATGATGGCTACCCTATAAACGGGTTCCTATGGCATGTGTGAGGGTACGATGGTGGCCTACCCCATGTGGTGCACCCGGGGCAACGCCTCGGCGGCAAAGAGATCGCTGTGTCTGGCCGGTTCCTTGGTATCAGGGAACAATAGATTAACAGACTCTGTTGCAGTTGTAACGGTCTACTATATCTGCCATTGGAAAAAAAAATTTCTCCAAAGTAATCTTTCAGGAGATAATTACTATGCAAATTGAAACTATTAATACATACGCGAGAAATTCTGTTACAAATGAAACTCGATGATTTTATTTGAAGTCGCAAAATAACACTTTCTTTTTATGACTAAGAAATGTTTCTTGAAAGAAATTGTTTGCATTTAATTGCAGTTGTAATCTTAATATACCAGAAAATTTTCTTATAAGGTCACAATCTTTACAAACATAATGAAAATGGAGCAATATCCCTATATTATTCAGACAAACAATTAATTTCTGTAAAATAATAGAATTGTGAAAAAAAAGACAAAATTTATGAGTTAGCCTCTAGATTGGGGGGAAAACATACAAATAATTATATTAAACGTCAGATAATTGTTAAAAATTTTTAGAATGGAGTAAATTATGAATATTTGCTGATAAATAAATTATAAAGAAAATAAACCAGATCTCTTTAACTCAATGTATAAAACAAGCGAAAAATTAAGTCACATGCAAGTAAGACTACATGCGATATTTAAGAAAGGTGAGACTACCTGCTTATTTGAAACTATTATGTGTTTAACACTATTTTCTTTCTCAAAGTCATCACTTAGTTTTTAAAATAAAAAAATACTGACGAGCGAAAATTTCTGTTTTGAAACTAAAATACTCGAGTAAATGACGTCTTTCACTCTAAAAACATCTACTACGAAATCGAATATTACACGCCATCTACCAAGCAAGAAATGAGATATCCCTACCCCCCCCCCGTTCCGGTAAGGGGATAAAATCACCCCTAAGAATAACCTTAAAAATATCCTAAAAATTCCCCAAAACTACGTCCGTTTCCGACAAGAAAAATAACGCAGAGTAATTGCACGGAATGATCTCTCTCGGTTTGCAGAGTGTTGCTCAAGATAAAGGGAACAAAGGGGAAAAAAGGTCTAAAGACAATGGAGTTTTTCCCTCTCCCCATCCCTACCGAATAGGGAAGTTTGAAAAAAGAGTGATGTCCAGGGTAGGAAATAACGGAGAACTATATCTGAAAATGTCATTTGTCAACATGTAGAAGATAGTTCGGATATAAACGTGTTCCTGGAAGCCATGAAGTTTATAATGTTTTTTTTCTCTTCTTTTCCTTCCTTGCGAATTTTCCCCGAAAAAAGGAACAAATATATATCTATAGACTTCCAGAATCTAGTGACGTGTAATTTTTCTCTACGTCTATAATACATTCTCTGGAAAAAGGGACGAAGTTGGGGATGATAGAATTCCATATTTTTTTTTATTTTTCAAAATATCCGGGGCAGTAAAGTACTTTTTGATTTTGCCAACTCTGGCATGCTGTTACTTTTTGAGAGCTCCGTGCCCAGTACAATGGAGGATTGGTATATGCGTAGCAGCAAGTTTAAGAAAAAGAAAGGAAACAAGAGGGAGATTCATTGCCATCGTTGGCAGTTTGCGAGGAGAGATTGAATTGGCGTAAATTGAAAGCCGTTTCGTGCCAAATGATATATATATATATATATATATATATATATATATAAAAGGATAAAAAAAATTTAATTCCTATTTAAAAGCCGAGAATGTCCTTATTGGTGATAAACTAAATTCATTTGTAGCTATTATTTAAATACAATTCCTTGTTATACAAAACTAAGCTTATGTATAAAATGCATGTTCTACCGCTTCATACTCGATATTACTTAAGAATCAAAAATGCGTGTGGACACTCACACAGATAATATCAAATTTTGCCGAGACTATGCTAATATGCATTCTATATGCTTCACTGAAGATTCTGCGTATAAACATACATGTTTTGAATTTTTAACTGTTGGGCTGCTGTTTTCCACAATAGAAATATTATATATACTTCATGCAGGTTAGTTATTGGTGATCTACATCAGATTTATTTAATTTAAATTCAGCTTTGCCAGTGGTCAAAAGTGTAATTAGAACATGTTTATAGGAATATCACCGGTAACTAGAATTAGTTAGATAAAAGTTTTGAAAATTTAGATTAAACGAAAAAGAAACTTTAAGGATTATAGATACATGTAAACATTAGAAACCATAATTGCAGATGATCCTCAATGTTCATGAAATGATAAAGAATTATTTTCATTTTTAAATAGTTAAAAAAAAACGCTTTCAACGGAAATCATATTTCAGCCTCTATATTAAAAAGCCACTTTATATTAGTTCTAAATCTTATCAACAATATTGCCTTTCCTTATGAAATATTTCGATTTCTATTGCCTTTGGTAAGCAAATATTTAAAAAAATTTGAGTACATTAAAATTATTACCTCAATCATTGAATACGAATACTAAATTTTGGGGATTAAAACTACGATAATATGTATAATGAAAGAAAAATAATTTCATAGTGTTGTGCTACCAATTTTGCTTTATCATGTTTTAACAAATCATTGTATGAATTCTCAATTGACCACTTAATTATAACTTATTATTAGTTACTTTTTCACACATTCATATTTCATTTATTTTATTGAATTAAACAAGTATAATCAGTAAACGTTTTAACTTCACTTCTTTTCAGAGTAATATTGAGAAAAGAGAATGAAATGTTAAAAAATATTTTTAATTCAATAATTAACACGTACATCTAAAAATAAGAGACGTTAAGCTAAATCTTTTATAGGAACCAATATATAAATAATTCAGTAGTTTTAATGCTATACCACTTGAATTTTTTAAGCAATTAGGACATTTTGAATATTAAAAAAGCTGTTTTTAAGCCAATGGCATGCATTAAAACCAATGGCATAATTAAAAGTTTTATTTCAGTTTTTTTTATATAATATATTTAATATTATATAAAAAATTTAAACTTTAATAAGAGTTATTTTTACTCAAATTATTTATGAGAAATATTCTGAATAACATAATTTTGCATTTAAAAACTAAAATAAGTTTAATATTTTTTAAACCATAATAAGCAATTTCAACAGAGATTTTTATAGTTTTTTCATCTTAATTATTTTGAGGAAAAGGAAATTTGTTAGAATCAAAACCAATAGTATTGACAAATGCATTTTTGCTTCACTATATTTTATTTGATCCAGTCATCATTATCAAAAATGGGAAAATACTAAGTAGAATTCGAAAATATCAATAAAATTGTACAAGAACTCTCTCACACACACTAGTTTTATTTGGTAAGTTATACACTATTATAAAGTGGTTGCTTCTTTCGTTACGGTTGAGATCCTGAGAACGCCACTTTATTATGTTTCTGAGTGGTTTAAAATACACAAGACGTCAGATAACATCCACTTCGCATCGTATTGAGACGGCGTTGTAATTCTACTTGTCCATGAATTTGTTGGCTGCCTTCATTTCATTCTTCGAGCGGCAGCATACAAGGCGAAGTTCACCATCGAATGTCTGAGAATATTATCGAAGTTAATTTTGTCAATAAAACGATTTTTTACGTAAGGAGCAAAGCATCGGTTTGAAAAGACCTTTTCCATTGATTCAAGGCATTAACACATGGACAGAAGAAGAGTAGAAAAAGAAAAATGAAGAAATATGACAAAACATCCACTTTATGGATAGTTTAAATCGGCAATGACGATTTAAGTTTTTAAAAACTTTATTTAGAATTCTAAATTAATAATCGCATTATTTTATTCTTTTTATTTATTTCTTTTTTTTTATTTTTGCTATTCCATTCATTTTGTTTTCCATATTATACATTAAGAATTAAATCAGGGTATAATATTTAATACATTGCTGAGAGAATTTTCACAACTTTCAATTTAAGATTTTTAAATAGAATCTTTTTAGTACAGAGTAAAATAATTACAATGAGAATTTAAAAAATATGAATAAAGAAATAATGAGTTAATTACTTACATTAAAAATTTCTTCTATAAGAGTTTAAAAGTGAATCAAATTAGAGATTCAAATTCAAAAAATAAGTCAATAAAAAAATTCAAATTCAAATCAAATCCAATAAATCTACAGTGTCAACAAGAAAATATGCTATATATGTATCGTTTTAAAATTAAGCTCTCACAGGAAAAACGTTAACTGAACTGTCTTAAGAATAAAAACATAATCTGAGCTTTATTTTATTATGTCATTACATGTGAAAGTCCATTTTGACAAATCAAAACTAGATTGAGAGAAAGTACAACCTCCATAATCATATATAAAAGACTTAAAAACTTTATTCTTGAAAAATTATTGTCACACAAGATGAGATCTAAAAATATATTTCTGTGTGCGTAATCATTATAGTAAGATTTTATATTTTTTAACTTTCAAACAATCACACGTTAACACATTTGCACAAATTAATTCTAGTATTCCTGTTAAGTGTTGGCTGATGGACAATCACCATTCACCTTTTTCTAAGAGCCTTGTCTCATATCGCCTTTCAGAATTGCAAAATATCAGATTTCTCTAACTTATACTAAGACACATTGTGAAAATGTAGAAAAAAAAATTAATGAAATAAGGTATTCAATATGCATTATTATGAAATTTTGTAAGTATTATTTAATTTTTGGTTTTGATTCCATTTGATACCAGTGTCTATATTGGAATCAAAACCAATGTAGACACAGGTCTCCATTGTATAATTTTCAACAAATAGTCTTTTGTATTTTTATAAAGGTGATTTTATTTCTTTACAAGCTGATTAAAGAGGAACTTTTGAATAAGCCAATTAAGCTTTGCACTACATACCTATATAAAAATTACATTTCCATAAGTTAATAAACCTATTTAAAGGGCCTGATTGGGTATTGGTTTCATTGTTTAATGATCATTTTCTGATACATGTGGGTTAATTCGGAAAGTACAATGCAAAATATTAGGAATTTTTGCAAACAGTGTTGCTTGTTTGGTTTGTTTTTGTTGCTTTATAGTCATTCTTTACAAAAAGGACAAATTTGCCCAAGTCTAACAGCTTAAAGTGGATTCCAAGCTAAAGGCATTAGACTTCGAGGTCCGTTGAACCCAAAAGCTGTTGCACTGAAAGCTATCAGTTAAACTACATATTTCAACTCTATATTAACAACTCTATATTCTAGCGAGTAATTTGGCTTCGATGTTTCTCGTTTTGAAGTTAATTTTGCTGCTGGAGAGTAAATTCATATGCTCCTTAAATAAAAAGTAACTTTACAACCAGTATAAAAATCCATATCCCAGATGGCAGAGCTATTGAATTGAAGGGAGGACAACATATTATTCAGTTATCAATTCAACACCATGACAATGGTAAATTATCGATCTTCATATTGATGACCATAGAGTAAAGCACTCAACACAAGCCCTGAAATTCTTTCGAACATAAAGTTTTTAGAATGTGGAATAACTCGCTGTATCAACAATACTTTTTTTCAGTTAAAATGCACGTAAAACTTTATTTAGCACTTATAGCAAAATGTTAAACATTGATATATAATGAATTTAAAGGCAGAAAGGCGTCAAGGATCTCTGAATTTAATAGTCTTAGAAATTTGTTAATTGTAACAAACTTGAAAATTTGCGTTGTAACAAAACATCAAAACAATTCGAATCAATTACAAAAAGTAACAGAAAATTGAACAGTTATAAAAAATGTTGTTACAATATCACGAGTTTATAATTTTTTTAAAAAAAATATTTTATTGCGCATTCAGGCTCTGGTACGAGAATATAAATCACTATCCCGAAGAATCAATAGGCGACATCCCTCGCATACCATTGACCCAGACAGCACAGTTCGAAAGTAGGAGCTGTTGAGAAGGAGGGGGGGGGGAATAGTAATATCATGATGTAGACCGTGAAATACGGGGGTGGGCGGAGAAACAAAAGAAACAAAAATGGAAAAAGCGAATGAAAAGGCGGAATAAATCACACGCAGGCGCTAATGCATGAATCGTTCTAGCGCTTTTATAGGAAGAGAAGAATAATCATAAGCAAAGAAAATTCTTAAGGGGAGAGGGTGAAGTCGAAAGTATTTCATAAACGGAAGGGGAAGGCAAAATCGTGTATCTTCATTCAAGCCTCCCCTTAGTACCTTTTATAAGCGAAAGTTTTTCCACAAGGTTCTGAATTCAAATTCGTTTTCGAGCGCAATTTGCATAAATTCATCCTAGTACAAACAAAGGAGGTTTGCTACAGAATTCGCAGTTGAAAGCATTTGGCGAGAAGGAGAACAAAAGAGGATTTGGGTGATCGTTTTGGCGATATAGTTAGTAAAGGAATCTCTTTATTATCGAAATGAGATAATGGGTTAAAAAGGTAAAATCTTCATGAATATTTATAAATGCATGGAAATGAAGTGTCATCACAAGTAAATTTTAAACTGATTTTAGTGTAAACATTTAAATAAACGAGTATTTCTTTACGGTGGGAGGTTTTCCGGTTGATGTGTTGAAGAACAATTAACAAAAGGACCTTGACTCAAATTAATTACATTAATATTTAATTTATTTTAAGGAGATTACGATTTTGAGTTTTGCTCTTTTTTTTTTTTTTTTTTTTTTTTTTTGCTTTACTCAAATAATTAAAGCTTAATTATTTTAGAGTATCGATTTTTGTGGGAATTTTATTAATATTATTCTGCTCAAAAATTAAATTTTTCACTTAATTAATGAATCCATTTAAATAAATCAATAATTTATCTAAGAAATGGACGTTGCAATTCCAAATTCCGCACGCATGTCATCGTCGTTGGTGCTAGGAAGTTTTCTGAATTTCCTCCTAACGGCACATGAATACGGCCCATTATTTAGGAAAATGTCCCTGAGGGAAATTGATGACTCAGATATTAAAGTACCTTACAATAACTTTAAGCCGTTAGGTCCTTCAATAGGCGTTGTCAAAAAAATTATCTTTTTACACTTTAGTCCTTTAATATTTCGTAATCTTGATATATTTATTTTCTTTTTGCAACAAGTGCCATCATGTCTTTAAATCATTTCAATTGAACACAATGGCAAATATCATTGTTTACCATCAGGAATCGAAAAGGTGACATCCCTAAAAGTGCCCTTTTCCCTTGGTATGTTATTCTTGGCTGATAAAAGCGAGAACTAAAGCAAAGGAAAATCTTCAGAATGTTCTATGAGGTAGGATTTTGTTTGACTTGGACTGAAAAGTCAGGATTTGGAGAGAATCATGTAAAACTTAAGTAAAACCTAACTGCATAAACCTGTGTTAGTATGGTATAAAAATGGGGAGTTAGCAGTTCAGCTGTCAAGTTAATCTCTGGAATGAGATTCAAATTTTGTTGCATTTGATAATATATAGTAACTCAACAGTTAATTTACAGGTACCTTATAATTGTCATAAGCTGTGGGCTGAATAGTTTATATATAAACGTATATATATTCTATTTTATATCACTTTGATATGTTTCAATATCAAAGCCAGAGCTGGAATAAACATTCACACAACATCAGTAAGAGATAAATGCATTGACAGAAAAACTTGAATCTACTATTTTTTTACTTCTGTTATAGCTTACATAAATTGGGCGCGAAGTAAAAATAAAGAAAATCAAAATTATGATTGATATGTCATTGCACTTACAAATTATTATCATATTAATTTACTACCTATTAAATTTAATCTCCGTAAACTTATTCCAATGCGTTTACTAATAAACGTTATAACGAAAAGAAAGTTTTTGGATCAGAACAGAAATATTTTTCTGCGTTTTGTTTTCTTTATTTCAAAAATCAATCTTTCTTCATGAAAAAATTGCTTCTCGAAAAATATCCAAAGAAAATCTTTATTGCGACTGCATTATTATTTACGTATAAATCATAAATTAAAAAATAATTAGGATAAATATCTATTTAAAAGTCAGAATCTCCAACACATTTAAAATGTTTCTTAATGTTATCTTTTTATATCATAATCAAGACTGAAAGTGATTTGTTTTGAAATAACAAGTTATTTAATTAATTATCTTTAATTTAATGTTGCACTTAAAAAGGAAAACTATAATTCAGAATTTTTCAAATGTGATTGGTTTGTCCCTTAACCATCTATTTTTGGTCACAAGGGCTATTAGAGCGGGTCCTACAGTTTAAAGTGGATTCCGAATCGCTACAAACATCCATGTCCAAAGTGGAATTCTAACTCAAGAAATGTTGAACCAAACGCTAGAGTGCTGCCGTTGAACAACCTGTAAGTGATATGGTGAATGTGAGCTATGATTTTAATTTGATAAAAGTTACCATAATCATGAAAATGAGTTAAAAATCGAGAGGAATTCAATGAAATATTTATCTATATGGTTATTCGACATTTAAAGGAATGACTAAATGACTAAAATCCAGGTTTGGATTTTTGTTTGTCCTTTTACGTCCACTTTTTGAACACGAGTGTTAGCTGGAAAATGACGTAATGTGTAAAGTGGATTTTAAATGAATAACATTCATTGCTGATAAGGGGTTGAACCCAAGCCTGTTGAATTGGCCAGAGTGCTAATCATTTAGTTGTAGTTTGAAGCTAGATAACCAAGTGAGCGTCAAAGAATATTTTCTTAACTAACAGAGAATCCCACGGGTTTCACAATTTGTCTGAAAGTGGAAATGCTGTTTATTGTTTATTGTCAGATCGAATGACGTAAATGTGATAGCAGAATGCTGGGAGTGTAGTTGTGTGCGTTAAAGGCACGTGTGTATACTAAGAAGTACCGAAAGACCTGAGAAAAATCAAAGGATTGTGCACAAAACACACAGGCACACATATCCAGTAGTTTTACATACAAAGATACGGGTCTGTTATTCCATTATTTAAATGCATTCCGATGACTAGTTCTTCACATCAGGCTATTCCATCAACAGTACGGCTCACCACGTGGAAGAGGAACTTTTCTACCCAAATCTCTAGAAGTAGACTCAATTCTGTCATAACCGTTCTCATTTCTCAAAGTCAACTTTTACAAAGTATGATGAGCAAGAAGATTGTATTCGAGGATTGTCTCAACCATAAACGTCAATAGGGTGTCTTCCTATAAATGTTTTCCCAATCAGCTGTTTTAATGAGAACATTTTGTATTCCAGAATCGTCTTCCTCAATTCTTAAGGGCAAATAAGAGCTATTGAGCAATGAATGGTATCACTTGAAATTAGAAATACCACTTTATCAGTTTATTGATGCTTCCAAAAATTTTCTATGGTCTGTGACTCGATATTCCTTAACGTCTAACAAATATCAATCCACTTCGATCTCGAACTTGTTGTGTAATATCTTAACAATTAAATTAGTTTATTATTCTAACTTTTTATTATTTTGCCTTTTTCAGTTGTATTTTTAAACTTTAGAAGAATATGTTAAATTTTGAAAATTATTTAGTATTTTTACGGAAGCTTTGAAATTTTTTCAAATATTATTCAAAATTTATTTAGAAAATAAATGCGCAAGCTGTTATCAGTAAGAGAAGCTCAAACTTACATCATTAGATTTATAGAAAAAAAAAAAACTTGATCACTTTAAAAAAGAAGTATCTAACCAACAAAGTCTTAAATTACTCAGGAAATCCAACAACGAAGAAAATTAATCATTCCATCTTTAACAACAAAAGAAAAATTACAGTAGGCTCTTTTCAATTCAAATTAATTGATAAGCCGTCATATGTTCATTCCCGACTAAAATCAATAAAATATTTTTTTATCACGAATTAGGCGGAGGAAAGCTGGTCCTGCACTTGACCAACAGGTAAAGTAAGTTATTTCTCGTCCAAAACACAGGGGTTTGGGACGGAATTCCAATCGAGAAAATTGGGGAGGAAATATGGTTGCTGATATGACAGCCGACTACAACCAATATCATATACATATATTTATATACAAGTCTGGCTAGAGACGGAGTTGATTGAGTGAGATGAGGAGGGAGAGGAGACTTATCCTTCTTCCCAAGGAGATTGATTAAAAACGTCACCGGCAACCCCTGATATATGGGTTTTTCTGGGCGGGACACACCCTCCATCACGGCTTCCCCACCAGCCCCGAGTCGGAAAGAAATGAAACTATGAAAGTGATGAACACCTCGCTATGAAAGGCATAGGGCTGGAAAGACATCTCAGTGACAAAGAACACCCATCCTTCCCCTATCGGGCTGGAAGATGAAGAGGGTCCATCCCTGGAAATTCGTCTGAAGATGGTAAGGGAGAGTATATTTTCTTGGTCGAGATGAGGAAAGGAAACTTATTCAATAGAATTCATCAAGTAGAGTGAGGGAATGAAAATGGGAATACATATTTGACTTAAGACATATCGCTGATTTTTGCGATGTTTCAGCGATTTGTTTGAAAGTGTGATGTCGTCAGGAACATAGAAAAGTTTTACGTCTTAAAATAACCAAGAGAAAATAACTTTCAGAAAAAGCTAAAAATATTTGAATAAAACTTATTAAAGATCAAATAAACAATTAAAATATGATAGGGTTTAATTATCTTACTAACTCCCATGAGAGAGGTGTGGAAGCAAAGTGCCATTTGGAGAAAAAAAATCCTAGCAATTAGGTTTGACTCAATTATTACTCTGCAGTCATATTTTGCCTATAAGGGCCTTCACATTGTATAGTTAAATCAATATTAATTGAGAAGACAATTCATGTATGATGTAAAAGAAACAAACTAGTAAATAGTCTTGTTGAACTCTACAAAAGTAACTTGACCATCGTCACTCATTTTGCATTAAGATAAAACATTCTATGTTTAATTGAAAATTTCAATCCTTTTGTAAATCGATCCTTACACTTTAGTTTTTCTCACACGATTAATAATTTTATTATTACCTATATTTTAAAAAAGACTTTGAATCCTTTAAAAATCCATATTACAGGTGAGAGTCAAATTCAATAATAGAGGAAATTCAAGGCCAGAACTTTACCACTTTACTACACACACACAATTCAGTAAGTATTTAAATATAATTCCTCTCTTGTATCACAATTATTTTGTGATATCGATAATGTAAATACTCTTTTGACCAAAAAAGTAAAATATTCTAAATACAATTATTATTTTGATAATTTAAATCTACAAACATTCCAACTTAAATTTGTAGATATTTGATAGTTGTACAATATTTTTTGATAATATAGCGAATTCTACTAAAGCGTTTTTCAGCTATATATAAAAGTTCAAAAGTATCATTTAACCAGGAATAATTTCAAATTTAAGATACTTTTGGATGATCGATAAATAGTTTTTATATTTCAGCATAATTAAAATAAATCATGAGAACACTGTTCATTATCCAGATGTTGAATATGCCTTCACTGAGTACGTTGTTTGCGCAACACATATTAAAAAGCATTACGTTCAACATATTGAGGAAAAATTCTGGAAAACATTTTTAATAGAGCGAATAATAACTGTTCTTGTAAGAATTATAAAACTTTGAAGAAAAATATTTCATCAGTATATAAATCAAAATTATTTTTCTTAATAATTAATACATTCATTGATTCAAAACACATTTAAGAAATTTAAGAATTTGTTTTTACTGTATGAGTTATAATTAGTGTGGTTTGCTTCCGCGCTGAATGTTTGCAAACCAACAAGAAAACAAGCAATAAATAGAGCACATTTGAACAAATTATGTATGCTATAACATGATCAGGATTGATGATGAATTAATCAGTTAAGATTAAATATTTCCTTATTTGAAACCTTTCTTCAAGAGAAAGAATATGCATAAAGTGATATTAGTGAAAATTAAGGATAGGATAAAATATTGCACTCTGTGGAGAGGTATATTAGAATTTCAGCATATTTTGATGACTGCATCATTAATGTTGATATGTGAACAGTTTGAGAAATGAAAAATCATAAAAATTTACAAGCATTCGTTTTTATTCCCAATAGAATATTAAGGCGTATAGACTTTAATATGATTTGCACAAAATAAAGTCTTAATTCCATTTAGGAAAAGATTCTGGCGGTCATCACGTGATGTGATTCATACAATAATAGAATATAAAGAGATTGGTACAAATTATTTTTAATATTTAAATGAAATTCTAAGATGGAGAAATTTATAATTAAAATAGTTTTAATTGTACTGAAATAAAATACCCTAAAGGGAATTAATAAAATTGGCGTTCTTTCACTCACGCTTACTTTTACATTATGTGAAGAGTTTTGTCTTTAATGGAAAAATAAATGTTATGCAAAAGTTAAAATATCGTCACAAGTATATTGCCTTGAGGGAAGATAATTCAGGAGTCGTAATAAATCTTCAAAAGTAAGATTCCGCTTTTTCGAACCATAAAAGTTTCATAACAAAATGCATTACAAACAAACGTTACAGTTGCGAATAAAATCTTTTGGAATTTTTTCCTTCTTTCTTTTTATGCATTGAAAAAGCAGACGATTTATTTTTCTCTTTTAATAACTCATCAAAAGAGATACTTTTTTGTTGCTAAAGAACAGCTTGAATAAAAAAAGGACTTTCTTCAATATTGCCATTTATAATAAGAGAAATCAGAAAAAGTTCGTACAAAATCAGCAAAAGAAAAAGTCTTTAGGCGGCCGAGGAAACGAATAAAAAGATTTGAAACAAATAGAATATTTCTTTGACTAAAGTCATGACCTTAACGGTAGTTGAATGCAAAGAATGGGAACGAAAAGGTAAATTCATTGTATGTTCGAATAAAATGATTGTTTCGGAATGTATTTTTTCAAAGCAAAAATGTAGCTAAATGGGCAGTTGATTGCATTTTATTTAAAGATGAGGAAAGTGGCAGTTAAAATTAAGTTGGAGTACTCATTTAGAAATTCTTCCTTTCCTTTGGATAAAAAGATGTCGAATAATAGATGGCTATAAATATCATTTAGAAGAAGGAAACTAAGTAGTTTTTGCGAACTGTAATTTATTTTTAAATGAGGACTAAACAGTACATGGAGTTATTCTCGGTTAAATATTATTCTAAATGAATGATCATTTAATGCACTGAATGAAAAATTCATAGATATTAAAGATAATGAAAGTAATAAATGTAAAAGCACATTTAATTTGTAAATGAAATAATAAAATTAATAAATTCTAAAAATTCCATCATAGTTAGTAAATGTATTTATACTTTAAAAAATTTATTTGGGATTCTGAAAAAAATTATAAAGAATGAAAAGTAGTATACAATAGTGTCTTTTGAAGAAAGTAAGGGAAAATATTTATAACGAATATTTTTCATTAAAGATTTCTCTTAAATATAAAATTTTGTTAGATTTGGATTCATTTAAAAAATAAAAATTCATGATATTAAGGAAAAGATTATAAATAAATTTCACTTTTTTCTCACTAAAATAATTAAGATCTGTTAAAAACAGTTTGCAAATATTTTTAGTGTTTGTGTTGTAGGACTTCATAAAAGCAATAATTTGAATTTTAATTTTAAGACAAATAACAGAACTGGAACACTCTTTTCTAAGCTTTCATAACATACAAATGAAGATACTTTAAATTATAAAAGTAGCTATTTGTATTGTTAAGTAATATTAGATTTATACACGATAAGCATCATTGGTCACTTCTACAGAATTGGATGCCAATCACTTTACCACATATTTGAACAAATAATGAGCAAGATTCTTTAAGATAAGGATTAAATTGTCATTGGAAAATAGAAATTGAGCTATTATCCCTTTGAAAATTCTATCACATAGGTACTTACTTCTATTACACACATTTTCCAAGGCAACAGATAGAATTATATTTAATATAAATCATTTAATGATAAATAAACTTATTTTTTTATCCATTTAGCATTTCCTAATTTAATCGAGATTCTTAAAAACAAATTAAGAAGTTCAGTATTTTATGAAAAATCCTACAGTTACATTAAAAGAAAAAAGTTTCATTAAAATAAACCTGAGTGTTCACCAATTCAAGCCAAAGTACGCTTATTTAATTCTTTCACAAAGAAATCAACCTAAAGCACTTTTATGTCCATTGGGCGTGGAACACAAAAAAGGGAGTAAACATTGCATTCATGGGTTATATGGCTGGGCTGTAAATGAATCTCATTGCTCTTAACGACGAGTCAAGGTGCCGTTATCTAGAAACTATTGCAATTAATTACCAGGGACAAGATGAGGAATGTAAATTCCCAAACCACGCCGAGGTCAAGAAACCATGGAGTCGGCCCTAAATTAGTTTGCTGTGGCTAGTCTCGTATATCACTGGAAAGGAGTTGGAAAGAAAGATAAACCTTATCCCATCAAACAAGCAGGACATTAAAAAGGAGCTTTTTAACACCTCGAACTGCAGGAGAGTGTTAGTTAAACAACAGCCTCTGAAAACGACTCCAATCGACCGAGACATTAACGTGTCCAAATACAATGTAAAACATGCCTTTGTACGTGTGCAATGAGCTAATCAGAGAGCACTCTTTTCGCAAACATAGCCGGCCGTCTAACACAATTAAGATCGAAGAGCGGAACGTGGCTGCTCAATGGCTCGTTATGTACTTCTTCTTGGTCAACTCAGCCAAGCTATTCCCTTAATGGTCGATTATAAAAAGCCATTGTTCATTCAGTGGGAATCATGTTTATGTCCAGCATGCATCCATTAAATAATTGGAGCCAATAGTTTTTTTTCTCACTACAAATATAAAAAAAACTGTTCTTTTATTTATTTTTTCTTGGGGCAAGAATAAAAATAATTGGACACCACTTAGCTTCCAAGTAAACAAAGAAAATATCAAATAGATCAGAAATCAATTGTTCAAGTTATTTTCTGATAGTTCATTGATTGTATTCGAATATGTTTTGTAACTACTGCAATATGAAGTAGCGAAAATTAGCAAGAATATCAAATTCCAAACTGTCTTATTGTTAGACAAACCATAATCTTTTATATATTCATTAAGAATTTTTATTAACTCATTCCAATACAAGGATTAAAACAATTTAACACAAGTGTTACGTTTTATTATTTTGCAAATGAATAAATTGTATATTCTATGACAATTTTTCCACCAGAAATGTATATAAGCTATAATATTCATTTTTACTTCCTACTTATAAATTTTATTTTCCCCAATTTTTATCTAGATGTAATATATTATCAGGCATGCTCTATCATTTGCTTAGAGAAGGATTTAAATATTGATTTAAATTATTCATCAATATTAAGTGATTAGTTACAATTATAGTATAATCGTAGAATATTAATTGTAACATGTATTTTTTTATCAAGCCAATAAGATTGGACATTAATGAATGTGAAAAGTTTTCATTTTAGGTTAGTATAGAGATTTTTTTAAAGTTATGAAAATATATATCCACCTCAACCAAAATCATTTAAATAAAAACTTAAATGTTTTTTCTAAGAACATGACAAGCGTTTTAAAACTCATTATTAAACAAGTCCGAATTTGGAAGGATTATTGACATTTAACTTTCAGAGAATTTTTAAAACCAAAAAAATGTCTGAATTTGCAAAATCTCCAAATTATATTTCGGCATTTTCTCTTCAGTATCTTGTACCTTTTAAAATATTTCGACAAAGTCAACACAGTTAGTAATTGTAGAAACAGAATTATATCAACAAGTTTACATCAAAAGTGATGTTACTGCTCTATTTGTTAAAATGGCAACCAATTAAAGATATAGATATGTATTATTTATAAACTGCTCTAGAAAAATCTGTCCATGTTAGTGTTATTTATATTTTAAATGCCAAAATTCGCCAGAAATATAAAATTTCTATATTTCTGCATGAGATAAAAATCAGTTAAATATATACGGTAATTTAAAAATAATAATCATGTACATTTATTTTTTTTATTAATAAAATCATTTCTTCTAGAAATTTGAGACTTCAGTCTTGTTTATTTTCACATGTGACGCATTTCTACTTGCATGTTTCCCTTTACTGAAATTATTTTATACAACAAATTATTTCATACATATTTAACAAGGATAAAATGATGAAATCGAAGTCAGAGTTAGCATTTTTCTGTAGTTCAAATTTCCCAAACTTCTATACATGGGAAATTTATGAAGTCATTTTAGAAATATAACTTTCTGCTATTCTAACTTTGGTGTTTTTAAAAAGATGGATTATATATTTTATTTAAAATATATATAACAATGCATTTTAAATTTTAAACTAAGCAACAGTAATTTTAAAAGTGTGAAATTTCAATACGTAACACAGTCATTAAATTCCTATTACAATATTTGAAATAATTTATTCATGTCAACAGAAGTTTAACCGAAGTGTTACATTTAATTACTACGACCACACAGTAAATGATAATTTCATAATCACACAAATGACTACATCTGATTACAATATCTTCCGAAATTAAACTTTACCTTCAATAAGACTAATCCAGATCGTAGGAACTGTAACAAAATGGATTGTATAAGAAAAGGAATCTTTAGTTGCCACCATAATAGGGAAAACATTTCTTAGCTAACATTAGTCGGCCTGAATCTGGCAGGGAAACACTTACTGAGGGATGGCCACGAATTAAGCCGGAAGCGTCAATACGCATTCAGATAGGAAGCCCCCAATGAGTGTTGCAGTGATCAATGGAACTACCGCGTAATCTCCTCGAAATGGACAATGATGAATTTATTTGTGAATTCGTGGATCGCTAAATAGCTCGCCAAGCGATTAGGATAACTAATTATTCCCATAACGCAACAACCACCATTAGGCACCACTGACTGCAGTGACTACTTGAAAAGGCACTTACCTCTCATTGATAAACAGTTACCGTGGCTGTTCTGCGACATGCGCACGTCTTTAAACGTCTGGAACAAATGTTAGGCGGCTTTAAGTGTAGAAACAGACGCTTGCCTAACCATGGTTTTGTCTCTGTCAAGTGCTCATTAATCAGCAATTTACGTCTTAAATGGTTCATGATTATTATTCTCCACATTTATAATCCTGCTGACTTAAACTATAAATATATCATGACGAATGATATTATGTTCTTAGTATCTAAAATATCTTCAAATATATAATTTGAACAAAAAAGTAGATACGCGGTATAAAATATCCACAGTAGGCCTGAAATTTTACCCAAAATATTAGGAACAATATATACCTATTTGTGTAAATGGTTACAACGTTAATTGAGCCATTCCTAAAACAAATGTTCAGATGGGCACTTATGAATAAAACATATAAAGAAAAACATCTAACCCAATTTTACATTATAGCGTGTTAGAAAATTATGAAACCATGTTGATATTTTCTTTTTTATAATAAATAATGCAAATCTTTTCTTATAATTAGGTTGGAATGAATGAGAAATATAAAATACGAGCATACTGCTTTTTAAAAAATGTTTAAATATTTTTTTAACAGTTTTAAATTTTATCCATTTAAATATTTGTTTAAAAAATTTAAGTATTTTATTATTTTTTACAAAATTAGTCATATGTTGCGGAATTACTTTTCCACAGAATTTCCAAAGAGAGAGGGCACTATTTTACATTGAATTAATCAGGTTTTTGAGCATTTTAAGCATTTTTATATAAAGCTACTGTCAATTCTACATGAAATTATCAAATGTATGCAAATGTGAGTCAATATAAGTCAAATGACAAGTTTTCGACGAAATTCAGATCTGGTATACTTATTAGCGAGCTTAAAGCCTTAATTCTATCTTGAAATTATTTTTGTTTTACATAAATTAGGAAAGTACATAAACACTTAATATATTCTTCATTAATGAAACTGTTTCATTTTCTCAATTTTTTAGTATCTTAATCGAATTTGCATTTCACTTTATTATGAAATTAAATACTATATTATATAAATATACTTTTACCATTCCGGAAAGAAATGATAAACTGCGTAACTTTAATAAATTCTAATAATTAAACAAAACTAAAAAATAGTAACCTGAATTTTCAGATTTACTTAAGTACATATAAATTCTCTTACAATGTAAACATAATATGTATATTGATATAAAAGTAATATGTAAACGAGTATATTTTACCTCTAGTTTTTCAATATATAATCAGAATTTTCAGATATATTTATTATGGCTTTGCAAACATACATTTTATTTTAAAATTTAATCTATGTCAATGTACTGTCAAATAATATCGTATGAAATTCATAACCCATAAAATATTTGGTTTTGTAACTAATATAAATAATTCAGAATGAAAACATGTGATGGAAATAGTAATGTAAACTGTAAAACTATTATTTCAGTGATGCCAATTAGAGATGGTTATGATGTTTCATCTGAAATTACTTGACTGGTTGGGTTTTCTGGAGCAAGTTCCAAAACTGACAGGTTGCGCCAACCCGGCATAAAAATGCTTGCACCAATTTGTAAATGAAATATATTTACGCCAACAACATTTTCTAAAACGGATCAGGCATGGATGTACTTTCGCTCTCTCTCCATCCTGTCTTTGTCCTTTTCTTGTGTGTGTGAATGAAGTATAAATGATGCCTACCCTATAAACTGGTCCCTATGGCATGTGTGAGGGTGCGATGGTGGCCCACCCCCTATGGTGCACCCGGGCCAACGCCTCGGCGGCTAAGAGGTCACTGTGTCTGGCCGGTTCCTTGTTATCAGGGAATAATAGATTAATAGACTCTGTTGTAGTTGTAACTGTCTACAATCTGCCATTGAAAAAAAAAACATTTTCTAAAACAGGCATATCAGATCTCGGACAATAAAATAAAATGGGAAACGATTCTATGTATACAAAAAAACAAGAATATGAGTCATTCTTAGTTTTTCAATAAATTCAATGAAAGGGAAGTTCCCTAGTTTTGTTTAAAATTGGTTCGTTGATTGGGTTTTATGGTGCAATGTCCAAAGCGCCAGCTTAAAACCGGATTTGCCTTATTGTCAAGATATGAATTTGATTAACCACAGAGTTCTATAGTTTTTATTTATAAATTTTATCTATATGACTGATGGCCAACTTGTCTAGTGGTTAGCGTGGCTGACTACGGATAGGGAGGTTCTGGGTTCGTATACCGGTTTAGGCATGGATGTACTTTCTCTATCCTGTCTTTGTCTTTTCCTTGTGTGTGAATGGTTGCTTACCCTATAAACAGGTCCATATGGCATGTGTGTGTATTGAAGAAGTCGGACTCCCCACCAAATACGGTTCAACTGGAAAAGCTGGCACACGAGAACAACAACAACAACAATCTGTATGACTATATCAATAGACTTCGTGACTATATCAATAAAAAATCACACACAATGACTATAATCAATAGAAAATTAATATCACCTTTCAGTAACTGCTTTGGATGCCACTGCTTTGAAACGACTTTAATGATTATGGGAGTTTCCTGATCCCAATAATCAGGAAAATAAAATTAAACATAATACTAGGGAAATAACAAAATTTTAACTAAAAATATTGAGTTTATCTGAAAGAGCTCGCTGTACATCAATGAGAGACAATCTTGGAAAGCTCCTGTTTAAGGCTCAGTTGAAGTTAAATGATTGAATAATGAGAAAATGGATTAAATAAAATTTTTGCATCTAATGCAAAATGGATTAGATAAAATTCATTTTACCGTAAATTAAATTTGCATTTCTCAAAAATTTTGTTTTTTCAAAGTTCTGTTTTTCCATTGGTCAAAAGTGATTTTTAGTCAAAATTGATGGTTTCGGAATCACTCAACTAAGATATATACTACCGTTGTAGAGGTTAGGTGGCCTACTTTCTTTTAATATAGTTATTAACATAAAAATATGTAGTTTCCTGAAAAAATAACTATATCAAAACAAAATTTTTGAATTTGTAATATTTGAAAGAACATGATTTTAATGCTTAGACCAACAAAATTTAATAATATACACTACCTAAATTCTTTCTTGGGATAATTTGATACACTTGTTGATTTTGATATCTTTGATATTAAAAGGAAATAACCACACCAGTTAGTTAAGTGAATTGATTTCAAGCATTTATTTTTTTTCCTTCTACTTCACCATACTTAAAAAGAATATAAAATGGGAAATTACTCACCTCTGGACAGTTGCTGCAGCAAGATGTGCTGGCCGGGAACATGCTGTCAGCCTCTTCTAAAACTGGGCTCTCCACCTGCAAAAGTAATTACAGTGAATATTGATGCGAAGGTCGAATGAATAACTATTGATAAGTGTTAGTTTCTAAAACGTGCAGAGGGTATCACTGCTCCACGTGCAGTGATACCCTCTATATAAGAGCAATTCGTGCAACAGACATATAAGAGCAATTCGTGCAACAGACAAAATCTAAGGAATGCTCGTACCCAAGAATAATGAAGTCAGCATTTGTGATGCATGAATAAAACTGTGTTATTGTTGGGAATCCTGGTATTTATCACAAGGTATGAAATCCCCTCGGTAAATTAAATCGTGGGAACATCAGGACCACGTGACAAGTACATAACTATGTTTTGATCAAAAAGGATTCAGTAAAGAAACTATTTTAAAATTAATGAAATAAATGCAATTTTTTATAAATTATGTGTAAGGGAATTATATTTAGGATTTTGCAGTGTTGGTCACTGCCAAGAAACTGAAATAAAAAAATGAATAAAAACCTCTAATTTCAGAAAAAGTAAGAGATATGATCAAAAATTGATTGAATCTTTATTTACCATGAGTGTCTATAAATATTAATCGAAAAATATACCGTTAGAATTTGAAAAACAAACTGAAATTTTATACGATTTGAAAATATTTTTAATTTAATCTTTCTGTTTAAATAGAAGAGTGTTAAGAAATTATTAATCTTTTATTTACACCAGAGAGCAAATTATACTGGGACCTGATGGTTTAAAATTGATTCCAAAACAATTAAAAACAGCCACATTCCTGTTGAGATTCAAACCTATAACCGTTGAATCGAAAGCCAGAGTGTTAATCTCTTGGTTTTTAGCTAAGTTATTATGTTTTTCGACAAAGCAAGATTAGATTTGCAATATATTCGTTTCATGTTAGATGTTCATACTGAGAACGCCAGGTTTCCGGAACCAAGATGACACCATTAAAGACCAACATTACAGTGGTGTAGGAGTGATCGTTTGGGGAGCCATTATACTGGTCTGCAAAACTGATCTGCTTTTTTAAATTGGAACCATGACCGGCTAAAATTATCAGGACCTCATTCTGAAATAGCATATCCATTTGCTTAGGGTTACCGTGGATACTAATTTGTGCTTATTGATGGTCACGCATGTCCTCGACGTTCGAACAACGTGACCGATAATCTGCAATCAGAGGATATTACTCGTTGGATTTGCCTGAATTCTCTGCGGACTTGAATCTGATAGAACAAGAATGAAATGTGCTTGAATGAAGAAGGGAAGCACATCAACCATCTGTCACCTCAGTATCGGACTTTAGAAAGCATTGCTTGCTGAGTGGGAGTTCTCTGCCCCAAGTGCAGCTCGATGATGTGATGCCAAGCATGAATCGATGTTGTACGGATTGTATTTCTTCGTATGTCTATCAAACAAGGAAATATAGGCCGTACAACAACAATTCATCCTATCAACAATGTAATGATCAGTTGTTGTACGAGCAATATGTGGCGTAAGCGCTCCAGGGAGCTAATAGTCGTGATTTGTGTATGTATGGCTAGTATCATACCTTTTGTTGTCTCTGTCATTTGGTTCACTTATAAAAACTATGCATTCAACACGTTTGTTTCTGCACCTTTAATCTCCTGATCTGGCGTTATCCTTAATTTATGGATGCGTCAATAATAAACTCAAAACAAGATATTTTAATTTTATGCAGCTCAGCAGTAAATACCACCAGTATAAATAAGCAACATTTGTTTATTTCTCATTGTATTTACAAACGTTCACGAAAATTAATTTACAGAATTTAATAAGAGATTATATTTATTTATATTATTTTTATTTTATATTTGATAGTATATTTTTTATAATATATTGCATATAAAAAAGCTTTGTAATTTTAAAACAAAAATTAACAATATAAATTTAGCTCTCTTAAATATATAATATTGAAACCAAAAATTTATAAGGTTCATCAATTACTCCATAAGTAAGAGAAAAAATTGCAATATTCTTTGTACGATATATCAATGAAAAATTTGCCACTGGAATTCAAAAGGAGAAAACACGAAAATAATGAATTTTTATATAAATGAATGCTTGTAAATCAATATTTTGCTATGAAGCAAATATTCTGCAAGAGTAATAGTTTACCTATTTATCTAATTAGGTCCACTTTGTGTTTGAATATTTTAACGTGACCCATTTATCAGCCTATACACAAAAAATTATACTAACAATGTTTTTTCGCCGAGGTAGCCTAGTGGTTATGGCATCGATTTTCATCCGGAAGGGCTGGGTTCAATTCTCAATTCCACCAATGATTCACCGACTACATGCGATATACGTGCTCTTTAAATCAGAGGAATCAAATGTCCTGGATTGGTCATTGAGCAGTTAACATGGGTGTAATGGTCTGGAAAAAATTCCCTTCCCCTGCAGATCAAATTAAAACTGAGGGAGTGTATCCTCCGAAAGTGACATCTAGCGGAGAAGTCTTAGAGCAAAATCGTACTTTCAACTCCGTGGTGCTCTGATTAAAATGAAATGTCCTACTGACTTAATTTCGCAAAGCCGTAGATTAACGAGCTTGGCTTGCCCACTAGTCAAGTAACAACAAAGAGTAACACAATGTTCTCTTAATATATGTTTCTAGATGCATGATGTTATTTCAATATAAATGTATTTATTTAGTGATCGATTAGTTTGTTTGCTTCGAAAATTATGCAGTTATTATCCAAGAGAGAATCGAAAATTATCAATAAAAATTTTTCTTCATTAGAATATGTAATTTCCCATTATTTATGTAATAATTAGAATTCCAAAGATACATACAAGCAGCATTTTTATGCGGCAATTAATTCTTAAACTAATAAGATTACCTATCGAAATTATGAGAATTCAGCTTCAAAATCCCACAACATTCATTAAATTAACTGTAAAATAATTTAGTAAAATAAAACTTACGAAATATAATTGAAAAATCTGTAAGCAAAATTGTAAATTTCACAAGGAAAAAAATAACCTGAAGTATTAAAAAAAAAGAAAAAAAAAAACTACAGACTATGTAGTGTGTTTCAGAGAAAAAAAAACTAAAAATTTAGTTTCAATATTTATAATATGCATACATATTAAAAATCAATTACATATTTACAAAGTTATCAACTTGCACACAATTGGTTAATATATTGATTGAACTAGAAATTAAATATGGACCTGGAAATTCAACTATATTTTATTTAAAAATTTAATCGGTTTTCGGATTATTAATTTGTTTTAAAATTGGGTAGTGGGGGTACAGTTTAAATAAATTTATCATAGCGCAAATTCAATGACTAATTAATGCAATGAAAAACGGAATATTGCGATTGTTTAACCAAAAACAGAAATACTTAAATTCTACATCAAATTTAATTCTAGGAAATATTAATCGAAAGATATTTATACATTTAGAAGACTTTTATGTCAATGAAGTGTATATTTACTACACATTTATCAGTTTTAGGAATTTTTTAATAGTTTCAGAGAAATTGTTAACGCGTTAATTTAAGATAATTTTTGAGATATAAATTTTTGTTAAATGTGCTGATTATGGTATGATTGCTAAGCTGTTCATTTAATGCCCAATGGAGTTCTTATTGGGAAATTTAATATATGCTTGGACATTTTTGGCGCTAATTTTATATATCGCACAGTACTCATGTGAAAGTGTTACTCAACTTAATTAAATAGCGTATTAATATCGAATTAAAAAGATCCAATCTACTACTATAAATCACTATGTATTATCATGCTATATTGAAATGGTATGTTTGTCTTGAAACTTATATTTTGCTAGATGATTTAGTGCATTGTTTTTTAGGCTTATAAGCACACTTTCTGAAAAAAACAAAACAAAAATTTACTGTCGGCTGTTTGTAATATCACCCAAAACTTTTATATTAGACCCAGAGAAAATTCAAAATCGCAAAGTGGCATATTGACAATAAAAATGAAAAGTTCATCATCAAAAATTCTTAACTATAGAATTTATAAATGTCACAATAAAGGATTTCACTCTTGTCATTCCCCTTATAGGATTATTTTTACACAAAGAAATGCTTTTGAATGAATATTAACGCTATAATCATATTAAAAGTAGAATAAAAAACAACTCTTCAAAATATAAAACATTTCTCCATGAAAATATAATAATGCAAAAAGTAAAAAAAAAGATAAACACATTACAGACTATTTTGTTAAAGCATTTGTAGCAAAAATACTTTTATTATTTTATAATTATCTTTGTTTCATATTTCATATCTATGTTTGAGAATTGCACTGCTACGTGATATTACATTGCATATTAAGGCATTTCATTTACTAAGTTTTACCAACATTCGTGAAAAAAATGGTAATAAGCAGCTTCTATTAAGCAAGCATCATGCAAAGTAAGTTATTATCCAGCAGTAAGTTATTTCTTAACTTTAGGTACAATTTAGTCTTTATTTTAAAGAAAATATATAAGGAAGCTATATGTATGTATCCATACATGCATTTTCGTGGAAGACAAAGAATTATTTGGATATAAAATGAAACATAATTGAGCATGAATTCAAATCCAAAATTTGGTTTTAGATAATCTTTAGCTATGATAATTTTAACAATATATAAACTTTATTAATGTATTGTCATTTTAAACTTAAAAATTAAAGAATAATCTCATAAAAGAAACAAAACTAAAAAAAAAAATTTATTTAATTTTTTTGCTTATTATTATTCTATTGGTTTCTTTTATTTAATTTATCTTTGATGACAATAAATTATATTATTTCCTGTTATAACAGCAGTCTTAAAAAAAAATGGACATATTTTATAGAAGATCTTGGAGTAATCCAAAATGACAATGTGAATCGTATTAAAATTTTTTTTATTTGGTAGTCATTTTTTAAGTTTATAATTATTTCAATTGGTAATACAGCAAAGTATTTGGTTCCCAATTTATATTTATAAAATTAATATTACTATATTAGTTGAGAAAACAAGTCAAAGAAATTTTAAGAATTCTTCCTGATGTTACAATGTTAATTTAATAAATAAAGGGGCTTCTAACTCAAGCTGCATCATAGCATTGTTTTGAAATCCGTAAAGAATAATGGAACAGAAAGAAAAAAAAAATCCGGAGCAACCTATTTTAAATGAATAAAATATTACAAGCATTACAGCTCATAATATAGCTGTCTTTTAATTTTGTTATCCGCACGATTTCCCATAAGACGAACCCTTTCTGGAACGAGCTACCACTTAGGCCGTCAACGAAAACAGACCCTGCTATTCGGACGCACAACAGTTGGTGGCCGTCGAAACAAATTGCCAGTCACTCGAAGTCGATTGAAACGAGAGTCGACAGCGACGGCACCCCCATTAACTCGCATGTGGGTCACTTCATGTAAAGCAGTCCATTGATCTCTCCCGGTATGTCCATGACAGTCGCTAATCTATCTTTGCGAGACTGATAAAATGCCCGGTGGGAGGAAGGGGCGAAGGATTGCATGTCGGGAAGGAGGCAGAACCCCCCTACCTGATATCGAAATTGATGAATCGCATTCAAAGTAATTTATATTTTCCATTTGCGGCATGATTTGAAACGTGATTAATCAACTCGATCGCATATAAGCAGCTCTCATTACGTAAATGAGAAATATGATGGGGTACCTAATAGTGGAAGACTTTTCGAGACTCGTTCTTAAAAAATCAAGTTCTCATATTGGAAATTTGGAACAAGTCCCAAAATTTTTTATCTAACACAAATTAAAACATTAACTACCTTATTTTATAATTATGGTTTTGTCTCACCTTGACATGATTACACGATTTATGGGTGACAGAGTAAAAACCGTTAGGAAATTACCAAATTTTCTACATAGTTAGAGACACCTTACGTATTTCTATTACATAAAAAAAGTACTTTAGCCGGCAAAGCGGTAAATTCCGATCTTAATTACTACAAAACCTTATTTAAAGAACCGCCAAATATTTTTATTTTATCATTTTTATTTATGTTGCACATAATTATTACTTAAGTTATTAAGAAATTAAAATAATTGTTTTTTAGAAAAATACTATAATTTATATAAAATTATTGCTTATTATAAAAATTTTCTTGAAGAAATTCAATTATGAACCGAATGGGAATTGGAATCATGAAACAAATGAACCCCAATTTTTTATTAAGGAAATGTTTAGTTTGGTTTGTTTGTCGCTCAACGGTCATTTTTTGCACACGAGGGCTAATTAGACCGGGACCTACGGTTTAAAGTGGATTCCGAACCACTACAAACATCCATGCTCAAGGTGGGATTAGAGCCCACGAACTGTTGAACCGAAGGCAAGAGCGCTAACCATTCGGCTGCCAGCTCGGCAAGGAAATATTGAACTTTGATTGCCCAGAAAATTTGAAGGGAAAAGAGAAAAGAAATAAAGAAAACGGCTAGATGTTAGCCATGAACGGCCATAAAATGGGACAAACAAATGTAATGAAGTGCAATTAAAAAATTATATTGGGACTTCAGTTTAGTGAAATGATCGAAAAAACAGATGCATCAGACTTACAATATACTCAATTAGATGTAATTGATAAAAAAAAAAGGATTGTTTTTGAGCGATTCAAGATGTTTTAAGCCGCTTATGGTTTCCTCTTATCAGCTGAAAATATTACATGTCTGTTTTGATTGATGCGATGAAATTGTCGAGAAAATTTTGTGGAATATTGTTTCACTAGTATAAAAATATAAATAAAATCTAAGGTGATGACATGTCATGTCCACGAAGTACGTGCAAGAGCCTTAAATAACTGTGCAATTTATGAGAAAGAAAGTTGTCAGAGCCACAAAGGAATTGGACTTCTAAGAGATAAACCATATATATATATATATATATAATTGGAAGAATTAACACTTATATTCACTTAGATATCCTTAAGGAACCATGAGACGATGACGTTTTGTTTTGTCACCCAGCGATAATTTTTGCATACGTAGACTAATTAGACGGGGACTTTTGGATATGTGGATTCTGAACCACTATTAATATCCAAAACCATATTGGGATTCAAATTTCGAAGTATTGAAGTGAAGGAATGGGCGCGTTAACATCTCGGCTACTAATTCGGCGATTTGTTTTAATTTATTTGTTTTTTTTTTTTTTTTTTTTTTTTTTTTTTGCGCACGAGGGTTCAGACTGATTCTAAGGCTTAAAGTAGACCAGTGCAAACATCCAAATCTAAGGTTGGTTTTGAGCCCATGAACTTTTGATTCGAAAACACGATCGCTAACCACCAGTATGTGACTAGCGAGTCGATGGTAGACGAAACTTTGTTGCTGTTACACCAACATGCTTCCTTGTACCACACTTTGTAACACGCAAAAATTACATAAAAAAGCTATACGAGAATCAGGTATTGAAAAAATATAGGACTATTGTGTAGTACAAAATTTGTCTTTTTATAGACTCAAAGATAGGACAACGTTCTTTAGAATGAGACTCTAGGTTTTAACCCTATTACAATCAGACTCGGATTTGCGTTTCAAATTAGATTCTTAGTCCGCAATAAATTCCTGTTTGCATTACCAACAGTTCTACAAACATATATACCCAAGATAAGGGTCGTGAACTATAAATTAAGATACGTGCCATGGGTGTTTCCTTTCTTCTGTCGGTATGAGGATCAGTCAATGTGAGGAGAGGAACTTAAGTTTTCCGTCTTAAATACCTTGAGACATAAAAATATTTCTCTCCTGATCTATTGAAAGTAATCCAACTGGTGTTATTTCCTGAATGTTACTGTTCCAATACTTTACAATGGCTTACATACGTTATACTCTCTATATCGCGGTCTTATTAATTCATCATTATTTTCAACCTTTCCCTTATTGCCAACATTATATACTTTCCTCTTTAATTTTACAAATATTTCTAATCTCTAAAAAGGATTAAATGATACACATGTGTAACTTCCATAAAATTTAGGGTTACTAAAAAAAATTATTATTTGTACCTATGAATTTCTATGATTTCAAAATTTCCACACCCTGATATTTAAAATTTTTAATTTCAATACAACTTACCCTAAATAAGTAATTGCATATTTAGCAATAATTAGTAATTAGTATAAAATTTTTCTAGGCCACTTTTGACATTTTTCAAATTATGTAGATCAGTTATAATAAAGTACTGGCCATTAAAATTGCTACACCAGGAAGAAATGCAGATAACAAAATGATATTTATTGGACAAATATATTATACTAGAAATAACAAGTGATTAAATTTTCAAAAAATTTGGCTGCATACATCTTGAGAAATCAGTACCCAGAACAACCACCTCTGGCAGTAATAACAGCAGTTATACGCCTGGGCATTGAGACGTGCCAGTCGCTCGGCAAACATTGACCACACGTTTTCTATTGGTGAAAGATCTGGAGATCTTGCTGGCCAGGGCAACAGCCGAACATGTTCCGTATCAAGGAAGGTCCGTACAATACCGGCAACATGCGGTCGGGCATTACCCTGCTGAAACGTAGGGTTTCGCAGGGCTCGAATAAAGGGTAGAGCCACGGGTCGTAACACACCAGAAATGTAACGTGCACTGTTCAAAGCACCGTCAATGCGAACAAGAGGTGACCGAGACGTGTATCCAATGGCACCCCATACCATCACGCCAGGTGCTAGGCCAGTATGACGATGACGAATGCACGTTGCCAGTGTGCGTTCACCACGATGCCGCCAAACACGGATGCGACCATCATGATGCTGTACATAGAACCTGGATTCATCTGAAAAGATGACGTCTCGCCATTCGTGCGCCCAGGTTCGTCATTGATCACACCATTGAAGGCGCTCTTGTCTATGACGCAGCGTCAAGGTAAGCCGCAGCCATGGTCTCCGAGCTGAGAGTCCATGCTACTGCAAACGTCGTCGAATTGCTCGTGCACACGCTTGTTGTCTTCCAAACGCCACCGTTTCTTGACTCACGGCTCGTGACGTGGTTGCACGATCCATTACGGCCATGCGGATAATATGCATGTCTTTTTGGCTGCTAGTGATAGGTGGCCGTTGAGACCCCGCATGGTGTTCCATATTACCGTCCTGAACCCATCGATTCCATATTCTGCTAACAGTCATTAAATCTCGACCGACGCGAGCAGCAATACTGCAATAAGATAAACCACAATCCCGGTATGCTACAATTCGACCTTTATGAAAGTCAGAAACGTTCTGGTACGCATTTCTCCTTCTTACACGAGGCATCACAACAACTTTTCACCAGGCAACAATGTTCAAATGCAATTTGTGTATGAGGAACCGGCTGAACAATTTCCTCATTTAAACACAATGTAGGTGTCGCTACTGGCGCCTGTTTTGTCTGAATGCGCTGAATAGCTAATCATTTGCATATCACATCACCTTCTTCCTTTCTTATAAATTTCACGTCTGTAGCATGTCGCCTTCTTGGTGTAGCAATTTTAATGGCCAGTAGTGTAGTTTATATAGTTACCATAAAACACAAAAGAATATTTCGTAAGTTATACACAGTTGCTTTGTAATTACGAATTCATCAACGAAACTCATAATTTTGGTATATTTTATGATTAATTGCTAAACTTCAGTAATCATTTTTTATTTGAATATAATTGCACAATTTCCTACAACATGAACAATGTTATAAATGAAGGCCTTTTCTATATATGATACATGCAATGAATTTGAATGCGAAATTAATTTATTTTCAAACACAAGTCCCTCCGATCACATCTGTGATATTTCAACTAACGCAACTGGAATGGAAAACGCGAAATCATTTTCAAATTAATTTGCATATTTAAATCAAATAAACTCGTGACCTATAAAACAAATTCTAGTCACGGATTTCATGCTGTCAAATGAAGTATTAAGTGTCATTAGCAAATTTAGTTGATGAACTTGCAAGATCTTGGATTGGAGAAATGGCATTTTAAATGTTACAAAAGCTGACAAATGAATCAGCTTTTCAAACTAGTTTTGTATCTTAGGAAAATAAGCACTTAAATCATTCAAAATATTCTCTCCTAGTAATTGATAAGTCTACTGATGTACGAACTAATGTTGTATTTACACAAATTAAAGTGTTTTGCTAAATTTTTAGTATTAACGCATATTGTAGGAATTCAAAACCAGGTAAATTGATAATCATTGTTGGTAATATGCTTATATATATATTCCAAAGATAAGTAGTAATAGCTTACGTAATCTGAATCCAAATATGTAATGTTTTAAGTGAAGAAATGTGTGACATGAAGATTTAAATTCCACATTTATTAATGAGCACAGTTGAGAAATTATCACTAAAATATATAAACACACACGCTGTGCCTTCTGTACACTACGCGCTTTAGTTAAGTGTAGGAAATTAAATATACGCTTAAAGAAAATGCTTGATTTTCCCTCTCGCGTTTGTCATTTTTATTTTTGTATTATCATCACACTACAACTGTTAGCTATTGGGTAATAATTCAGTTTGGTTGGTTGGTTGGGTGGTGCGGTTTATTTATTTGTCGCTCGAAATGGGAATCCAATTCAGAAACTTCTGAACCGAAGACTAAGGCGCTAACTATTAAGATGCCAGCTCGTTTTACAATGATTCGATTTGATTGGTTGATTGACTCTCTACAGTCTTTCTTTTACCCATGAATGCTAATTCGATCGGGATCTAAAGTTCAAAGTGAACTTTGAGGCACATGTGAATATTCATACCCAAGGGGAGAATCAAACACTCGATCCTTTGAACTACCTATTCGATTGCCATGCCATGCAATGGTTCTGAGTGAAATACTCTTAAGTGGGAGATTATTATTAATTGATAACAACAGAGGATAGAAAATTAACTGAACGTTATCGTAATTTATTTGCTTTTTACATTCACAGGTATTACTGCCTTCTGGGAGAAATAATATATAAAAATGTCACAGAGGTTCTAGATCTTTCGATTTTAGGTTTTTTTCAACGGAGAGGCATTTTTTAGTTTCTGTTATCTGCATACACATTTGTCGGATGAACGTTTGAATATTTTCTAGTTTTCTGCTTCGCGATATTTGAATGCATCTCACTAACAATGAAGAATCCTCTAGGAAGACAGAACGTGGATGGATAATCAGTTGCTATACCTTCAGCCTTAAGTCTATTTGCTAAAGAGGTGCTAAAAATTGAATATCTGAGATCCTTGTCTAACTTCAATACATTTTAAAGTAATATAAGAAAAATATGTAAGGTTTTATTTCTTTAGCCCATCATGACCTAGTGGTTGAACTTTTCGAGAAAGGCTCCGATTCTTCCAGTCATTAAATAACAGGATATATGTTACTTCTCTGCAAGCAAAATCTGTCAAGGTGAGTGCTTGAGAGTTATCCAAGTTCAATTACTTGCGACGGAATGAATATTTCACATGTAAATTGCCTTCAAGAAAAGCAATTTACATGATGGACGTTAAAAATGCGTACAATAACATTAAGCCACCAGGCTGTCCGCTATGTGATGTCGAAAGGGGTATAATTATATCTTATGAACAGTTCATTGTTTTCTCCTTCAATTTCACGAATAAGTTTCGGCAAAAATACTTTATAATAATTACAATTAGTAATTTTTGAACTTCAAACAATCTTCACTTATTTCGTATTTATTAATTTTCCAAATATAGTTCCTCAAGATATTTAAATTCTTGATAATATAAAAATAATTATGCAATATTCAAATTAAAACCCTGTATTTCTTGGAATATTTATCACTTAAAATAAATCATGAATTTATTTAAACACTGAGTGATATTTCAAATCTGTTTTCAATGTAATCAAATCCCATTAAAATTAAATTACTTGCTGTCAAAAATGAGGGATTTATATTTCATCGTGTGAATGATCTTTCCAACGCTTTTAAGTATGATCTGAATTATCTTGATAAGTTATTTTCAGATTAGAACAGAATGGTAGTGAGTAGGAAAGTATGCATACTTGAATAAAAAGTCCTAGAAAGATAATAATGATTTAAGTTAATGAACTGTCATTCATCAAAATGTCTCGTTCAGGTTTTATTTCTCGAGAATGAAACGAAATTATACGTACATTTCTCTTTTGCCCATCACTTGTACGAAATTTAATATTCCATTTCGATTCTACTTTGGAGTAGTTTTCCCTAAATTAAAATTGTCTGCGTTAGTTTAAAGTATTCGCACTAGCTTCATAAGAAGTTATTAGAGTTTGTTTTTAAATTTGCCTATAACGGCTAAAAATCATTTTTAGATTTTGCAGCCAGATTTTTAGCCTCATTAAAATGTTTTCTATTTCTCGAATTCGAAGACCTTTTCTATAAGAAAAAAACAATACATAGCTACTAGATTATTTTAACGATAATGATAATGCCAGAATCTGTTCACAGAATCGGTGCAATATTTGTGAAACGTTTTTATAGAGATCTAGGTATCTGTAATTTTAATTCTTTATATTTCTATTTTCTATATAAATTTCAATTATAATAGCAATAAGTGAAAATTTCCCACCTTAATATTTGTGCTTCAGCAGAGATTTGGGGAAATTATTCTCACTAATGAATTAATTACTTCCAAAAATGCATAGAACTAATGAAATGTTTCTTCTACAACACAGTAATTAAAATACCTTAAATGAATTCGAATTCTATGGAATGAAAGAGTATGGACATAATCTCTAACAAATATGACAGGACATTCCAGTACTTCAGGCATATTTTCAGGATTCACACCGATCAGCTATGAACCATTTAAGACTCGAGAGCCACATAGTGGAAGTGAAAGATACAACAGGAGAGACGGGACATTCATTAGCTAATAGAATAACGTCTAACATAAAAATAAATAAAAACATTAAACAAAACAGTAGAAGTTTTATTCAATTTATTAATTGCGCTATTTTTATATCATATATAGCTGCATGCATTTTATTTTATAGAAAAAGCTTAATAAAAACACCCTATCAAAATTTATTGTTGTTGTTATTGTCTTGTGCCAGCAAGACAACATTAGAGGGTGCGCTGCTCCACTTTTCCAACTGAACCATTTTTTTTTTTTATGTAGACTCCGACTTCCTCAATACACACACATGCGATAGAAACCCGTTTATAGGGTAGGAAGCCATTCGCAACCAGTTCATACAAAGAAAGGACAAATACAGAATAGACAGAGGGAAAGTACATCCATGGCCGAACTGGGATTCAAACCCTCATCCGCAGTCAGGCACTCTGATAGTCAGACAGGGTGGGCGACATCACAGTTTATTATTTTTGTTTTATATCAGGAGCTAGATTGTTTATCTCAGTTCAATTAACAATTTTTTCTAACTGTCCTGGTAGTAGTCGGCTATTTGTCCGCCCATAAAAGGGATATTAAAAAAAATTATTTCATTTTTTAAAATTATAATTTTAATTTAAAATATCATACGCCATGATTTATTTTTTAAAAATTAAAATCGAATTGATTAATTATTTCAAATCATTAGACTCGTCAAAAATTAATTTCCATTAGAAAGATTCTTACTAGGCACTTGAAACTTAAGACTGAAAGATATAACAGATGTTAAATCTTTCAAAGTCTTATGCTAAAACATTTCTAACATTTCGGAGAGAAACGTTGATGAGTATTTAAATATTGTGTAGTTTAAAAGCTATAATATAACTTCGTATCAAAGAAATGTGAGTTTAACATTATTTAATTATTTACAAAGAAAGACGACAAACTTATATTTTCAGAATACTGTTATGGCGAGAAAATTAAGGAATTAATATATATATCTCACACACTTTGTGGATAATTTAGTAATATCTAGAACAAAGAATTTTATACTTAATGAGATCTAAAAAATATTGTTGCTAGTAAAATATTTTAATAAATTTACACAAAAAATGGTTTTTTACATAATATTAATTATAGAAATTTTTTTCTAATTTATTAAATGAAATAAAAATAAATAAGAATGAAAATTGATGCATTGTAAGCAGTTATAATATAAATTTCAAATTGACAACAATTTCCATTGCTCGGACGTTCCCCCAGCACATGAAATAATTAATGAATAGTTAATTTATTAAAATAATTAAAGATCTTCAACACAAACAATGTATTATAAATTTTGGAAAATATTTGATTTTGCAATTTCTATTTTAAAGTATATTTTTTTTAGTAAAGTGATTGAGTAATTTATATCAATATATTTACTAACAGAAATTTTGAAAAAAACTGCCATAAATTTTTAAAGCACAACCCTTAAATTTTAAAAAGAAAATATTATTCCCTTAAATTTTCTTACTGAAGTAAAATTTTTAATTTCTGATACATTGTTCTAAATACCAAATTGACCATACCTTAAGCAGATTTTTCAAAAGTTTTTAAATACGCAAAATGGTTATTAAAACAATAATAATGATAATGAAAAATAAAGTAATAATAATATAATTAGTATCTTAATATATGAATAACAAATTCCGTATTCCTATATTAACAAAAAAATATCAGATCTCTCAATATGCGCTCACACCTATTGCTTATTCACATAAATTAAAAAATTAATTTTAGAAATATTAGCACATTTTGCTACTATTTTTTATTCCAAAAATATTTCATCATAAAAGTCACACAGATTAGTTTAGAATATAAAATATTTTGTAAAAGCGAACTTATATAAGCGTCAGCTGATTTCTACGGTACCTGTTTATGTCAGACAAATTTCCAAGAGTCCGAAAGGAGAAATAACCTCGTCCTTGAAGCGCAGCCTTGAACTACTGTGTCCCGTGTTCCACTGAAGTCCTAGTCTTTTGTAATCAACGCTGGGAAAACTGTTTACTTTCACAGATGGCGATATTTGTATCCGATAAGTAAATTTTCAAAATCGGAAACTGATGACATTCTCTTTTCATGTGATTAGTTTCCAATTTAAATGACGTACTGCAGACGAATTTGTGGTTGTTCATAAAACGCTGTTGAATGAATGCCTTCTAAAGTCGCAGGTGTTTCATGCTGCTTACATGAAGAATTAAATACCAGAGATGAATTGCGTAATAATTTTTCTTGGCTACAAACAATAGAAACGACTTCAGAATTATCGTGGGTACAATGTTTTTCGTTAATTATATAAGCTCAAAGTCTCTTTTTTTTCTTTCCATTTTTTATTTTTGTTGAAGGTATTGTTTCGTAAATTCAAATTTCTTGGAAAATTAGTTGAACTATTTTTAGTATTATATATATATATGTATATAAATAAATTTGTTCCGTTATTACTGAATATCTAAGGAAATTGTTTTTATTTTTTAAAAAAATTGTACTAGAAAAAGATGTATTTCATTCTGAATATTATTTCAAATTTAAAAGAATAAATTATAAATGGGGTGATAATCATATCAGTAAAGTGTTTTATTAAAAATACATTTAAGTAAATGGCAAAGTATGTAAATGGGTTTTTATGGAAATTTTTATGACAAAGAGAATAACATTTATGAAGCTTTAAATCTGTGCTAAAGGTCGAATAAAATCTAATAATTTGCTTAAATATTACACCATTCTGGTTCTAGAACAATCATAATATTTCGAATTTTATTGCTTATATAAAAGTACATTAACATTGCATAAGTGTTAAACTTGCATTAGTGAAATTGAGGCATGCTTTATTTGTCCCTTTGCAGTTACTTTTTGTCCTCATAGGCTAATATGATTGGCATTTATGGTTTAAGGATCTTCAGACATTCGCGTCTATTATGGGAACTTGGTTTTTTTACCACTCAGTAGTCACTTTTGTACAGGCTAATTAGATCGAGTCTTAAAGTTTAAACTGGATTTCAAACCACTACAAACATACAAGCGTGAAGTGGCAATCGAGCCTACGAACTGTTGAGACGAAGGCCAGAGCACGCTGAAGGTGGGAATCGAACCAACAAGTTGTTAAAACAAAGACGAAAGCAATATAAATTACCAGATAGGCAATAAAATGCTTTTTACCTAATGTGAGGCAGACAATTTCGAAATAATTCTTCTAAACAAAGAAAAACATTTGTACTTCGCTAGATAAACTTAAAAACACAGGGAAAAAAAATAAACGAAGCATTTTAGATTAATGTTTAGTAATTTTGTATATCGATTTATAACCTTTATTAAGCATCATGATAAATTCAATAGATTTTGTATGAAACAATATATTATGCTAATATAAGTATAAATTCAATATAATTCAGAAAACTTTATATGAGCCACATGCCTTCACGTACATAAAAGACATCTGGATACAGAAAAGAGATTTGATTTTACTTTATCAATTTATACTTTCTTAATGCAATTCTATTACCACCTGTATATTTTAATATTAGGAACTGATTTTTCAACATTTCATAGTAGTAATGGTTGATATTCCAGAGATGAATAGAGTAGTAGGAAATGAATGTGCTGACTCCGGTATTGATCTCGTCATTTTACAACATCGTTACTTGAAACTTACAACACACTGTATTCAAACGCATGGGGATAGATCTCAGGTTATCACCAATCGCTGAATGTGGGACTTTATTTTTTCAATCAACGATAATATTTTGCATCCGAGCTTCCATTACAGTGGGACCTATAGCTTAAAATGAATGATTTGCTAAGTCGGCAGCTGAATGAGGGAATATGCAAATATCATGAAAGTATAATAAACTAGGAACAAAGCAAAAAAAGTATAGAGGAAAGACACAATATATAGAAATAAGAAATCATTACGGCTCATGGAATTTAATGTAACTCTTAAAAGCAAATTACTAATGATATTATTTAACTATTATTTATGATCTTCCTCAATAAATGTCTTATTTTGCAAAATGTGAGCACTATACAAGGCTTAGTATAGTGTTCAAATCTCTTAGTTTTAATATTTTAGCTTAATAACAATAACAGCAAACTAATTTAGTGAATTACTGATGTCCGTCAACTTCCATCTAGCTAGAAATAGGAAATAGATTTTTCTTTTCTTAAAAATAAATGGTTCTCTCGGTCACACACTATGCTTTGCGCAAGTAACTTGTATTTGAGCGGATAAACAAAAATAATTCAAGAAAAGCGCTATGTCGAAATTCTGAGGTAAAAAAAAAGGTATAGTGAAAGGATAATCGAATTTTCCACACCTCATAAATCTCTGACGATGCACACCAAGTCACAATACAGAATAACTCTGGGCATAACAAGTTAAATCACCGGAGAAAAATTGAAAACAAGTGCTTGAGGGCGACCAAGCTTGTTGACAAATGACGCGTGAAATGTCTCTCGTCAACATTTATCAAAAACGGTCGCAGAATACAGCAAAGGAATCGAAAGAAAAGTTATCGGAAATAACAAGATTACATTATGTAATACGAGGACAGAAACAATTTTATATAAGTTTAAATGGAAAAATAATGTAATGAAAAAGCTAGTAACATTAGTTAAGAGTTGCATTACAGAACTATAAAAATTAGAAATGAAAATCAAACTTTTGTTTTTAAAGACTATTTTATTTCATTATCAGCAAGTACGCTTTTAATTCATGATAAATCCGAGTTAATTTTGAATTATTTTCAGTATCAACAAAGTTAATTGAAGTTATCGATCAACAAGTCGAAGTTAATTCTGAATTCATTTCAGCGCCAACAACGTTGATTGATGTTATCCATCAACAAGCTGAAAAAAGCTATGTGATATATTTACATCATTTGGTGCTAAAGGTTCACGGCTCCAGTAGAAAACCCTTCGGAAATTCTTGGAGAAAAAATATGATTACAAAAAATGATATTTATTAATTCTCAAATTTTGATAAGAAAACGCTGTTTCGCGCCACGAATTTATCTTTTGTGTACACACACCAGCTAAGAATGAATCAAGTAAAACTTTATCAATGTACTAATTATTGAAGTCAAGACAGGCTTCTTTCTAACACCTTACAATCATTCTTTGATATTCTATCTGATATTCATTTCTTTGATATTCTATCTGATATTCATTTCTTTGATATTCTAACGGTATATTAGAAAAAGCAAATACACGTTCTTTAAGGTGGCTAAAAGCAATTCTTTTAAATCTTTAAAATATTATATATCGTTATTTTTAATAAATAGGTAGAAAATATAAAAGAGACATCCAATACCGCACGTATATTTTCTCTATTCTCAGCTGTTAATCATCGATTGAAATTTTAAGTAATGAAAGAAGCAATCTTGTTTCAATGAAACAGAGACTTTAGGTGCGTGTGTATCATGGAATAGATAAATTTGCAGTGAGCCAAATCAGGGTTCATTAGTCTGAAATAGGTAATATAATAAATTCAATAATATAAATAATTACAATTGGTGTTATTAAAATTTTGCGGCGAAATGTATCTCTTATTTTATGATTGTGTCAATGATAAACATCAGATGAGTTTCATTCCATAGCATGCAGCTTTCAACAACTCAACTTCAGACGAAAATTCAGTTTACAAACTGTTGAAATATTTTCTTCATATAGATTGAAAGCGGTTAAGATAAGCTGTGGTGGTCGAAACTTATCTTTACTTAGTCAAAATGCAGTACATAATTAATCTATTGGAGGATTATAACATACTGGTATTTATATAGAAAGTACCATGAATTGATCGATCGATTATCTCATTTAAAGGCTGCTTTAATTACTCTCAGAATTTTGGGATAGTTAGAAAAAAGTGGCCGTTCTATGATGAACTTTTGCAGGCAACGTTTAATTGGAACGGAACCCATGACTTAAGTCCCAATTACTTTAAGTAACCCAACCAAGGCGAACTCACAATGTGTTGAAGTCTGGAGTGCTAACTATTCAGCTTAAAGCCAGTTCGACATAACTGGAAATAGTAACAAAACATTCAAATCTAAATGAGACATTCTATAATTCAATGTTTTCTCAATTTTTAATTTCAATATTCATGACACTTACATCTATCATTAGATTTTCATCATTACTTTTGAAAGAATCGGTGAAGGATGGTAAATTTTATAAAAATGACAAGTTTAGTTACACATTGAAACATAAAAACAAATTTCATTTGAATTTTTTGTATAATTACAAGGAAGAAAAATACCAGAATTATAAATGATTATTTTAAAAAGCAGAAAATATTTTCTGGGTGACAAATTCCTTTTTGCCTTTCATGTTATGTGGTGGAAAAGGTTGATAGGTTCAAACTTGACCACTGTTAAGCAATCTGCTTAATTTGGTTTGGTTCTTTCTCTACAACCTAACCAAATTGAATTAAATAAATATAGGATTGTTATAAAAATTCAAGTAGTTGCCACTGTACACAAAAATTATATCAGCAATCTTATTTTTTTATCTGAGAACCATCCAATAATTTAAAAACACAGCTAAACATAGAAAACAAACCATGTCCTAATATTTTTGTTGTTAGCTATCGGGTGTTTTATAGGTTCTATGAAAGGTACTAAATACAAAATTTTGTTCTTTAGTAGTCCTAAAGCGCTTCAAAAGTCTTCGATACTTCATTAAAACAACAATAAGAATAAAACAGGATTATTTATTCTTAAATTAATAATTGTATTTGATCCCAACTAAAAACTGAAGGATATATAGATATTATTATAATAAAGAATTTTGGGATTTTAAGATTTTTTGTTTACACCTCTTTAACACTTTTTGCCAATTTTACCATGTTTTAAAGTGGATTCTTTATCATTACAAATTTCCACAACTGAAGTAGGAATCGAATCAACGAACTCTTGCACTTAAGTCTGGAACACTTACCTTTCAGTGTTGAGTTTTAAATTTGCGTTAATTTTTTTGACTATCAAAACTTGGAACTGTTTTTATTTCAAATGGAATTTTAATTGTATCGTTATACATTCATACCAACCACACTATTCTTCCATCGTTATACTGAGAAATATTTTTAGAAAATCTAATCAGATTAAATTATTCAATACATTAATTCTATTTGCTTTTAAAATAAATTTACAGCTATTCATATTTGTGTTCACAAAATTTTAACTGAAGATCAAAAATAAAATTTGTTATTGAAATTATTTTTAATTATAGACTAATAAATTTATACATTTAAGAGTTCTTGCTATTGAAGTTGAAATAAATATAAAAATGCATCACATAACTATATATTTTAGATAGTTTTTCTTTAAAAAAATTAAAATTTGACTTTGTAAACTTTAATTATTTTAATAACTATAAAATTACTCTGATGAATAAGTTTATATAGAAAAAATATATTTCGAATTTCTTGTCAATAAATATTTTGCATTTGTTTGGGGAAGAAATTATTTCTTCATTAGATTAAATTTCATTTAATTCTTTTTCCAATAACGTAATTTACATAGTTTTTATATTATCCTAATAAAATTTAATAAAATATTGGTCAAATCGTCATTGTTTGTCTAGTTTTACAGTTATTAGCCAAACAAGTTTTTCTTATGCAAATATTCAATCCCGCGAGAAAATCAGAAAAATATTTTTATGTATTTGTAAACAAAAACAAATCGAAATGACCACAAAGTAGATAAACAAAATAAAAAAATTCTCCACTTACAATATATTTTATATTAAGTAGAAAAGCGACTGTGAAATATTTTAGAGGTAAGATATCAGCGCCATTATCAACGTTTGTATATTTACACACTTCTGCAAAAATACTTAGGTAGTTCTAACATTTCAGAAGACTCAAAACCGGAAATTCAAGAATCGGTATGAAAACAATCCGTACTTGTATGAGTTACGGTTACGGTCTGCTTCAGTTTATCTTTTAATTCCTGCAGTGGACCTGTAAACAGCTGTGAATTTGTACGTTCAATGTTTTTCTTTTTTATTGTAGATTTAGTCGTTGCGAAGTAATTCTCAGGAGAAGAGTGAATTTATTTTTCTTTGTGCTATGTTAATCATCAGCAAATACATGATTACATTCATAAAGACTTAGATAAAAGACAATTATGAATATCAACATATACTTTTATAGTAAAAATTTCACAGTTGATCATGCATAATCGTAATGTACATATATTTTGTATTTTATATTCTCCTGTTATACTTTAAATGTAAGATAATATACAACTATCTAAAAACAAGCACCCAAAAACAATAATAAAGAATTATTAAAATGTTTCGGATAGGTTTTATTAAGCCTTCGTTAGAACTATAGATGCTAATTAAACACATTTTGTCATCTTAGCTTATATTTGAGTGCTAATTACTAGTTGTCAATGCCATTGATTTCTGGTTAAAAATCTATTTATCATACTCTAACCACTCGATAAATAGGAAGAATAGAAAGTGTAAATGATTATTTAAAGTGATCAAGGATAATTTCAAAAACTTTAATTATATAACCATGATAAAATAAATTTATTTAAAACTCATCATTACATAGTAGATGTCATAAATAGAAGTAATTGCTATAAAATATAATTAATAAGAGCTATACTATGATTAGCGCATATAAGGTTTTACCAATTAAATAGTACAAATGGTGATAATGAATAATATTTGTATATATATGTATATCTTTTTAGGTGCTGTTTTTCCAAAAAGTACGGAAGTACATCGTAATCGATACTGCTAATTGAAACTGACTGTAAATATCCGAAGTGGTTTCTTGTGATTTTTCAAGAACCACGTACTTTATGCTGAAAGCGTTCGGTCAGTTTAGAAGAATGAAAACTTCATGTGTCAATTACAGTAGTCTTTAAATACAAAACTGCTAAATATAACTCGCGTTTAAGCGTTTCATGTTTCCACACAGAACTAATGAACTATTTACTTCGCATATCATATATAACTTCTGCAGACTTTGTATTAGCTCTCTATAGGCATAAAACGCAATGTAATTAAATTCTCCTTATGCCCATTCCATTATTGTAAGATAGTGTGTACTAACAATGAATAGAATGTGTGTGTGTGTGTAATCAATATTAATACACTGATTGAGATAATCAATGTAAAGTGATTGATTGGATACTGTATCACATTTTATTGTGATGGAAATTTCAATTCTACGAGCTAGGGATTCAATTAGCAAAGTGAAAAATAAAGTATTACATTCGCATGTACTCAAATAACAATAGCTAACTAGTATTTGTACTTTTCTAAATCTATTTTAAGTCCAGTAAAATGTAACTAAATAAAGTTCAATCTTGTCCACATATTCGAAACGGTAAGGAAAAAGGTCAAAGAAATAAATATAAACATATCAGCTAATGAAAGTTGTATATGACTACATGTTGTTCTGCTAGGGAATACCATCTTGATCCCATGGGCATATAGTTGCAAGCGATCATAATCAATTAATCTTCCTTTTACCATTGCTTCCCTTATTAGTGCTAGTAAAGATTTGATGTTGCATTTGATGGCAACCATGATTAAGTATGAAAGAGTCTCATGGAGTTTAGTTGTAGCTCCCTGAAGAAAGTGCTTACTGATTTACCGCATCTAACGATATTTATTTCCAATCTAAGTTTGATATTTTTTCATTTGTATCTATATGCTAGTTATTTGAAAATAAAAAAAATTACTTCAATTGGGATGAGTTAATAATGATGTTTTAATTTTTACAAAAAATATTTGAATTATATCTCTCAACTCACACTTTATATTTTACACTTTTTGAAGTATATATGAAGTTTCTTGAAAATAATCTGTAAAAAAAATCACGAACTTGTTTAAATCTTTACTCAATTTGATAAGTTAAATCTAGCAAAAGATTTCAATTTAATTTAAGCATTGCTGGGGTAAAAATAACAAAATCTAAAATGTTCGATTATGTAGGGGAAAAAAAAAAGAAACAATTTATGTAGTAAACCTCCAAAATACGTGATCCAATTTTCCTCTTTTCTCCCTTAACTTCATTTGCTAAAGGGTAAAGGATTAAAAAAAAAAAAAAAAAAAAAAAGAATATTTTAGTTACTTGAAAGAATTCATTTTTTAATAAGAAGAGACACTCTGGTTTAAGAATGCTAAGAGAACTTTAAATAAAACACGATATTTTCGCAAAAAAATATTTGATAAAAAAAACTATGCTCTTAAAAATTACAAAAAAGGCAACACTTTTAATTTTGTGTAATTCCACATGAACTAATTACAACTTAAAATCATATAAATCAATTTTATTCAAACAGAAAATTCTTCAGCTTTTTTTTTTTTTTTTTTTTTTTTAATATACCAAATTTGCTGAAAATCGCTGATAAAATTTTTTTCAAATCTATATGTAGATCACAGACACAAGAATTATGAGTAAAGTTTAAGCTTATTATTATCCATATTTGGTTAAAAATTAATAAAAAGAAAAGATTGTTTAAAAGCATCTGAAACAGCCACCACCTGTTATTTTCCACAGAAACAGCTTATGCTATGCATATCGCAAAGAGCAACAGAAAAACTGTTTAGTATTATCTTAACTAATGTGTTTGGTGTGAAACTTGAAAAACATACATTTATATTTTGCTCAATCATATCAATATTGAAATTTTAGCCTTACATTCTATCGATTGTAGTCTTATCTTCAAGACCATGATATCAACACTCTTATTCACAAATAGTTTTATTGTTTAAGCAAATACTCAGTAAAAATAAAAAATGATAATTAATTTAAAAACTTAATAAAATTTTTCGAAAAAAAAAAAGAATAACCAAATGCTGTTGGCGTCCAAATTTTTTTTCTATAATTAACCTACTAATTTCAAAAATAAAGAAATGTGCAATAAACTTTTAAATTATATACTTTTAATTAAAAACATAATTTACATATCGAAATATAATTTAGGATGCTAAGAAAGAATCGATAAAAGCAAACGGAAAAATGCTTACATTTTTTCAATAATATATATATTTATGTTCCACAAAAATGAAATTTAATACATTTGAATGAATCAGAAAAATAAAATTAAATCATTTTGATCTAAAACACATACTTTGATAAAATTCTATAAACTATAAATTTTTCTTTATGTTTAATATTGCATAATATGTGTGTAATAAGAAATTGTTTTGAAGAAAATAACACTAGAATTTCTCTAAAAACTCATTCATTTTGAATTTTTTATTTCTAAGTTCAAAATTTCTTAATCATTTAAGAGTAATTTTAATCATTAATAGTATTATTACCTTCCAGGAAATTATTTTACACAAAAGGAATTGTGTTCACGTGTCATCAGAGAGAAAAACTAAACAAACTCCCAAGGTTAGTTTGGTATCTCACTCTCTACTATACTCTTTTTATTTATTACTTATTATTAATAAAATCAGGTTCTGCCTCACTGAGATAGTCATGTGGTTAGTGATTTAACCACAATGTGCAAATGACGCCATTGGAAATCACATCTTTCTGCACACAATTTTTCAGAAATGTGGAATGAGCATTATTTATTTTGTTACTTAAGTATTTTCCCCTTTATTTTCATCCCATTCATTATAACTAACAGTCTTAGTTAAGGATGCAAAGGCAACATTTATTGAAAAATTTAACATATGGAGAGAAAATTATTTCATGAAAGATATAATCAATTTCGTTTCATGTTAAGGGATTATTTCTATTTTAAGTGGAATAACTAAGCTACTGATAACCATGGGCTATAGAAACCATAATTCAATGGATAAAATGGCAATTATCTGGCAATAGATATTATGATATTGCCCCCAGTCATTTTTATATATTTCCCGCAAGTATTCTATACTAGTTAAATACCTTTCATATTAGTGATATAGAATACATCCCTCACACACATTTGAAACGAATTACATAATATTTATATCATAGAAAAGAATAAGTAAATTGACCACGGCATGCTTTCTTAAATGTATTCACATGTTTTTAAATCTAAAACATCCAAGATGCAATGATATCTAGCAATATGAATATTAAATAGTACAATATATATTGTTATTTTTTTCAATTACAAAAATTGAAATAAATTGAAATTGAACAAAAGAACTAACGATAAGCCACTAGCTCGACATGTAATTAAAAGTACTAGTTTTGGGGGAAGACAATAAACAAGAAAAGTATTATTACGAATGATATAGTTAAATGCAAGCAGACGATGTGAGAATTATTTTGAGACGATATAAACACAATTTTCTAGAAGACTATACAATTGAATGGATTCCAAATGCCAAAAACAAGCCAGTTTTCGACAGAAAGAATTTTACTTGAAAAGGATTTTGAGATTTCACTGTCTCCTTTTTACAACTGTAGTTAAAAAAAAAAAAAAAAAAAAAAAAAAAAAAAAAACTAAAACTTTTGAAGAAGATAGGAAAAGATTTAGATTTAAAACCCCTTGGCAACCGCTAAAATTATTCTTTGAAAATTACTCGCTGCCTGAATTGTGGAGTAATGTGAAAGCAAAAATAAAAATTGATTCAGTTGTAAAGGTCTGAGAAATACTTTTTGCAAAATCCCAAAGAAATTAATTCTAGTGAAGGGAAAATAAATACTTTTATACTATTTTATTTATAATTTGATGGAAATGTGAGACTATGTGAGTACAGAAAACTAAAAATATTCATAAAACATACATCTAGTGATAGTTAAGATTACCTTTGTTTTGGAAATCTCAAACAAGAGCAATATGAAATTTATGATCAAAATTATTTAGTTTGAGTTTCTTCAATCACGTGAGTTGGTATTAACCAAGATATAGACATAGTTGAAATATGCAAATGTAAATAATTAGCATTTCAGTGCGTTTGGATGTCTTAGAAAGTACAAATGCCATCTAAAGCATTACGTTGGAGTTCTCATTTGAGTACGCTTTGCAGAGTTGAAATATTTTCGGAAAAATCATCTTGTATTACCATTTATTATATTCCAACACTTACTGGTAAGCATTTCTTTTTATTACTTCAAATAGTAAAAAGAAATGCTAATCCGTAAATACTGGAATACGATAGGTGCAGAATTGTTGCCCATCGAGATAATGGATTACCATGCCGAGATACTGCCATTTGCTGAAGTGCTTATTAGAGAATATCAGAACTCGATAAAAGCAGAATTCTTGCTTATATTTCAGTAACATTACCATTTACACTAGTTGAAATTCAACTAATGTCATGCGAATATAAAATTGATAGGTTGCTGAAGGTTATAATGAATGACATGTAACAATGATATGCAAAATTTTAGCACCTTCCTGTGACTAATTTCCAAGAAGATCGACAAGCTGAAGGGTCAGCCTTGCGAATAATTACAGCATGAACGCGTAGTCAGAAAATAGGATTGTTTGTGCGAAAATCAAGCACCTAATGGAAACGAGAACTTTCGATTTCGTTATTGGCCGATGGGAAAGACACAAGAGATATGATAGACTGAGTCGTGTCGGAGCGAGAGGAATGGGATGGTTGTGAATACGAGTGGAAGCGAAAGTCCCGCTCCCCGGCGATGGAAAATGTATGTGTCTTTGAACAATGTGGAAAGAAACGTCTTAATTCATGTTTGTGTTAATAATTATTGTTTGCTTATGTTATTGTGAAATAAATGTGTCGTCAGAAATGAAGGCATTTTGTATTATTGCACGTTACTGGAGACGACAGGTTCGTGACAGCATCACAGTTTGCAACATATTTAGTATTTCCTCATACAGTGCGACGTCTTTTGGAGTAGTAAACTAGCAAGCACGACAACACTTTCTCTCTTGACAATGCAGCTTCGAGACAGATGGTGACTTTGATGCTTCCGATGACAAAACTGGATGCAAGAGTGAAACAATGTTATGTTTTCAAACGAGTATCAGTTCTCAATGCAGAATTTTGATGGCCATACACATGTCTGGGGGTCCAAGGGCAACGCTTGTCCTTAATTGTTGTAGTTATCATCCTAAAGGCCTTGCACCTGGTGAGATGTAATAGGAAGCAACTGACTATACGACATGCGTATTTCTAATTTGGATCGATGGTCATTTTAACAATAATCAGTACATTTTTGACATTTTAAGGACAGTGGTAGTGCCTTCTCTTCGAAGTCTGCGATACGCCTTCTTTCATCAAGATAGTACAAAAGCACATGCTGCATGTTATGTTATGACCAAATGTGTTCCAATGCTATCCTAACCTGCACAATCTCTGGACTTCTCGCCAATGGGAAACATTTAGTCACAGAAAGATGAGAGACTGGCACTCCATCTGTGGCAACTCAGCCACAGTAAATCCCTACAGGGGAAAGAGGAGCACATCTTCCCTATCCGGCGAGGAATCTAGCCCAGTTATTATTTGGATGCGGTCGTATGAGGACCGTATTGGCACCAGTTTATTATGGTGTGGAACTTATCTTTATGGAATGTAATCATGAAAATTGCTATTCGTTAATTGTTATTGTTAAAAATAAAATATTAAAGGTAACAGGACTTATTAATGAATACAGATAACACTCAACCAATAAGTAACGCAACACAATCCCTCTTTAGATACTACGGTTTATGAAGTTTGGCATAAATTTGTAGCAGCATGGAATTGCAAAATGAATTACCCATTTTTGTCATACAAGACCGTTTCAATTTCTTGCCTATGCGAATAAAGACCGTTTTAACAGCTAGATGTGATAACTATTTCGATTTAATTCATATCCTCGTAAATTCCAAACTACCTGATCGTTTAATTATTTTGTCTTCATTCCATGTTATACTGTTTTATATTTGCAATTCCCCATAAATTTGCAACTCTTTAAACGTTAACAATATTCATACATATGTATATATTTATGATACAGCAAAATCTCATCGGTCAAACTAGAAAAAAATAAAATACATTTTTTATTGCTTTTTACTAAACTTTTTCTTATTGAAACTCGGTTCAATTTTTTCCAATATTAATTATTTTACTTTTTTTAAAACTGATAAAAAAATTATGGCGAGGGGAAAAAATCAGTTAAAAATGATCATACAAACTTCCTCAAAAATCATCATTTGAAATTTATGGTGATTACTTTATGGAGAAAATTTTATTATCAATAAGAAATATTGCGTGATTTTTTAAATATTTTCTTGTTTATAGATCAAATGTATACTATTTACTATCAAAAGGTTAAATGAAATCATATTGAAGCAACAATGGCTTACGAAGTTTGATGTTTATTAAAGCACTAAATCAGTTCAAATGTTTGTTGGACGCTTAGTATCATCAATTAATATCAGGATAAAATTGTACTCACTCTATCTATTGAAAAGATTTCTATTGGTGGGAATTCGATTTTGAAAAGTTTCAGAATCTCTCTGAGACAATTAAATGAATCTAATATGTGATAAAGTTCATTAAAAAAGTTAATCAGTTTAAAAATGAAACAAAGAATAAAGATTTTTTTTATAAAATCTTACTCGAAGTGAAAATAAATTTATATTCTGGTAATTTATTTAAAATATTAATTCATTAAAAATTGATCTAATAAATTTGCATTCAAAAAATTTATATTTTATTGAATCTAATAAATTTAGATTTAATCCTAATTAAGACAATTCATCTTCATTTTTCCAGAATTTATTCCTAGCTACCACTAAAATTTGTTATAAATCATGTAATAAAACTAACATGAGTTAAATCATCTTTCAAAGCATTAAACGTCCTATATGAACGGAGGAACAAAGCTGTAACTTTTCCGGTACAGAATTGATAACAAATAAAATTAATCGTGTAGATGTCTGTCACTGCTCAAAATAAATATAATATTTAATCAAGTACTTTAAAGGATTGTTTTTACAATTTAGTTCTTCAATTAGGATTTTATTATCGATTTTCGAATAGAAATGCTTTTATTAAGATTAATTCATAAAAAATATAATATGAAAATTATAAAACTTCAATTTATGATCCTAGCATTTTCTAGAAGAGCATTTTTATTATTTTTAATGAAAAATATTAAATGTCGTTTGTAAGACACATTAAACAAAAATCATTATATATATATATATATATATATATATATATATATATATATATATATATATATATATATATATTTATATATATATATATATATATATATATATATATATATATATATATATATATATATATATATATATATATATATATATATATATATATTTATTTATTTTCAAAGACAAAATATCAAAAGATTATTATTTAATATTGTATGATATGAAAACAAAGCGCAAAAGAAGAAAAATACGACAAAAAATAATTCCTAAAGTTATTAGATTTTATTTCTATAATTCTTAAACATATACAGGAATTTAATCTTTTTAGTTATCATTCATTTTTTCCTTGAATGGTGTGTGTGTGTGTGTGATGTGTGTGTGTGTGTGTGTGTGTGTGTGTGTGACAGTCATTATCTATTTTAATTAAATTCTCTATAGAGTTTTATGTAAAAGTAATCAGAAAAATATTTGGTCCATTTTTTTCTATTTGATAAAAAAGTTAGAAATTAGTTTGCAATTTATTATTGTTCAAGTTATAATTATCACTTTGTTGAAAATTAAGGGAGCATTTTAAATCAAAATTGTTTTGTGCAGTTGATTTTTGTTGATTTTTTCCGAAAAAAACTGTATTTTTTAACACACCCACACACATACAAACACACACACACACAAACACACACACATACAAACACACACACACACAAACACACACACATACAAACACACACACACAAACACACACACATACAAACACACACACACACAAACACACACACATACAAACACACACACATACAAACACACACACACACATACAAACACACACACACATACAAACACACACACACACATACAAACACAAACACACATACAAACACACACACACATACAAACACACACACACATACAAACACACACACATACAAACACACACACACATACAAACACACACACACACACATACAAACACACACACATACAAACACACACACACATACAAACACACACACACACACACACATACAAACACACACACACATACAAACACACACACACACATACAAACACACACACACACACACACACACACACACACACACACATACAAACACACACACACATACACACACACACACACACACACACACACACATACACACACACACACACATACAAACACACACACACACATACAAACACACACACACACACATACAAACACACACACACACACATACAAACACACACACACACATATATATATATATATATTGTTCCCAATTAAGTAAAATTTAGGGAAAGTTTTATTTAAGTTTCATTGTTTCATTTTTAGAAATGAATTAACCCTTTAAGAACACACACAAATAAAATAAGAAAATTTCAGAATATAAAATTAGAATATTATATTAACAGTATAAATTATATTTTGTAAATTGATTATGATACAAAAATGAAGTATTGCCAAAAAATATCATACTTATTTATGAAAAATAACATAAAACTGATTTACTGTCAATATATCGTTTACTTGCAAATTATGAATAACTTAATTGTTATTTTTGTACTATAATTAGCTTAATATAAGATATATAGGTTTAAATGATTAATTTAATTGCAATTTGAAGAAATATGATTTATATATATCTATATAGTTTGTTTATTAGATCTCATACATGCGTAATGGTTAACTTATTTGATATCTTCTTATCTAATATACCTAATATTATAGTTATTTTCATTCATCTCACTACATGGTTAAGTAAAACACAATCTGCGCATACATTATAACTAAATATCTTTTCTTAAAATTAATGATTTATTGTAAACCTTTGCAAAAAATTTAAATGAGAATGTATATAATTTTTGTATTGTAAAATATATTGAGTCTTACGAAAGTTATTCATTTAGATTTATTAAAAATCAAATACATAATTTGTGAAATATGTTACTCACCCCATTAACTTGAGTATAGTCACTACCTGATCTATTACGATACTTCATGACACTTAGAGCGACAGTATTCCACTGCAACCTGTTGAACTCTCGCACACGGCACGTATGTAGCCTAACAAATCATGTAGGTCAGTGTTAACGAATTTTGTTTTTTCTTAACCTTCCACTCGACCCTATCGAGTTCTGTGAATCGAGGGCAATTTGATGACGATTAATCCCCATCAAATCTGCTCGATTTAATCAATGCCTTAAATAGATACATTTTCTTATTTTCCTTTCCATTTTTTCTCGGTCATTGTGAGATTTTATGCCGTTATGTCGTTAAACGCATGGATAAACTTTTATCGTTTGCTTTTGTGAGTAATGGATGTTTTTTTCTTCCTTTTTACTTTTCCACAATTGAAAAAGATATGCTCCATGTATTTGCGAACGTATGTTACAAAGTTTTTATTGGGAAATTATTTTTCATTTATGTTGCTTTACTAATAAATATTTTCGCTGAAGAATGATTGCATAATTTTGGGAAAAACTTAAGCAAAAAATATCATAATTCGATTATATATACATATATTATTCTGTTGATTAATTGAAAGTATATTCAGTGATTCTCATAGATTTAAATTTTAATGGAGAAAAATCAACTGTAAGAACGTAAGGCATAAATTTATAGCTCATGTTAGAGGGTATAATGGTTATATTCGCGGTTCTTAAAAAATGAGTTAAATTAAATTAACGATATAGTTTTAAAATCAGTACCTTTCAAAAGTAATCATAAGTAATAAATTGATACTTTAATCACATTTGATATTTTATTATCATTTTCAATATTCCGAAAGTAATAATTTCTAATCCAAGTAAAATTTTGAAAGAGAAATATTTTTGATTTTCATGAGGAAAATAATTTTTACGTCAAAAATAATGTGAAAATTGTAGTTATCCTAATTATGCAATACATGTTACAATGTCAACGAATTAAACAAATTATAAATTGTTTTTATATTTTCAGTTTAATGAATACAACAGTAAAATTTCAATTATATAATTTATGTTTTTATTATTGTTTCTATATATATATATATATATATATATATATATATATATATATATATATATATATATATATATATATAATATATATATATATATATATATATATATATATATATATATATATAATCTTTCCCCTTGAATACTATTCTCCCGTCCATTAAAAGTATATTTTCTGAAAACATATTGTTAGAAGATGATGCTTAAAAGAGCCTAACAGTGGGTATTTCGGATGTTTCACAACATCAACATTACAGGTTCTGCGCAGAAAAAATAAGCAATGGAATTTGTGGAATTTTCTGTTTTATGTAATTATGATTACCAGTAGGAAGAGAAAATCTGTATTGTTCAGTGATAGTTGTATTGCATGTATTTATTTTTTTTTTACTCCGATTCATAATATTATACATACATACACATTACACACACATATATACATACAAACATATATATGTATATATAATCTTACTAATATGACATATCGGAATATATATGTTTTGATATTTATTAAAATTAAAAACAGTATAAATAAATTTAAAGGACATTACGCAATAAAATAATGAAATCAATCTCCTAATAAAACGATTCACAAAAATAATGTACTATATTTCCCCCAATAAATTCTTTAAAAAATATCAACGGAAAAACATACCTGAAATATTGGCTTATACATTTCTGAAATTAGTTTTTATATTAAGCAAATAAAACAAGTTTCAAATTCAAACTTTTCGTCCAAAATAAAACACCCAAATCTAAATTTAAATATAATCGGGATTCTGTCACACTCGAAGATGCGGCGGTTGTCTTCGCATACACCTTGACCTTCTGAAAACGAAATTGGCTCTCCTCAAAAGAGGAGGAATATCCTCGAATATTACTTGTATAAACAGCTTGGGGATTTTCTCGGAGAAATCAAATATTTATTCTGGGGATGACGTATCCGAAAGAAGTTTTAAAAGTAAATAGATTTAATGCTCAGATAATTTTCTAAAGCCACCTTGGCGGTGATGAAGTACTTAAATTTTATTCCTTTTTTTCTTGCACTCTATCAGAAGAAATCAGCTTCCCTTTTTTTGACTTATTTATAAAGGTTAAAAGACAGCATATTATTACCAGTTTATCATGATATATCTATCTATATAGTATAAGAAAGATTAATTTTAAACTAAATTAAAATATCTATTAAGTTCTTTGTTAAATACAACCTATTTAATACCATACTAAATTCCAGAATATTCCCTAATTTTATGCAGAAAAACTGGAAATTGAAGCGTTGGCATATTTCTAAGACTTTTTCTATAATTTGAGAATTAATGTAGCATATTCTATATAAGGTCCATTCAATATGAAATAGAGCAGAAGACTTCTGCCTACGATGAAGTTTTCATCTGTGATAAGGATTTAGTGATAGCACACTCCTAAGCCGCAGGTTTAGAATTTGGTTCTCGGGTTAGGAAAGGTTGACTCAGCTTTTCATCTCTTGAATGAATCGATGAAATTGAGTATCAAGCATGCTGGGGAATTAAACAATGAGTTTCGAGGTTAATTGGACTACCTAAACGGGACATAAGTTTCATACCCCAAGGATCTAAGTGTCCATATCTGTTTTCATACCCTTAAGTCAAGAAAACAGATATGGATACTTAGATCTTGGTCTCCATATGGGCTGTTATGCCACTGAGTTTAGTATATATATATATATATATATATATATATATATATATATATATATATATATATATATATATATATATATATATATATATATATATATATATATTATTTATTTATTTCAATTTACAAGTTTATTTCATGTATTGACGTCAGAATAATACGTACCAATTCAGAGTTAATTTTGAGATGTATTGAGAGACATTTAAACTAAAAAATTCCATCAATGATACGTCACAAAGAAAATCTCCAAGTTCTTATGCTATTACAAGAGGATAAATTAATATCTTACTATTGTGTGTGTTTTCAGTAAATTTATCTGAAGTTTCATTAGGTGTTACGTCTTATGAGAGCTATGTTAGTAAAAATATTAAATTTTATCCAAAATAAATTTTGAGTAAGTTAGTTTGGTTAATATATTTGTTAAAAATATTCAAATGACTTATTTAATTTTTTAATATGAAATTTCCAACTAAAATAAAAAGAATTAAATATGAATAATTATTTTTTATACAATTTCGCAACCATAATTTTGTAAAATTTCGTGAGCAAAGACTTGTGAACTTTTCAAAAATCATTCTTCCTGTAGCATTAATTTTGGTATTTGGAATTGGAGTTAGGTAATTTATATACATTTTCTGTCAAAAAGAGATATTGCTACACATGACCGCTACTTTATTTTCCAGCTGTAGCAGAAATAAGAGCAAATATTTATACCAAATTTTTCTTACATTGTTCAGGAAAGGAAATAATAAAACATTTACTTTAAAACTATAAAAATCACTTAATGTTTACTCTTTCTTGATCGTTATATTAAATCGAAGTTGTTTGCGCTTATGCAGATAAATCATTTCTTAATACGTACTTTTGTATCGTAGTTTGATTTATAAGAAAATAAAAATAAACTTGACATTGAACTTAGAAAGCGTCTTTTTTCTGTTTCAATCTATTTATCTTTTTAAGAGTCTATGCAAGAAGTTCCTTAAATAAACAAAATGAAACAATCTATTGTACGTACTATAGAATGGTCTTCTTTATTAAGATATTAAGCAGGAAAGACAATTTAATTCTGATTTATCAGCCTGTATGAATAACCGAAAATTTTATTCAAATTCAATCCCAATATAGTATAGCTGCTCAATTCATTAATTAATTACAGCAGCATAAAGAGTTGGCCATAAAGTGTGGCGAACTTGTTCATCATTGTGCTGAAATTTTATTATTTATTCAAGCAAATCCTAATTGATTTATTCTGCCAACCAAATCTAAATTGATCAATTCAGATCATGTCCTATTATATAACAATGTTAAAAGAAAGATCATTTGCATTCAAGATGCATATGGATAATTAAATACTGATGCATTTATTCAATAATAAATTTGCCGAAATATTTACCGAATAATGAATGAAAGATAAACATAACTGTGAAATGTAATTTCTTCTTTGAAAATTCTATACTATAAAATAAAAATTTTTTTACACGTGAATGTTTTGGACTTGAATTTCACTACGTAAAATTTATACACATGTATATCTAGTTCACATGAAAGACTTTATCGACGACGAAGATAGTATGGCACTAAACAAAATGACTTTTCTCAAACAATTGTAAACTTAATATCCAAATACATGGTTATTACTTTGATAAATCATTTGTGTTTCTTTAAACAAGAGTTAAGTTTAATAATTATTTTTTTCCTTTTATACCACAAACTGATAAATATTTGAAAAATCTATTGTACATACTGTAGAATGGAATGCGATTGTTTCGGCTACCAGTACAATATGTTGTTCTTTTATGTTTCCAATTTAAATTGTTTGTTCATTTGTAGTTAAAATTATAAATTTAATGTGTATGTTTAGTTATTTTACAAATTAAATTTGCCACAAATTTTTCTATCGAAGTTGTTTACTTAAATATTTTTTAATTACTCTTTTTGTTTCAATTCTCATTCAATATAAATTGAGGAACAATATTAAATTATTTGATGTCAATTTGATGGAACCTGCGACAACGCACTTGGGGTTGTCGACGGGGTTTTACACTAGTACCGTATATTCTATGTAAGGAACCTGTAAATTAATAGTCACATTTGACTAATATTCATTTGAATTTTTCGTGGATTAGATTTTGCATTGAAAGCATTTTACGTTAGGCAATCCAATTTCAGTCAAAATTTGCTGTAAAAATTTGTCTTTCGTTAGCTAAAAAAGTAACTGTAACTTTATAACTTTTGTTCGCATTAACATGTAATTCCTCTTATATTTTTCATTTATTGATTCTCTGTTTCGAATATATATATATATATATATATATATATATATATATATATATATATATTATATTTATTATTCACTATATTCTTTATAATTTATTCTAAAATTCTCGTTATTTTATCATGAACTTTATTTAAATATTATGAATTCTAATTATTTTCCATTTTAAATTATACTATCTCATATGTATATGTAAATGTAAGCACACCATATTTACCTGTTTAAAAATAAGCTTCTATTTTTCAACTCTTATATGTGACACTATCTTATATGTACTCATATATTTTAACAAGATGTTGTTGCACCAGCATACTTCCCTGTACCAGCATGCTTCCCTGCCCTGAGTTGGTCTCTACCAGTTAAATAGAAGCAGCCGGGAAGAGTCTTCGTGATTTTGAAGCAGGGACCAAGCAGAAAACACCAAATACTTGACTTTCCAGCCACAGAAGTAGCATTTCGTTTGGATGACATTGCTACCCTTCCCGTGCTCCATCCGTCATTAGTGAACACGGCGGCTCTTTGGTTAAGCCGGGATTAAAATTCACTACCTTCCGATAATGAGAACGGTGCCGTAACCAAACAGGCCACCAAAGCCTTCAGATTTTAAGCAATTACAGACTACATTTATTATACATTTATCTGCGTGTTCTCCGCTTAACCCACCCGAGAAGCGATATTTTTGGGTGAAAAAACCCATCGCGCTCATATTCAGAAGGTTGTGGGTTTGATACCTATTATATTTGAATCTATGCATGTTTAAAGTTTCGTTGTGTCAATTTCTTTCCAGTGATATGGCTGGGAGTAAAGAGGAAGCTCTCAATTAATATGCTATTATCTTCACTTGACTGGCATACAAAATTACAAACATTTTATACCTCAAGTCAAATGATTATAGCTATTTCAACTAGGGACCTTTCAACTAGTAGCGGAAGTAAAGGCACCTTTTATAGTGAAATATTCAACAGGTGCACCATCGTGGCCCCAAAAGTGGGTAGGTCTTCTTCATTTAGTAGCAGGGACCAAGTAAAAGACCCTTAGACTTGACCTGCCATCCCAGAGCTATCATTTCACATAGAGAACTTTGCTACCACAACCTATTTTCTGTACTCCAGTCGCTATTATTGAATATGACGAATCTTCGGTTGTGTTGGGTTTCAAACTCATTACCTTCCGATAGAGAGAACAAACACTTTAACTACATAACCGGGCTACTACGGTCTATTTATGGATTATAATAACAATGATATTGAAAATCAAACATAGTTAGATAAGTATACAAAGGAGATTGTAAATGGAACTATAATATAACACAAATAATGAAAATGTTTTAAGAATTTATTATTTTTAAGTAATCGTACTTCTTAAATTTTAATGTTTATCGTTTCCTTATTTTTAAACCATTCACTTTTTTATCCAGCGTGTAATAAACATCTACATATATTCTTTATAAGTTCAAAGTGCAAATTCTATTATTTAAACTGCACGTTATACACCAAATTAATTCGGTATTATAAAATTAACTTTTTTCATGTTAGTATAAACGTGTTGAATACTTTTGCGAGAAAACCATTTAGTTGATACTGATAAACATATTAATAAAATCAAACGTTTGCCTACATTTTTTGTTGAAAAACATTCTTTACTAGTATAATTCACACAAATTCATCCACATTGTAATGCATTGAGATATATTTCCCTTAACTTAAGACCGCAGTAATGACAGTTAATTATATACATATCGAATACAATTTTAAACGTTTCGTTTTAATTAATTTATATAATATCTGCACAAATATTGTTAATCAAGATATGTTAAGAAAATTTGTATACTTACTGATTTTTGAATACTACCATTTTTTTGTTCTTTTGCAGTTGATTTAAAATCTTTGTCTCTTTGCTGAAAATTTATGACAATAACTGATTCTGGCACACTATTATAAGTGTCAATAGCTTGGTAATGCGTTAAAGTTACGGAATTTACTTTTTTTAGCTCGTCTGTTTCCATTTTCTATTTGTATATTCCAAACGATTTTATAAATTGTTTAACTTCGTAAAATAACAAATCTTTTGACTTTTTCGTCTCTTTATAACGTAAAATCTTATTTGCGACACAGAATAACTTCATTTCGCAAATGTGTCCACTAACTTCACAATCAAACGTTGTCAAGAAAACTTTATCACAGTAAGTTTTCATTTTTTATTTTTTTCACTTGGCAGCAGAAGTTGATAAGAAAACAATAGGTTCAGTCTATCGGCTTTTTTGATACAAAAAGTTTATTCTATTTTAAATTGTATAACAAAATCCTCATTCTGAAAAAAAAAAAGTGATAAAAATACTTTTATCCAGATTCTTTTTTGATGGAAATTATGACGTTTGTGAAAAATAATATGAGGAAACGAATCGATGAAGAACGCACCGATAATTTTAGAGATGATTAAACTTTTTTAAGATTAATAATCATCATAGTACGATAATGTATCTACTTTCACTAATTTAAATACCCGTTCAAATATAGTGCGTAGGAAAATAAAACGCACTAATGAGTTTTAAAATAAATGAAATGAAATATACGTAATTTATACTTTTGTAATTATTTATTTGTTTTGGTATGTTTCCATAAAGAATTTTATATAGTACAATGAAAGCATGATTATTCGATTAAAAGAAAAATTCGAATCAATTCATATTTTTAAATTTTAAATCATTTAAAATTGATTAAAATACTTTTAATGTTTGAATAGATTTTTCAACAATAATCTCTACTAGTAACTATTATTGAGCGTTTAATTAGCAAAAATTATATAAATTAAAATTCAATTATTAGAAAAAGTAAATTATTAGCAAAAATTTTAGCTTTTCATTAAATACTATTTTTTTTCCATCTAATGAGGATGATTGTTAGTTTTCTCAAAACATTGTAAATTAAAAAAATTAATTTAATATATTAATTGATGTAATATTTATTAAATATATATTAAAAGTCTTTAAATGTTATATTTAATTTTAAAAAAATCTCACATTTACAAAGCATATTATAACTTAAAATCTTACTATTTTTTGAAGGGGTTCTTCTCTTAGTATTTGTTACTAAATCTCATAGAATTTGTTGGTAAATAAATTTTTTAAATTGTTACAGTTCATAAACCGTTACAAAGTTAAAGTAATTCAGGCATAAAACGCAGCATTTTGGTATACCTTATTTTTTAATTACTAACAATTTTTAAGCTTTTGGTTAAAAATTTATTGTTAATTAAGGGATTAATTTAACATTTTATAATTGATGTAGAGCTTATTAAATATAACTTTAAATTACCAGTTTAGCTGAATTATATTAAACTTTCAGTTACAAAATATTCATTCAATATCTCTATGGTGGTATTTGCTCGTAAATCATGAATATTTAATGAAAATTGTTAAAAACCAGAGTTTATGCACTTTTTAGTTTTTTTCAACTATAAAGTCGTTGTTTCTTTCGTTTCAGTTCAGACCATGATTACTCAATTTTATTGCAATTCCCATTAGCTTAAAATATTCATGACGCCAGATAACGTTTCATCTACCTCACGAGGCGGCTACTATTGAGGTGACTTTAAATTCATGAAAATTACTTATTGTTCAAAATAATTAGTTTTCAAATCTTCAACAATATTCCTTCCAAAATTGAACAAATTGAAAATAGAATAGAAGAAAAGGCAAACTGAATAAGACAAAACAAAACATCCATTTTATGTTTAATATAAATTGGCAAGGATGATTTAAATATTTTTTAATTGTTTTGTCACTGTATTTGCAAATCAAAATAATTTTGGCCTAAGATGTAATATTTTCAGTATTCCCTTCCAATTATTTTAATATTCATTTCTAAAACAATAATTAAGCTACGTGTCAGGATGGACGTCAATGCTGTTTTTAGAGATGCCAAACCTGCATATGAATGGTACCAAAGCAAATATCCTGGTTCCGCTTTAATGGGCACGCGCAAAAGGTACGATCAAACTGCTCTGACGAGACTGAGAAGCGGCCACCTGCTTGCTCAGAGATTTGTTTCTGGTGTCAAGATTTACACTTCCTGCTCAAAATGCCAAGAGGCACAGGTCTCTTCTTCTCATATTTTTCAGTGTGTTGGTTGTGAGAGGTTTTGTGGAATTAAGTCCGGGGTGGTTCTGGAGAGACTGAAAACTCATGGATTCATGGAGCTGGTGTAATGCTACTGTCACACCAGTTGGGATAAGCAACAACATAGTTAAGCTAGCACGTTAATCTCACAGTTATAAGATATTAATTTAATATCTTACAGTATTGCTCAATCTAGGCCTTCTTCCCATAGTGTTTTCTTATAAATTCTAACGATTTAATAGCAGAACATAACATTTAGAAGACATAGCTGAATTCCATGAATTTTTTTAAAATATTTACAGTTCTGAAATCATTTGTAAATCTTAATATTTACTATATAAACTACAATATCTTCAGCATTTTCCCCATTTATTTAAATTTTTTTAAACAACTTTAGTTTAAAAATTTATTTGCAAGATTTTAGTAATTTTTTGTATTATTTTAATTTACATATTATTTTTGTGCTTTAAAACATACATTTTATTTATATTATTCATTCTTTACAGCTTATCAGGGAATCAGGATCCACCGAACTCAAGAACATATCGAATTCATCAAATTTTGAATTTAAAAGAACACTTATGTAGTATTCTATCTCTAATAAAACTAAAACCAGAACATAGTGTGAAACTCCATCTTTTACTAGAAATTTATCTCCAATTTACGATCTCTAACTCACTCAAACATGAATTGCTTTAAGCCAAGTGTAGATGACAGTTAAGCTTTCGAAAATAACTCTGCAAATTGTTCAATAAATTGGACTAAATCTAAATATTTAAGAAGCTGTCTGTGAGCAACAGTGATTGAATATCGATTATAGCTAACTTCTGGATTTACATACAAACTGCTATACAGCATAGCAATCGATTAATTGGAATCCGTTGAAGAGCAGCTGGTTTCCCACTCAACCCGAGTAATAACATCTAATGATGTAGCTAATATCTCCTCTTTAAAAGAGCCATGACTGTGTTTCGTATCAGATTGTGAACCATTGGTCCCGGCTGCGATTATGAAGTTTCAAGGAGGAATAAAAAAGGAAGAAAATCTAGAAATGGCTGAAAAAGTATCAAGTTTTTGGATAGTCTTTAATGAAGGAACTGTCTGGGTGGCCGGATTCCTCTGCTGGATAGAGAAGACTCCTTGATGTGAATTTGATGCTCTTCTAATGACGGAAAATGTGGGGCAATTATTGCGAGAGTCTCAAAAAGAATATTGTATCAAATGATATATTTGAATTAGTGCCGAGTTGCTGTGCTTTCTAAGCTGCCAAATTGATGTCTCACAATATTGCACAAAAAATGAAAATTTTTATGTTTTAATTTTTGCCTTAAATGTTTATCAACAGCCAATTGTAATCAAAATGTAAAGAAGGATGCTTATAGAATGGTTCCAAGTATTATATAGATAATATGTATTATGAATGAAAAAAATTAATATTTATGTATTTTACATAAAAGTGTTTTATATAAGTACTTATTTGTCATTTATCTTCACATTATTTAAGGCGAGAAATATTTATTCAAATTTAAAACAATGATATGATTGCATGGAATATTCGTAGCCAAAATTTGAACGATATGTAGAATTTTTCTATATATTATTGTGATGATTTTATAAATATAAAAAGGGATAAGGAAAAGTTTGCATAAAAAAATTCTGTCTGAATAAATTTTATACAGCAGAAATTGACGCTGTTTTATATATTAATTTAAATCTGAAATATAAAATAAATAAATTGTTTAGAATTCTTAACAATTTTTTACAATTATGTATTTTTTTTTTCTTTACAGTATTGGAAATTTTGATGATTAACGAATATATTTTCGATGTCAAGAATTTCTAGTTTAATTTGTTGCATATAATTAGCTTCGGTCTGTTAGATCTACAAACAAAAAGCATTACGGATAAAAATTGACATAACTAATTATAAATTTTTTAATTCTATATAATATATAATAATATTTATGCGATTATAATAATAGGGAGAAATTTATTTCCGGAAAACATTAATATTTGTCTGATTATTTCAATGTATTTAAAGATATATTCCTTGCTTTATACTTTTACACAAAATATTTGCTACTTAAATGTTTATGCTTACTTATATACTTATGAAATATTTTCGATAAAAAAAAGCATTTTTAATTTCCTATATTCAACAACAAGCCACATTGGTACTTTAAAATAACTTGACATTTGTGAGTTCACAGGTCGTTTAACCTGGTTACCTTCACCGCGTGAGCCTTTGGTGTCGAAAATGTGAAACTGGGAAATATAATGCACGTTATGAGAAACGGTCATTAAGGAAGGTCGTTACCGGGCTAATTGCCGTTGCTGCCTTATGCTTACACACCCTCTGACAGGAGAACATGCTAAATTGCCTGGTTTTTAATTTAGAAATTCCCATCAAAAATGAAATATAAAGGACATGCTTTTTTAAAAATAATATTTGTCTTATTTAATCATAATATGCATTTGAATCCTATGGTTAAAACTAATATATATGTGTGCGTGTGTATGTGTGTGTAATAGAGAGATAGAATAAATATGCTTAAATTACTAATATGTGGTCTAGTTGAATATATATAAATGTTTGTTTTGCTTAAATTAGATATTTGATTAAGTGACAAAGTAGAGAAGAATCAATTTTTGGGAAACAACCATTAATTTTATTTAAATAATTTATAAGGAAAGAGAGAGAGAGAGAGAGTCTTGTACATATGTTTTATTTTCAAAATTCTGCACTTTTTCTATTAAATTCAGTAGGTGGTCCTTATGTGAAATAAGTCCAATATTTAAAAGTAAATTTGTTAATTACATTTCAAAATGCTAAATGAATTTTAAAAATTATAATATTAAATGAAATCACAGTGTATGAGAAGGAAAACGAATTTACAAATGTTCATTAAGAGACTTAATTAGAAAATCTTTTTAATTTATTCTTTAAGTTAAATATTGCTAAATCAATGAAATAAAAAAAAATGACTTGTCAGAATTAAGCCACCCCAGAAGCCGATTCTAATAGCAGATTAACAATTGGCCTCTGCTTGTTTGGGATTAAGAAATTTTAAGAAAAGACAAAGAAACACCTTTTACCAACTTACATAGCTGTCCTTGAAATAGAATGAAGGAATTTTCTTTTACTATCGGTTGCTTTTTTTTTTTTTTTTTTTTTTTTTTTTTTTCCAAATTCTGGGAACAAATTATGAACAGATATTATAATGTAAAGTTTTTGTAATATTTCTAAAAACTTGGTTAATGTTTTTCCTAGGAATTTAACTCCGTATGATATGAAATAATATCTTTAGAATTTCAATACGATGCTAAATATTTAACAAAACTGCATTCAACTATTTAACTAAAAAATTGAATAAATAACTAAAACAATCAATTTTTATATGCTGTATCTTTAAAATTTCATAAATATGGGCAAAATATTCATAATTTTTAATACTAATTAAAATTTTGAAACAATTTTTAACTCTTTCTGCATATTAAACGGCAAGCATAAGGTAATCTGTGTTAAGATTGAATCCCACAACGCTATACAGTTTATAAAAATGCACATATATAGCACTAGAGCACATAGCAAATAATCGGAATTAGTAAATGCTCTAAAATTTACAAAATAATAATAATAATAATAATTAAAGGCTGGTTTCAAAATTAGATATAATTTTTTTCCAACTCTTCGTTCAAATTTGCTATGTCAAATTTCCAAATTACAATATTAATAGTTGTTTTATATAATACCTAAATATCATTCTCTGTGAAAAGGCTCAATTATTATGGCTCATTATTCGTTGTTTCACTTGTCGATAAAATACATAAATGAATGACATAAAAGGCGAGAACTCTTAAGTGATATTAAAAAGCTGCACATACAACTTAATATTATCTACAACAATGGATAAGAATTTTTTGAAATAAATTAATTGGATTAATTTTTCTTTGAATCTACTCTCAAAAATATTTTAAAACAAAATTATAAATGAAGTTGTCGGGCAGTCGTACTTGATCTGGCGGGAAAATGTCTATTACTTTTGACTAATCGTAAACAACTGGTGAAACGGTTTAAGCATTACATTTGTTTAACTTATTGAGTTTGCCTTTATATATACAATGTTGATAGATAGAGATATAAATTTACATATGTCTATTAACTGTAGTGCTCTTAACAATCTTGAATCTTGGAGAATATGTAGCCTATTGTACTAACATATTTGTTTCACTTGCTTCAATTTTTATTGAGATAATTCACGATTCTACATAGGGCTTAAATCTGCTTTTTGTTATAAAAATTGCCCTATTATGTTATTCATCCAATAGGCGTTTGGTGTACATAAAAAATCAACTGATTGTAGTCTTTTCATACCACATATTTTAATTTAGAGCTATTTTGTTGAGTGTCCAAACTTTATGGATATGCATAGCATAAACCTATTATAACTAGCATTTTTTAAAAAAAGCGAGTCACATAAATAATTGAAAAAGAGCGATCAGACACCTACTTAATTTGTCTTCATTTCCTGATTCACAATATGACAAAATTACAGTTTCGGTTAATATACACAATTTTAGAGGATACAGTAACCATAACAGTAAGTTCAAACTCTTCAAAGGATTCGATTTCACTGTTGTTGAACATCAGCGATGGACATTGTATCTGGGTGTCATAATCCTCAATGGCAGTTTTTTAAGTAATATATGAATACGACTCATGTACATAAAAATACTTCTTGAACTAAGCCTACATTGAAAAGTGCACATTGGAATTCCAAATGCAAAATGCTGCTTACTTATATAAAGACAATGTGCTTATTTATAGTATGTGTTTAATACATCAAGAGCATTGTTATATCTTACGGGACAGATTGTCTTATTTCACATTATCAATATTATCAATCTATTATCAAGGATTTTTTTTAATTTCTTTTTTGAAATGTACAAAAGTAACATTTATTATTGAATGTCTTCAGTAGGAAAACCCTTCATTTTTAAGTAATCTCAATCCGTATTCATAAATTAAAAATATTTCTATGAAAATGTTGTGTTGTGTGTGTGATAGTTTTTACTAGCAATGTTACATTTACCATAATTTTCAAGAAGTAGAGCAATTTTTATATTCAGCATATGTATGACTCACGATTTTTAAATAATAAAATTAAAAGAAAACTTATTGTTTTCCTCACTATCTATTTTTGTGATTGCGGAAGGAAATTATTATCTACACTTCCTACAGTTGAACGAGAACAGCGAATTGAACGAACAATTTTAAATTTTGATAAATGCCAAGCCTCTTCCTTACTTTTTACTTCCGTTCAGATCTTTCAGGAAGTCCAGTGTTGTTTAAATTAAGAATCATTTGGTATTGGGAATAATATATATTGAAATATATTTATATTGGAATACATATTAAATACTGCAATTGGATTGTAAATTGAACACATTGTTAACATAAGTGGCGTTCTATACAGTAAGAATTATTAAAACTATTTAAAACATTTTTTTAATGCATAAAATTACCGCTATTAGAAATACATGATGCTGTGAAGGCTTTGATTAAATAAATCAATTTATAGCATAAAACGTTTTAGTTAAAGATTAGAATGGCAATTTTCTAAACATTATTATGTCTTATTATTCAGCAAATTTTTAAAACTAATTTTGCTGCAGCTATCTGTTAAAATAATTACTGAATTATAATATATTTATGTGTGTGTTATTTGTTTCCATTTCCTAACAATTACTTTTGAAAAATTCATAATCTAATGATGCAATAACACCAAAATCGTATTTTGAATATAATTAAAATATAGCATTTATAATTTTATACTAAGTTAAATCTAAGAAATTCAGGCTAGTCAAAATAAGTTCTCATTTAAATATGAATCAATAAAATCTTAAATATTTGATGAAGTCAGAAATTAATTTATTTCCTATAATTGATCTTTTTTAAATTACATTTTCCAATTATATTTCCTTAAAGTCATTTTCAATAAATGATTATCTTAAGTTATTTTCCAATTATATTTTCTTTCAAGCATAAAATGTTATGCACAAATAGTAGTATGTAATTCCTTTATATATCAAAATATCTAGCTATTCGAATTCTAAAATTAATCAAATAAATTTATTAGATTATCTTCCGTTTGACATTATATGACTTGAATACGTTACAGTTTAGTTATTAATACATATAGTTTTTAGTACCACTTTAATGCTATATATCACTTGCAGTTTTTCTAACGAGACGTGCATATTATTCGCATAAGGAAGTTACAAGATCATTTTTTATTTGAACAAGTGGATGCAGTTAAAGCAGCTTCCTTCTAGCATCATGATTATTTCTACGTCTGATTAAACAGAAATTTTATAACATTGTTTTCAGGAATTCCTCAATTGAATCAGTGATGCTTAATATTCGCGTGTTCCTCTAAAATCATTTATGACCTTTGTTATCAAATGCGTCATATTTTTAGAAACCTGACATTTTCACATCATGATTCGATTTCAGAGCTATTTAATTCTTTACTAACAATTTCCTTGCTAAGAAAATATTAAATTTTTTTAAATTTAACTGAAAATTATTGCTTGAATTCATTTCTAGTTAAATTGAAATCAAATAATATAAATTTATCTTGCAAATTAGCTAAAAACTTAAAAATTTTAAGAAAATCATATTTAAAAATCAAATTTTACTACGGATTAAAGTTAATGAAACAAATGGTAATAATTTAAATGTATGTCTTAATAAAAATATGCAATTTACTCGTTCGTAAAGTGTTTAAAAAAGGCAAATAAAATGTAACTCCATCTTTTTGTTTTAAAGGAAGTTAATTAAAACATATAAATATAAATTCTTTTATGTAGGAAAAAGAAAAAGTATTTATTTTTAGATGACAAGTTTCTCAGTTTAAGAAATACATCACAGGATATAATTTTTTATTTATTATTTTTTTAGCTTCGTCTGTTTTTTGTCTTTTCTATATAGTGAAGTGCTCTCCTCTCCGAAGAATTTTAAAACCAATGATGGGGAAACAAAGAATTAGACGTCGAATTGGTCTTCTTCACCAAGGGAGAAAAGGGGAGAAAAAGAGGGAAAATATAAATAAAACGTTTATGTGTCTTGCGAAGTTATTCCCTTGTTAAAAACGTGCTTCGAAGTTCAATAAGATGTTTCGGGATTTGATCAAGTTCATTGTCGCTTGACATTAGGAAATAAAAGAGATATTCGCCCAATTGCCTGCTGGGAATTAGCGACTATGTCTATAAATGCAAAGATTTTTGTATAAAAAATGCAAAATAAAAAGTACTTATTCGATATATGTTATGTTCAATAAAGCTGTTAAAATTTTGATACTGATGAAAATGCTATTTTTTATATTATAGAAGTTTTTCTTTAGAATGTCAAATGATAAAAACAGAAGTCGTTAACACACTTTTACTTTCAAATGCATTTTAAAACAAAGAAGAAAAAAATCATAGTTCAATAATTTTATTTAAAATTAATTTTTAAAGTTTTATTTTCACTGTAATTCAGCAGTTATTATTCTTAGAGAAGACTGGCGTTGATAATTTAGATAGTTACTTAGAAATTTTATTGTTTTAATTTACAAGGTAGATAGTAAAGTAAAATAATAATATTTTTTATTGCTGTAGGATATTTTAATGTGCAACACATAAATTATTTCAGGGAGGGCTCTTCGTAAACAGTGGGCCTTATCCACGTATTGCAAGGGAGAAAACTCCCAAGCACTCATACCTATAGATGTGGGATCAGAGGGAAAGAAGAGGATGCATCTTCCATTATTAAATCGTGGCTGGGATAGTACCCAAAATCTGTCGTTCTGAGGAATGCTGTCCGACCACTAGATGATGAGGAGACAGGAGAAATATTTTAACACATCACCATAATAAATATAATTATAGTTTTAAAAAGTCTACTGAAAAATAGAAATTCTGGAGAAAAACTGAAATAGAATATGCTGACTCATGCTTCAATCTCGTCTCTTTTTTCTATTTTTCTGTTGTATATTATCATATCACATCTTTGTATTGTTCATTAAATCCATAGTATTTTACATCGTAATGAATAAGTATTCAAAAACTGGAACAAATAAGATTATTTCTGCAAGTGAAAACTACGAGAACAATATCAAGATTTCCATCTCTACATTTAGCTTATATAAATGATAGGATAAGAGGCTTATAGGAATGATAGTTATAGAGGACATGAAGACTAGGATTCAAATCGTAATGCAAAAACATTGCCTTGCAGTTTAAGAACTTCAAATGATTGTTATTTAAATTGATATTATTTAATAAGAATTTGAATATTATTCTGATTATTAGATATTATCTATTATTTATATATATAAAATATTTTATTGTATCTGGCAATGTAGTTTAATTTGCTTTAAGAATTGTAATGTTTTGCATCTGGTAATACAGCAATTATATAAATACTGTAAATGAATTTAGAATTTCAAAGCATAATATTTTGAAAGAAATTGTATAGTTAACATGTTATTCTAAGAATTCTAAGACATTAAAAGACAAATTTAGCAAATTACTAAACTGGAATAATTTTCATCTTTTTTAAAATTTTTTGAGAAAGAATTTGCATTTTATATTATTATGGCGGAACTTAAAATACCAGTTGTGAATGGTCAATTTAAAACATTGTTCAACAGAGTAAATAGAGTTAAAGTGTTTGTTGTGCGTGGGAAATGTTTTTGGTTAAAAAAATGATGAATGGCAAGAAATTCATGATGGTAAAATATCAGTTCCGTTATGTACCTGTGTACTGGGTCCAAATAAGCAAGAACATGTAAAGTATTATCCAGAATTTCACGAGGAACTGACTACAAATGTTGTGTTTCTTGGTAAACGAGGTTTGAGAATAGCATATCTTAGTGGTACGCAGCAGCGAAATTCAACAAGAATTTCTCTTTCTAAAAAGAATATCTCAACTAATTTCATACAGCTCCCAATATTTGTTGATATCTTATTAACCTCTCAATGACTTGAAGATGTTGCAAAATCTGTAAAAGCTCTTGAGTTATCTGATTGTTAATATTCAGAGTTAGTTACATATTTTAGCAAAAGAACTGAGACCTCAATATCATTTTTCTGTACTCTGGAATATTTTACGAACGTTTGTTATATAGGAATCACAAAATGCTGCAAGAAATACCGATACATGTAACCAGGTTCATTGACTTAGCACCCGTCAATAATGATAAGAAATTAAAGTGGATCTATGCCTTCAATCTTATTCCTTATTATGCATTGAGTGTTAAGGAACTAGCAGAGATATCTGGCCCAGTGACTGAATGTCCATTTGAAGACAAAAAAGAGAACCAAGTAAGCGAATTTTTTTTTATGTCACTGGGTCTAAGCGAAGAAAACATTCATCTAACAAGGAAGAAAATAAAATTAAAGCAGGAATATAAAATTATTACCCATGACAATTGTTGATTCTGTTTAAGTAATCCGAATCTTGAAACCCATTTGTTGTTAAATATCTGTTGGCAAAGCTGTTTAACACTTCCAAAAAGAGGATTTGTTAAATGAACATTTTCTTATATTATCCATAGAGCATATTGAAGCGGCGACAAATTTATCAGAAATAGCTTATAAAGAAATTAATGAATTCAAAAAGAATTCTTTCCAAATATTTTTACGACAAAGGATTAGATATTGTATTTTTTGAGAGAAATTTCAGTTCTTCCCACCTTCAGATACAAGCAGTATCAATCTCGAAGCGTATTTCATCAAATGTGAAGATTGTTGTATTTGAACTTGCTTCAAAATATTGAGCAGAATTTAGATAACTGCCTGGATTGCCTCTTATGAAACAAATTGTTCGTGAAAACAAGCTTTATTTTGAGATTGTAAGGAATAAAAAGATTGAAACAAAAAATTAATATATACTGTTAATAAACATCTTCCTATACAATTTGGAAGAATGGCACATGAAAATGTTCTTAATATACCAAAACGTGTTGATTGGAAAACATGTAAAGTATCAGATGATGTAGAAAAAGAGCTGGCTGAAAATTTTACGGAAATTTTTCAACTCTATAACCTTTTTATTTAATAACAGAAAAAAATAAGTCTCCTTTTAAAACACATAATTTTTAAATCTTTAAATCTCTATTTTTAACTTTATTTTAATTAAAAATAAATTGATTTTAAAGTCAGAAAAACTTTACTTTTCAGTCTTCTGATTTGATCTATGTGTATTTTTGAGGTCTGTTTCAAGACATGGCGCTTGTGGTAGGAATTTGAATTTTGCGTTTGAATATTGAGTTTATTTATGTTGAGAAATATGAGTCCAATTGCTTATGCAAACTAAGAAACAATATCACCAGTTGTTTAGATAATCATGCATTGAATTTGAAAAATATTAAACTAACTTAAATAATTAGCAGCAATTATTAAAGTTGAAGATTATTGAAAAAGAATTGCTACTTTGGCAGAGAAAAAGTATAAGATGAATTTATTTTTGATGTTTGAAGTGAAATTAATATTAATAAAAAGAACTGTGTATCTGAATGATACTTTGACATGCTTTTTGAATTTAAATTAGCGAAATTTATCAGTCTGAAAAAGAGAAAATATACCTGTATGTATTCTGTAACTTAGTCAAATTCGCAATTTTAGTATCGTAAAATTAAGCTTCCGATGTTGGATAGAAATATAGAAAAATAAGCTGGATTTCTGGGACTGATTATCAAAAGTGTGGGCGATATGAACTAAGATGAGCATGATAAATTTTTGCGTATCTCAGTCAAACAACACAAAAAGTTTCGCGTGCCAATGAATCATTTGTTTTGCTGCTAATAGAGAAAGCTATACAAAATCTTTGAGATTACTACAATCAAAATATATTAAAGAACTGTTAATTCAGCTGTAAGTAAAATATTTACTAACCAGATTTTATTACCAGATTACAAAAATTATATAATAAACTTGTAGCATATCTGATTGTTTTAGAGATGTTGAGAGTAACAAGAGCAGTGATGTTATTTCCCTTTTTCAAGCTATATGAAACACTTAAGGTGGGGAAGACAACTGACAGTTTTTAGAAGACATACAAATTCTATTGTTCAAGAAATGGAAGGTGCCGAAGTTGTAGCACAAAAACTGATCTGATTTTTATTGAAGTTTGTGGATGAAGAATTAAAAGCGGAAGGAAGAGTTGACGTTGCTTCTCACTTTTCTTGAAAGGATTGATCATTCTGGCAAAAGCTTTTGTGAATGCCAAACAGAAGAACATAAAACCATAACTTGTTAAATCGTTAAAGTCACCTTCAATATTTGAGTTGTTTATCACACAAAGCAAGAATTTGTGCCTTTTTTTAAATACAAACTAACACTATTCTGGGCAGTGTGCTCAAGCAAGAAGTGGTACCATGGGAGAAAGAATAACTTCAGTGGTGAAATCCAGCTGTGGTTTCTTATGCTTACATCCAAGTCATCAAGCCAGAAATTGTAAAATTTATTTTGTTTTAGTCATGTTAAATAATATACCCTTGTGTGCAAATGAAAAGCGGTTGGCAATATTTCTCAAAGACATGAGAATTAACCGAAAGTTGGTGATAATATCTTACAAAATCAATCATCTTATTCTAAAGTTGTATGCATAAAAAATAAAAGTTATTATTAATTGTAGACACACGGGTTCTGGCAGAATTTACATTTCGAAAAATATAATCAAAATATTAAAATTGAAAAAAAAATGGAAAAATTAAGCTGATACATAAATTGTTTGGAGGTATGTCATATGGTAAATTTTCATTTTCAATACAAGTTGCTCATTTAGATCAACAAATAATTTGTGATATTGTTAAACATTCTCAATTTAAGTTGTTTTTAGAACTTCTATGCTTTTCATATCTTAGTAATATAGAGTAATTACCTGAGTAAGGGAAATAAAGTTTGTAATTCAAATTTTTGAAAGACCAGGAATTACACTATTTTCAGTTGTCTGATGTCTTCTGATGTAATTTGAGTATTGTTGAGATCTCTTTCAAGACACTGGTAAAGAGGCTTTAAGAAAAGACCAATCTAATTTAATTTGTCAACAATAGTATCTATTAATATTATTATATAATTTAGTATCTATATCAACATGACTATCATTATAGTATATATATAGGTGTATTTGTATAGGTGGTATATGCTACTCTATTTTACTTTATATCAATAATTCTTTGTTAAAGTTACTCTAAAACTGGATAGTGTATATCCTATGAGATTTAAAAATGTACATCTTAAAAAACTCCTGAAAAAATCTGTTTGAACTCAAAATATATTTCTTTTATGGACTTTAAACCATTATATTCTGAATAGGGAAGTAAACTCCTAACAACCCCACTATTATTGGCCATGAACACATTTTATTGGATAACAATATATTTATGTATAATTCATTATTTTTTCTTGGTGTAAGATGCAGTTTGAATAAAAATCGCTGTTTAAATTTTTATTTTTCACAGAGAAAAAAGAAAAAAAAAGCAACTTTTATATATAGATACAGTTACTAATTTTGCTCCACGTTACTTTTCATGGATTTTATGTTAAAATATATTGTTAAAAAAAACGGTAACATTTTTCTCGTTGGTTAAAAAAAAACTTTTTCTCGCAAAAACGATTGTTTACCGAAGCATGCAATTTGATTTGTATTAATTAGAAACATAATATGTTGCTCTTTGAAAAGAATACAAATTTTTAATGGATTTTTTTCGATCAAAGTATCTTTCGAACAAAAAAAATCAACAAGAAACACTGATTTTTATTTGGATTTTTCATAGCTCCTCCAATCCATATAGTAATATTTTTTACTAATAAATAAACCATGTCCTGAAGAAGAAACTGATACAGTGCTTAGAAAAGTAACGCTTATCCCAAAAAGCCGGAATAAAATACTCGGATGTATAATTTACTAGGAAAAAAAAAATACTCTTTCATAACAAAGTAAAAAAAGAAGCAGGAACAGTTATTTTCTACAATGTCCCAATTGGTGTCATAATAACAGAAATATCTGGTATCAATTCAAGACTAAAAGCATTTGCGATACTCTTCAGACAATGGGGAAATCTAATGTAATTAAGGACATCAGATTTCTCGACCAACAGTATTTCTCATCAAGGCATTTATTTGATTGTGATACTCTCTTACGGCATCGATGTGATCTTTAAGGTAAAAAAAAATACACCAGTGCATGTTTTATTTAATTTAAAAATAAAATTGCTTTGTTTTTTTTAGTGACTATAAGGCATTAGTAGATAATACATAAAAAGAGAGAATAGCCACAGCAGGAAAAAAAAAGGGTGTTTTTGATTTAAAATAAAGAACTTGAACTACTACTAGTTTGAAAAAGAAATTTTTCGCACAAATATAAAAGGGATTTTTTTTTATGATTTTATATTTGCGCAATTTTACAAAAAATTTTTCCAAAAAAAGAAAAAGAGAAATTTTTTAGATGGAAAAATTATATTTCAAAGAGGATAATTTTTCAGAATAGGAATATAATATTTGAGTATTGAAATTCTTATTTACATTTTACGAGGGAAAATGATTAAAAAAATTTTATGAGTGATCTAAAACTAAATCATTCCTTTTTTCGCGAATTTTTTAAATATTTGATTATAGAAACTAGCAAAAATCAAAGTAATTTAAATTATCCCATTAAAAAATAGATAAATGTGTGAAATCTTTTTTTTTAAATGTATCTAGCACAAGTTTGTTATACAATAATATTATAGCTTTTCGTTGCAAACATATATTTTTATTTTATATTTACACACCTGTCATAAATATAGGAGTTTGTTGCTTAATATTTTACATATTGAACGTTTTTATGTAGGTATAATAATTGCAGAAATAAACACGAATATTAAAGTACCTCCATAAAATAGCGTAAAAAATCATTACTTTCCTGTATTTCGATACCTTACAAAAAATATTTATTGATTGAAAAGTCAATAAAACATTTAAAATTTCTTTATTCATTTCACATTTTATGCACACTTTGGAAAACTTATTTCATTGAAATACGCTTAGGATAAAATTGCTTCAGATGTTATTAACTATTAATGTCTACATATTTCAAATTATTTATTAAATATTGTATTTCCACATGCTACTCATCATTCAGATACATAATAATGCTTTTCGTTAGAAAAATACTAGTTGATAACGTCTATCGCGATGTCATCCTGCCAAAATAAAAACACCTTTTTATTTTCTGCTGGAAAGTCAGTGTTTTCAAGTTATGGCCTCGCAAAATTGACATTTAGAAAACAATCTATACGTTTGTACTCTTGCATACCATTATCTTTAATTAATGAATTATCCATAATTAGTAAAATATATTCAAAGACCTATCCAGAGAAAAGACATTTCCAATAATATTTATGTATGTTTATAAACTAGTATTTCTTTATCAATGCATAAAATATATGGTTTAAATTAGTTTACAATGCATTATTTAGAAATGCTATTTAAATGCTTTAATAAGTTAATAGCAGAATGGCAAGCGCTGTGTCTTTCGGTTGTACAATTAATTGATTCAGTTCCTATTTTGAGCATGAATTCAGTGGGGTTCAAGAACGTCTTTAAGCCAAAAGTTCACTTGAATTTGTTTTCATATGAAACCTAGGCAAGATTAAAAATTAAAAGAAATCTCTTTGAAAAAGCAGAACATATATTTTAGCCATTACAGATCTTGCATGTCAAGTAATAAGAAGAAAACACTTTCTTCCAGGTCTGATATGACAGTACATATCTAGTAAATGTTCATGCTATCAGCTGAATTCACGTGAAATATCAAAACATGCATTTTATATACAAAGAGGACAAAAATTATTTAAATAATAGATAAATTTACCTGATTTTTGGTAGAAAATTGATATGATCTATTGAAATTTGCTCTACATTAAGTTTGTATAATCATTACTTAAAAAATATTTTTTTTTCACATCAATAAAAATCTACTATATATCAAAAAATGTAAACATAAATAAAAAGATTCATTATTGATGGAAATAAAATTATTTAAAGAAAAAATATCGTTTTTATTTGATAGAATTAATGTCATAAAAATAGATGACATATTGAAATAATATTTGTTGTTACTTAAATAAACAAAAATAAATTAAACAACAATATGAATAGTCACTTGTTTCAAACGCTTAAGCACAAAAACTAAAAACATATCATCTTACAAGTTTAAGATAGCTATATTTAACAATTAGTTCCCTGTTGTATTTTTCAAATTAATGAGTTTCTCTAAAAATGATGAAATTTTAAAGTGCTATTAGCTGCAAAGAAGTACAACTGTATTTCAATTACTTTTTGAGAAGTTTTCAAGTAATTCTTTGAATGCCATTATGGCATAATTGATGAGTTAAGGTGGTTTAAAATTGTAGTACTGAGCTTTAGTCTCGGTTCAGAATCAATTATTCTAATGAGAAACATTTTTTCTCAAGAAACCATTCATTTAGGCAATATAATTAATTTATGAGGCTTAGTCTTGTTATACGCAATCATATTATATTAGGCTTTTGCAAAATGGCAGCATTTCATGATTCTATGTTTTTTTGACATATTATAGAATTTTTCTTTCCTTAAGAAAACTTAACTATCCATTTCAATGAAGTCTAAAATTTTTCGAAACAATTTAAGACTTGACTTACTAAAGAAAATCCTTTTCAGAGTCAGGATTAAGTAAATAAACCAATGTTTCCTAAATTTTGTTTTTTCCTAACTGAATAGCACAAAAAGTCATATGCTGTGTATTTTGTTAAGAACTTATGTACACATTTTATTTAGTATAATTCATTTCCCACAAGTTTATGGTATGCCTAAAGCATGGATTAGGACATCATTTAAAATAACCCATTCCACATAATAAAAACTTAAAGAGAAATATTTCTCACTTTTAAATTTCAACCCATGAAATTATTTTCAAATCTACATTAAATATTTGTATTAAAAAGTTGTAATACATTTATTAGGTATTGGAAATAAAACTGCGTACAAATAAAATGAAACAAAAATCCATAGAGACATAAAAATTATTTCTAAAAATTATAGTTAAAAATGATCAAACTTGAATTCTTCAAAAAGATTTTTTTCCTTTTAAAATTTACATCATGGAAATCATTCCTATAAGGTAAGATGCATTCCTCTCTTAAATCTTTTATTATAAAATACAATTTACACTGAAATGAAAGAGAAAATTACGTTTGCACCTATTTTTTTCAGTGAAATTAGTTGAGATTTGCAATCACTGAGATTCATCAGTGCAACTGTGCACATGATATGACATTCAATGTACCTATGAGGAAGAAAGACAAATGCATGACATCCATTGTGCCTAAAGCTCCAACAAGGAGTCTTTTGTCACGCAAATGAGACAGGGCAGGTGATGTGGTTTTGAAGTCAATGCTAAGTAACAAAGGGAGAGTCACGAGGTATTGAAGCTGAAAAAGGGATGTTTTCTTTGAAGGTTCAAAAGGGTAAATGAAGTTGCTACTAACAATGACGACATTGGTTGGAAGTTGAAAGAGAGAATTGACGAAATGGAAAGGGTTATCAACAACAGGATCAAAAATAACTAGCATTTGCAAAATATTGATATATCAAATAATTTGCTGGAGTTACTTTTAGAGTTACAGTTACAGTTAAATAGATCAATTGAGATTTTTCTATCATTTTCGTAGATAATATGTTTTGATGAGGCTATGAGTAACATTTTTATAAGAATTGAAAACTTCTCAATCATGGATTGATTCAATAATTTTTTAAGAATTTTATTATTTATTTTCAAAATTGCTTTAAAAATATTTCTATTTGTAATGAGAAGAATAAAGAAAATTATCTTACATACATTTTCCTTTAACAAGAGTAGCTTTAACTGATCCATTTGTAGGAGATCTAACTTTGTTTAAATTTTCTCCGCCTATCAGAAAGCCTCTTACTGAGAAATTATATATACTTTAAATGTATATATCCATAGAACTTATAGCTCATTCGCTTGTATGGTACATGGAGAAAAACGGAAGAGGGAGTATTCGTCAAATGTATCAGCCTTCATATTTGGCTATAAATTGTTGATCATGTTATATTTCAAAATAGAGCTTCTGAGAGTTGTATTATGAGATAATTAAAACCAGAATTAAAAACTTTAAAAGTAGGATAGTGATCTTTCAAAATATAAGTATGAATCATTGTTGAAAGAAATTCTTCGTGTCTTAATCATGTGATTTTTATTTAAAATACGAAATTGTAAATGACACCGTGTTTCGGATTTTTCTCTATATAATGAATTGAAAGATATGGAAGGTTCCACGAAATCATTTAAGTATCTCTCCAAACAGATAGGGACGTTTTTATTTAATAGCTTCTCACATTATTCAAAAGCTTAAAGATCGATCCTGGAATTCTATACTTTAAGAATCGTAATCTAACCATTTAGCTAACACGAAATCAAGGCCTGAAACTTCATATGTTATGAAAGATTTTAATGCATTGCTTACTACTGTGTCTACATCATCAACATATGCCTACAATAGCACTCTCAATTCAGTAGAGGTTTTAAACTGTTATCAGAGGTAATTAACAGCATTTCATTCGCATTTTATTATCCATAAAGTTATGAATACAATTATTTATAATATTAAAGATACGTTACTTCATCAATGCGTGGTAAGCATTTCTTTGAAAAAAACTTAAAATTCCTCCCCTCACTATAAGTTCTCAAAAGCCTATTAAGTACAAGTAAGAATCCTTGTAATGGTGTTTTCATTTCATATAGTAAAACTTAAATTTTTTGAGGATATCTAAAGTAAACGGAAAAGTCAGTAGCAATGTAACTGATACAGGTGGTACAAAAATATAATTACTAATACATAATAAATTTGCAACTGAATCATCACAAAAGATAGATCAAAGCACTAATAAATAAGTGAATGAAAAGGGTAACATTTTTATTGCGATATGGCATCTTTTCTAACATCTTCTCTATAAAACAGCAAAACCTGCATCACAAAACAAATATTAACAACATGGGTATGATCTATCATTTTATACATAATTCATTTAAGAAATATTCATTGGTCTTTCAATTATCGAATTTATAGATTAAGTTATTTTTCAGTAATTTCTAAAATTTGACAACATATTTAAATGCTGAGTTATAATATCACATTTACATCCAGATGAAAGTAAATGCGATATTGCCAAACATTTAAATGTTGAATGAAATTAATTAAATTGGACATTTAAATTTTATAACAAAATGGAGGCAAATACTTATAAAATGTTATCTCAATTCTGCTCTAAGTAAATATATATATATATATACATACATACATACATACATATATGTATCTATCTATTTATATATCAGTCAATATATTTTCAAAAGTTCTGCTATACATTATCAATATATAACGAATGAACGTTATAAACGAATACAAAGCTTAAAACAAATTTTTAAAAGCATTGTTATGTTACAGAAATTACAGTGACAAGAACAATTATGCGGCAAAAGGTAAACTTAAATTTTAGCTCATAATTTTTATTAAAAAGTAAAAAATTAAACTCACCGGAAATGTTAAGTTCTACACAGCAAAGCTGGTTATCAGATCAAAAATTGAGAACAAAATGAAATAAAAGTGAAACAAAAAATCAATCAAAAATCCATCTGAGCCTTCAGAAATTAGAAGAGGGAAAGACTAATTACGGATACGACACGTGCAGACATGTTGAACCAGCAAAATTCGAGATTTTCCGAGAGGGGTGGAAGCAGGCCACTAAGATTTCGTAAATAGACCAAGGACCTCCGTACGGCCAGGGTCATCTTCGATACTTGGAATCTTTGGGAGTTGCTCCCTCCATCGCTTGCCCCAATTATGATCAAATTTCAGGGAGCAGTAGCAGCCTTAAGGCTACAGGGGGATCAGGAATTAAGGCCTTGATGTATTTTGAGGTCATATTTATAATGTACCAATTACATTAATCTTCTTGAGAAATTTACAAAACATAATGAAAGTTTGTATTCATAGCTTAAGAATAATTCATAACCTAGACAAAATTATATATACTTATTAGTTATTCCTCTCTTTATTTATATCAATTTTTGTCATTAATTAAGATAATCCGAAACAAAATGAACTATGCACAACTCGATAAAATTAACAATGAATTCCTGTAAAATGTTATTAGCATTTTTGTATTAAAATAATGTGCAGTTATATTTGTGGGCAGACATCACTCTAGTGGCTTACATGGCAGTTTAATATACATAAAATACTTCAATGACATTGATTATAATGAGACAGCAATTTTACCTGGAATTATAGTGAAATAAAGAAGATAATTCCTTAGTATCATTTTCTAGGGGAGCAATTGTAAGACATGTCATCAGAGAGTTTTGAATCATAATTAAAAATATAGCCCCCATACATATGGCTTTCGTATAAGCTGATTAAATTACTAATTCATTTTCTTCTGGGAATTCTCAAAAATCACTAGCAATTGTATTCTTGAATCCAACAGAAATTATCTGTAATGTAATGTATTTATTAAAATATTCAATGAAGTAAAAATATCTTGATAAATTTCTTTCGAATTTAATTTTTGTTCAAATATTTAGAAATTTCGGATAATTTCGTATCTTACAAGAAATTATATTTATATTTATCTTGTATGAATATATATATATATATATATATATATATATATATATATATATATATATATATATATATATATATATATATATAATCAAAGCAAATATTGAATATATTTTCAAAACCCCTTTTCACAGAAAGTTGCTTTTCTTAAATATTTTGTTCTTCAATCAAATCCAAGTAACATTATTCTTGTAATGGTGTTAAGCAAAATTTGTGAAATAAAATATTAAAAAAGCATCATTTTTTTTATCTCTCAGGAAGCAAGAATTATAAGTTTAATCTTTAAAAAGCAATTATGTAAAATTAGAGTTTTATAACCTATGAAACAATTGCCAAAAATCCCATTAACAGTAATTAACTGCACATAATGATTAATAATAATGCCTTGAAGCAAGTGATCTTCAGAGACCCGCAGACAGACCATCAGACTTACAAACAGGGAGAAGAACTGTTCTTACCTTCGAGAAGGCAGTTCCTGTGACCTGCTTGGAACCTATACAATAGTTAACAATTCGTGACTCGAGAACTAATAAGATTCAGTAACTATCTTCCTACTCATATATTTAACCTCTTTCTAAGGATTACCGCCGTTTTTGATAACTGTTATCTGACATTTTGATCAGTTTCTAGATCAATTGCTAAATGCAACATTTTTGGCACAAGAGGTTTTGTTTTTTAATAGACAGCTGCTGGCAGGTGTTTGCTGTTACACAATGTCAAGGTTTATTCCAGCTGTCGATACCTGTTATTTGAATGACGGCAGTTCAAATTGGCTTGGAGAAAATGGATTGCTCATGGATATTTATTTCATTGAATCGAAGTCATGTCTGTTTTGATTCCATTCTTCTCAAACTAGTTATTGATGGCACAACATTATGGATACTCCTTGTTGTTAGCCCTAAAGCCCTTGACTCGTTTAAGAAATGGGGTTTTGGGTTATACATCTTGTACTCTCGTTTGTAAATTGAGCAACACTTTAATTCGTAGATAGTTTATGTTAATACAAATATGATTGAGGAATGCAATTTCAATCATTATTCTATACTCAAAGCAGTCAATAGACCTTATTTTAATTAAATTTGTCTTTATGAGTGTGGTATGAGTAAGTAAATTACGTACTTGACAAGGGAGAGAATTATTTAATATAAAAAGGGAATTTTATGAAATGTATAAAATGCTGATATATCAAATTACTGTTATAAATTTTTTTAAAAATTAGATTTATATTTTATTTCCAATAATAAAGAAATCAAATTTTGACTCGTTTTTTTATACACACATTACTATCCGATATATAAAAGGTTTTCATGTGACTTAAATTCCTAATCTTACTTGTTTCTATGAAATTTATGTTTTACTAAATAAGTAAATGCGAGGGTTAGTCTGAAATGTTTGAGATACGCGCAGATGAGAATTTACAAAATAAATAAATAAATAAAAAATAAAATAATATAAAAAAATAAAAAATAAAAAAATAAAATAACAGTTTAATTTTAAAATGCAAAGTATTTTAACACAGAAGACGATTTATTATTGACTTACTTCAATTTTTTTAGCGTAGAACAAATTTTAAACAGAAGAGAAAATGGAGTTGATGCGAGAACATTTTCGCGCTATGATTTTCTACACTTTTAAAGAAGGATTAAATCAAGAAGAATGCGTTCAACGGTTGCAATTAGCATTTGGTGATGAATCTCCAGCTCGTGCTACTGTATTCAGATGGTTTAGGGAATTTAGAAGAGGTCACAATTTTCTTCAGGATGAAGAACACACGGGAAAGCCGCCGTCTTCAGTAATCCCGGATAATGTGTCTGCCATACGAAAAATGTTAATGGATGATAATCGCTGTACCTATCAAATGATACAGAAGAAACTTAACATTTGATCCGCAGCCATACACAAAGTCATTCATGAATAATTACATATGAAAAAAGGAGTTTGCCGTTGGGTTCCCCATAACCTAACTGAGCACCAAAAAGAGGAGCGTGTCAGAATCAGTACAGAAACTCTTAAATTGCTAAATGATGGTGGCCACCACATCATTTCTAAAATTGTAACAGGGGATGAAACGTACATACCGTTTTTTGGCGTTCCAACACGTCAAGAAAGCAAAGTATGGGTCTTTGAAGATGATCCCACGCCGACAATGGTGAAAAAACAACGCGCACTGAAAAAAGTGATGTTTGCAGTTTTCTTCAGAAGTACGGGATTGGTCAAAGCCATCAAGCTGGAAGGACAGAAGATAGTAACAGCAAACTGGTATACCACTCAATGTCTTCCAGAAATTCTACAAGAACTGGGTGTTAGGGGACCAATGCTTCACAATGACAATGCATCTTCACATACAGCCGGATTAACAATTGAGTTTCTTAAACAAAAACAAATTAAAGTGATCAAACATCCGTCGTATACACCTGATCTAGCTATTTGCGACTTTTGGTTATTCTTTAATCTAAAAGAGAACTTACATGGACGTCGTTTTCATTCAGAAGAAGAGATAGATGTGGCTATAAATGCATTTTTTTCATCTATTCCAAGAAATGAATGGCTTGAGACATTTAATCTGTGGAAAATTCGTCTACAAAAGTGTATTGATACTGGAGGAGATTACTTTGAATGCACCTAAAATTTTGTAAGTATAACTTTAAAAACTTATTTGCATCTCAAAAATTTTAGAGTGACCCTCGTAGGAGTGCATAAACTTAAGTGATAATTTGTTGCAAATGATGTTTTTACTATAAAATCTAATATTTTGGCTTTTAAATTTGTAAAACCAGTATTTTAAGTATCACAGGGTTCCCGTAGTTTTTTTTCTTTTTTAAACTTTTTGTCCTTGGAAAATGTCAAAAAAGTTGAGTTTTTATTTTGACAAACGCACACAACAATGAACTATGTAATATTATGTGATTGCTTTCATAGATAACGATATATATATCGGTAAATGGTATACAATATTCAATTAAACAAATGATTTTTTTATGCAATTTAATTGAATTTTTGTATTATTCTAATTGATCTTTCAAAGTATATAATTTTACTTGAAAGATCAATTAGAATAAGTATATATTATTCTAATTGATCTTTCAAGTAAAATTCCTTCATTAAACATCAAACTATGAAAAACAGAATAAAGTTTATATGTGGGAAAAATTCATGAAAAAAAGAATTTTAATTAATATTTAGAAATTGTGAGAATATTTCAAACTTCCATGATATTTTCTTATTTTTAGAGAAAAAGTTAAAATGTTTTTTTTAAAGTTTCACATTTTAAATATATTTTTAACAAATTAGCCGTTGATATCTTTAATATTTTGTATTTAGAAGACAATTTTTTCACACATCTCGCGCGTTCTATCTATTTACATTAAATCTTGAATAAAATTTTTAATAATTTTTTGAGTAGCTTATTTACTTCTTAAAAAATTTCCCTAATTTTACGAACAGTACAATGAATAAAATAACGATTATTTTTCTTATTTTTTTAATTTTAATTTCTATATTTTTTCTTTTTCTCAGAGTATATTTCTCCATTTGTATCTTTGAACTTTCATGTCATTTTAACAGTAAGACACGTGTTTTATAGATACGATAGCATAAGTAGATGCAGTGCATAGAATCTTTGAAATACTAGTATTAAGTAAGAGCTTTTTTGCAACTTAAATATGTGAATCGCAAATTATTTGCGTAAAAATATTTCTCCATATACTCTGTATATCTAAGTTCTATACTTAAATATAATCCTTTAAATTTATCATATTCTCTCCACTAATAATATGTTGTTTCATATTTTTATTTCACAATACGTTTTCAATTCTTATTAATTAATATTAAATGCTCTTCGCTGGACAATACTTACAAATGAAAATCGATGATTATAAAAGTCAAGTTATATGCAATGCATGTAAACACATATGTGCGATGTTTTGATATAAAATCATACCAATTCACTTTTCATACATACTGACAGCCGAATTGTTAGTGCTCTTACCTTCTGGACAATTGTTCATAGGTTTGAATCTCACTTTGAACATGGATGTTTGAAGACGTCTTTAATCGATTTTAAGCCGTAATTCCCGGTCTAATTAGTCCTTGTATACAAAATATAACTAGTGGAAGAGATAAATAAAAGAAACAAAACCAAATATATTTCATACAGACGTTAGAGTAGCCAAATGATATCTAATAATTTGGTAGTATTTATTTTTCCTATATGAATATTCACACCTCCCACATCGCATATAACGACACAGTATCACAATAATGTTGAGTGTATGCAAACATGTAACGATTTCATTGCTATCTTTTCTCGTGGAGAAGAAAATAACTTCTGTGATTAAACTTTACATACATAAACCAAAGTTTAATAATTTTTCCTTCACTGATGAATTGCACTTTAATATCGGAAGCGATAGCAATTACTCTTTGAGCTGAAGGAATCATGGATTCGAAATCATCTAATAAATATTCATGGAGGCAAGTAATACGGAGGAATTAATGCAGTACAGTAACTTCTTCAGGTGGATGCAAGGAATTTTAAATCTTTCAATGAGAAATAAATACTGTTCAAATTTATAGAGATGTTTTTCTTCGATGCATATGAATGCCGATAAATAACTGCGCAATTATAGATGGCTTTATAATTATGATATTCTTCTTATACATGAATCTTATAGAGAAATATATCTCTAAGGGGGAAAAAATTTAAGTAAAAGAATAGCCAGCTTTATCTCCAGATCTAGAGCTTATCATTCATGTATTAGATAATCGAGAAGGTTATTGTCCTTCTGAATTGTTATCAAGAGCATTTTTGTAATATAATTGAAGCACTGGAAATCATGGCATTGCTCATCACATTTTAATCCCCTGAAATATTAAAAGGCTATACCAGATATGTAGCAGAGGAATTTATTTGATTGACCTTCTATGACATATGAGTAACCTTCACCAAACTGGTGAAACCCAATTCCGGGTTAGGTACACGAAAGTATTCCACTAATGAATTACATCTAATAAACAAATTATTATTCTGAAGTTCCACAGAAAAATATTTCTGTACATTAAAAATCGAATCCCTCACCTGATCCCTGAATGCCTATTTTTAGAATCTTTACTTTAATTACTTTTAACTCCAAAAGAAAAATGAAAAGACTACATTCTCATTTCAATTCTGTTTATATGAATTGAAATACGAGCTTTACCCCAGGGAATATCGAAATCATGTTTGTTGATTTTCTGTCTGTAATGTGTCTCCTGGTGCTTTGATGTCCTTTGAATTATTTCTAGACAATGTCTCATTCAAATTTTGAGACTTATGGATTGCAATAAATAAGTAAAACACAAAAGTTTTCTGTGAATAAAAAAAAAATGGTGACAATATTTTGAACTTAAGTAAAAAAAAAAAAAATTAGCATACATTATGTAGCTGTTAGTTAAAAAAAAATTTGTAGAGATAAAGTCAGATGAAGTGCTGTTTCTAAAGATATAACTTTAAAACGCTGCACATTTCTTGATAAATTATTGATAGAAGGTAATACTTTTTTTTGTCAACTATTTTCTTCATTGACGAAATGGAATAAGATCGAAAGTATAAGGTTGAAATTTTAAAAAAACAGGAAAATAAAAGAAAGTCTAAAATTTACTGATTACTGATATAAGAAATGTATGAACGGAAGAGGCAAAGACATATAAAGGAATATTAATGACAATGAAAATTAGAATATATAACTTTATATTTCTGATGCATATATAAATTTAGTATTCTGAAAACATAAGATATTAATAAAAATATTGACTTGAATTCGTTTGAAAATTGTGATTTAAATAAACACTTGCTCAAAGTAATTTGAACAATGAAATAAATTTCTATTGGAGTCTTTATAAAACATATTGCTGAAGTAGGAATTTTAATGAAATTTGCAATACGTAAGAAAATAAGAAAAATTTTAAGGTTTTATAATTTATTAATATTTGGCATAAATTAAAACATTTTCCAATTATTTATTTTGAATTAGAGATTCTTCTCCTTCGTATTAAATATCTTTAATTAAAATTGTTTTAACGAAATATATTTAAATTAACATTACATAGTGATATACTTATAAAATTAAAAATTTTATATGTAAATCACATGTTGAAAAATAAAATTCATGCATGAAACCTGTTTTATATTCGATTAAATACATTTCGATAACATCAAACTCTATTTTTAGCTGTGCATATTCTGGATTCTTTAATAATAATCGCTCTTACAGTGGTTCCCTGAATCATCGTTTTTTGTGTGAGAGACACACATACTCTTTCTCTAGGGCTTCTGCATAAATTTCCCAGAAATTATCATCGATTTATTAAAGGATAAGAAAGTTGAAATATGGAAATGTAAAAAGCAGCAGCTCACGAAAAAAGTATGTAAATATGGATCACATTACTAGGAAATCAGTTTATATTCAAATGACTGACGAGAAAAATTTTATAATAAGATAATAGAGTCAAAGTGAAAAGGAATATATTTTAGACATTGATTCTTTGGAACTAAACGTATAATACATTAATTTGCGGAGCTAGTAAGGAAAACAATTCTTTCTTAGTTTTTTATTAGTCTCTTAACTATGAATTATTAATAAATGCTGGATATTTTTTTAAAACTAATTTTTAAGCACTTTTATATATAGCCGTATCATTAAATTTACTTGTTTTTTCATTATAGATCGCGAAATTTATTTTCAAATTTAATTAATTTTTGATTATTTTCATGCTTTAGACTAAGTGGTACATGTTTTAAGATTTTTAGTATTACACATTAAGAAGATTTTTCCTGTGAAACAGAAATATAAACTAGACATTGTTATTTCAGGAACTAAACATGCGAATTATTATAATTTTTTTAAAATATTAAAAACGTACCAAATATTTTACCCACAAATTATATTTTTAAATCTCGCTGTTAAGATATGTGTTAAAAAAATAAGACTATCATTATTTGCAAGTTCCTCATCCCTTTTTTGCTCACATATTTATAAGTAATCTTGAAAACTCATAAATAACATTAAATGATGAGAAATATGGAAGAAACAGAATTTTTGACCACATGTGTTTTTGCCTGATAAATGTTATCAAACATGAAATAGTGCCAAAATATCTCGGGAAATATTTTATTTCTCCGCGAAATATTTGCTAATGCATAAAAAAGCTCCACGATAGCCAGTTTTGCTTCTTAGAGAAAGTCATTACTCTAAATAACAAAACTTTGTATGCATACACACTTACATATACGTATATACCTTATGAGTATACGACAGAGTTCGTCGTTTATACACTTTATTTTAAAAAATTAGTTTTGTGAAGTCTGGAAATACAATGTATAATAAAAGATAATTGCTTTTCTGATAAAACTGGGTGTTCAAATAAATGTAAGATAAGCAAAGTTTTAATAGATGTACAATGCTCAAAACCATGATAAATAACTTCATGCAGTATTTCACTTACAAACGCATGAGGTCATTCAATATTTACTGTTTAAATTACTTCTTATTTTGAATTTAATTATGTTTCTTTGTTTTTACAGAAAAGATAAATTAATGAAAATTAGTCTTCAAGGTTAGTAAAGGAATTTTTCATCTTGTATTTAATTATCAGATATTGAATTATACGACTTATTGACTTAGACTGATAATTTTTTTAAACATACTGATAAATATATATGATTAAAATAAGCACTCATGAGATAATTCAATATTTTCATGTCTAAATTTAAATACATATTGATAGAGAGTTAAATCAGTTTTGTAATATTATTATAAATTGAATTTTAATAAAATGATTTGTATTAGATAACTAGGAAATTTGAGTTAAAGATTCTTTAAATCATTGCAATATGCCCTTCCTTGGTCATTCCATGCCTATTATAGTATATATCTTTTCGTAAAACATAGATAATATCCATACATGGCTAGAGAGAAAACTTAATAAAAGCACGCAAGCATTAACCATGACATATAGTAAATTGCAGAAAATTTGCATTTATAAAAACATGGAGGCAAATGGTTAAATCCAACTAAAGTAAAATGACCCTTAATTTAATAATAAGATCAAGAAATGAATTTGACATTTGAGCTGACACCATTATCTCCATACAAGATTAACATTAATATGTTAAACGCTATGAAAATGTAATGCATGTAAAACATTTTAAGCATTTGTAAATATGACGATAAAAAAAAAGATTAAAAAATATGTAACTGATCTAGATTTTATTTCTAGCAAGAGCCAGGATTAAACCCTGTTTCCTCCAAATATCATAATCGATAAGCTTAAATATTATCGATATATATTGTCCAATGGTAGCCTTTTTATTTTACCACATCAGTAATTTAAGTTTTAATATAGATTTTAATAATGTTATTAGTATCAATATGCATAATATATTCTAACATCTGAATGCATCATAAACTGTTTTGTTTAGGAGCATATTTCCTTTTCTCATATACCATTATTAAGAATTGGAAGTTACTGCTCTTTAACCAACTCTCGTTATTAGACTGATTTACTGGTTGATTATATATAGGTCATGACACACTATATCCGATATAGGCTATAAATCTCGCCCTTCATGCATTATTTACATCCTTCATGCGTCTTTCGGATGAAGTGTGTTACAGATACCGTTAATCTACATGTTTTTCACATTAAAATTTGTATGACTAAATAACTCATCAAAGTATTCTGCTGACAGATCTGGAGTTAAGTAACCCAACATCCGATTTGTTTAGCATTCACAGCCGAGATTAATGTTCGTATGCGTGGAATTTTCTTGCAGAATTATTTCATCTATCTGTCCTTTTAGAAAACTTTGAAAGAACACATTTATAAAGTTCCATAGAGCAATACAATTTTTTTTTATTTATAAAGTGACATATAAACAAAGTAGATATATTTTATGTTGTTTGATAATTTGAAATAATTTATACTTGCGTAATTTAAGATATTTGTTTCTTGTAAGAATACTATTGTTGATATATTTGATTCTGATTGTTTGTGGCTTTCTATTTGTGCCGACAAAAGAAAGTAAACACAACTATCTACCTATTAATTTTGAGGTGGATGTGACTACTAGTCCAGTAATGAGGTTATTGCCGAGATAGTCCTTTTCTGTTCTTCATTAGAGGAGGAATATTTGATTAAAAAAACATTAAAATCCATAAGCCTTGTCATCACGATGATTTTTGATGGGTATCGATCCAGTTACCAAACAGACAAGACAATAATGTCATTATCCTTTAGGTTAACTTGGTCCAGACTATTATTCAATTGGAAGTATAAAATTTTAACTGATTATTTTTCCTTTTGTACCATTTATAAATAATTTAGTTTAACTTTGTATTGTGGGTGGTAGATAATATAGAACATCCATTCCGTTGTAGGATGTTTTGGAAATTATTACTATACTGTTAAAAAATCAAATGATAAATAATAAACCTTTGTCAAATTTCATAAGAAATGGAACTCATAAAACCCCTAAGCCAGTGGTTTCCAACCTGTGGGGCACACACCCCCCCTCTGGAGGGGAGGGCGCGAGGCAGTTGCAAGAAGGGCATGCAGCTGTTTCCAAAATATCATTTTCGAATACGAACCAAAAAAGTCGAATAGTCAATATCTTGCCGATGAAATAGGAGAAAGTAAAGTTCTTATTAATAATCATTTGACCAGTCTATGGAAGCAATTCTCGTTGTACTTTAAAGATCTTGACATATCCAAATATGAAGGAATTAGAAACCCATTGTTGATTGAAAAACATGATGATTTTGGCCTTACGAAAGCAGAGCAAGAAATGATAATTGACTTATCTAGTGATAGCACATTAAAGCAGATATTTCGAGATGAAAATAATATTTTTACGCTTTGGCTATTTGTTACGTTTTTACGCAATATTGTTACGTTTTGGCTATACGTTTGGACGATTTTCATACTTTGACGAACAAAGTTTTAGAAATTTTATTACCATTTGTAACATCTTACCTATGTGAAACTGGTTTTTCTACAGTAGCTGTCTTGAAAACAAAGTATCGATCTCGCTAAATGATTGAAAAGGAACTGAGAACCGCGATTTCTTCAATGATGCCACGGTTTGAGAAAATGAATGCTGAAAAACAAGCTCAACAGTCGCATTAAATTTTTATGTTGAAGTAGTATTAATTATATATTATTTTTTTTGTTTTGTTATTATAAAAATATTTTTATTAATATATATATATAATTTTGGTAGTGTTGCTTTTTTATATGTATCCAAATCATCACAGAGTTTCTTAAATATCATATCATTTTTATGTTGTCATGAATAATTCAACAATTGAATCTCAATATAATTTTATGATATTTTTATACATTTTTATACTATTCTTTTTAAAATAATGGTTTTGACAGACAATTACTATTAGAATTTGAAGTAATTGAAATTGAATGTATTTTATAATTCTTGTAACAATTTTTACGCATTGCTATCACATTCACTTACAATAATATTTAAATAATAATGAGCATGATTATAAAATTTATCGATACGGGGGAACAATAAATGGAATAGTTCATCAAAAATGCAAATTACTTTTACAGATTAAAAAAATGGTAAAAATATTCAATAAAAATATAAATTGATTTTACTCATTTAGGTACAACTAAGAGAAATGAATAATTCCTTCTTACTTATCAACTCTTATCTATTAAAAAAGATAATTATAAAAAATCTCTTATCTAATACTTTTCTTATTACATAATAATTGATCTAGGTATTAAATCTGGTAATCAAACCTGTGTCAAAAGAAGTGGTGTTAACAATTCATTATCAAGAAAGATAAGAGAGATCAGCTGCTCTGAGTAATTTGACAACAAAAAAGAGACATGACAAAAGAAATGAACTAATCGAACATCCTTTCCTTTTATTGCTAGCTAGTTTGTAGACGGAAGATTAGAACTTTTCCTTCTCAAATGCTATAAGGCAGCGCTTCTGAAATGAAATTGGTATAATCTGAGAACCAGCCTGAACGTCTTTCTGGGTCCAAGATTAAAAGTTCTGAAGCCAATTTCTCAATGAAAAAGTTTTTATTTTATTTTATTTTATTTTATTATTTTTTTCCTTCCTACAGTATTAGCTTCCAATTACCTGTTGCCATAAGAAAAAAACTAAATAAAGACAATAAAATTGTAATAGAATTCCTAATGTCTATTAATATGAGTAGCTCGTTTGGAAAATTCAATTAAGGAAAATTATTTCAGGAAGTAATTACTTTAATTTAAAGGATTTTTAGAATAATCTGGGAAAGCTCATGATTAGTAAATTTAAGTGGATTTCGCGTATATTAATTGATTCCTTATTGTCATTAAATCTCATAAATGATTAGCTTTTTCATAATTTATTTCTTTTTCACACACTTTTAGAATTTAGAGTATCATTTAAGCAAATACAAAATTTTTGCAATTCTATATCATCAACTGCATGAAGCAACTAGAATTACTGTCGTTTGGACATTTAAGGTACCAGTACACGTTGAAAACGTCAATTTCGACCAAAAATGAAAAATTACCTTTATTCTTTACTTAAATAAGGAATTTAAATAGCTTTACAAAACAGGATTTATTTGTCTCTACGTTAATCAGATTCCGAGATATGAAGGATTTCGTAAAGATTAGGAAACCAAAAGTGGACATATATTAAAAGCACCGGAAGTGGACGTTTAAAGGGCCAGAATGATGTTAAAAATTAGTTTAAACAGTGTTTAATTTTGAAATATAAATTTAGTAAGCTTTTAAAAGATACATAAAATAATTACTGCTCAACCAGCAAATCAAATAAAAATTTAATCAGCAAATATGAGAATTTTTTATAAAGACACAATACTATAATCTTTAAATGCGATTTTCTCAGAACTGACTTTTTTCTATAATTTGTACGCTTCAAAAACGTAAACTCAAAATATTTTTATAATATCACTATGAAACTTCAGGAACTTGATCTGTATAGTGTTTTCTAGATAATGTACTAAAAGAATTTTAATCACTTAAATATTTCCAAAATTATGGCCTGTAATTCGAATAATGGCATAGAAAATTTGGCTAAAATTTCAGTATAAATATTCAACTGGCCGTAATTATTTTACTTTTTAACAAATACTTAAAATATTATTGCATGTTCTAAATAACAACATATGGATTATTTGGTAATATTTTTTTTAAATATGTTTAATAGTTTTTGATGTAGCATTTTTAAAAATTTTTTTTAAAAATGCTTAAAATTGTAGACATATTTAACATTTTTGAAGAATAATATTGGCATATGTCAAATATTAGTAGCTCAATACTAATGTCTTCTAAAGTTAAATAAGAAAAAATGGTTACAATGTATATATGCAGTGTATTTAAAAAAATATTCTGAACGTGTTCGGGTACCTTAAAATAATATCATAATCCCTTTTTCAAATCTTATGTATATTTTTCTTTGGAAATATTTTTGTGATGATTGTTTGTTCCTTTCTATATCTAGAGAGACTATTTTAATATCTACTTATATAATTAAAACTAAGTAATTTTAATCCGTATTTGAAAATCCACATTGATTGCTATAAATAATCCACATACAATATACAGACTTTCAATTCTTGTATATAATAGTTATTCTTCTCGTAATTCTTTCAGAAATTCTGTATATGTCTTATTATTTCAAAAGAAATACATTACGCTTAGACAATACTTCTAGTTTTTATACATGATTAATGTTCTTCATGTAATTTTCTCATAATTCTAAAGATGCACCTGAATCCCTGTAAAAATACAAAATAATGGGATTAAAACAACTTGCTTAGTTTTGGTGAATCTGAAATCGATTATCTTGAGATTTCAATAGTTTTCTTCTCTGAAAAGCAGTCATTAGAGGATATAGAATGCAAAATGCAATTTATCCGATTTTAGATAATGACCTTTTCGTCAAAAATGTTTCAAATTAAATGCAAAAATATTCAATATTTATGTATAAATATAAAACAAAAATTATTTAATTTGAAAACAGTAATTGTATTTCTCGTATTAAATTTCAGTTATCTTTAAATGAATATTATGCTAATAAATATTTTAATACGGATATAATAATGTTGAGTTAACTTAAAGATTAGGCCTGCTATACGATATGTTAACGATCAATAAATAAATTTTAATAGGAATAATTAATAATTCCTATATTTATTCCTATTAAATTTCTTGAGATAATATTATGAAAAGTTAATCCTTAAATACTCGATGAGAAAGTTATTTGCCTTTTACGTATAATACAATACGCTTGATTTTTGTTTTTACTATTTATGATGTATGGAATTTGATATTTTATCAAATGCATATAACTAGAAAAATTATCTTTAATAAAATAATAACAACGTGTAAAGAATGTTTTACAAAGTATTCATGTAATCATTTATCTTACCAGTTTATCTACAACTTAAGTAGAATTGTGTGAAACACTTTGTTAATACTAGTAAAATAGGTAAAATTTCTAAATAATGGAATTATAGAATTCTCTGTACTCTTACATAAATATTTTATGTGAACAATAACTAAGTATAATATTCACTCTAAGGTTTAATAAAAAATTTCGAAGATAGTTTTTTGTTTCTCTGAGTAGGGTTGGACTCTGTCAGATGGAAATTAGCACGTTGAATCCTAGCTACTTTCCGGATAGTTTGAAAAAGCATTCATTTTGACATTTACAATCTGCTTCAAAATTGAAACTCAATGCTACTACAAAGTTTGCTCAAAATAATTCTACTCCCGATTTCAAAAATCCCTGGTGTGAACAGCCATTTAGCCTAATGTGCACGAAAATATAACACAATTAAAATTAAATTAAAAGAAAAGCTAGGAACATAATATGATATAACACCATTTTTTATTGAAAAAAAAAAACGAATTTTGGCAAACTAAAAACTTGAAGCACTATAAAACCCACTTGATGATAGCGCGTTTTGAATAAAACTTCCTCATTATTGTTCTAACACGTCGTTTTAATAGAAGCTAAAAGCATTTCAGGATAACGCATCTTTGAATCCATTAAAAGCCACTTGATTGATTCGCAGCAGGTCAGAAGTCAATGAAGTTATATTGTAAGCTTAGTATTTTAAATAAAACACTCCGCGATTTATATTTCCAACCTTCTTTTCATAACTGCTTTCAAAAATTAACTATGATTAATGCATCAGCTTTTTAGGTTAATTATTTGTGGACCAACTTTAATGCAACGCCTCCGCTGAGAAAAATAAAATAAAATAATTAAATTATTACAGCTGACAGTTGAAAATAAAGATAAATGCTTTTAATTTGTTTTGGAACAAAAGTTCGTTATTTTTGTTTAAATTTATGTGCTAGCGAGTGGATTGATTATCTGTGAATAAGTCTGTTAGGATAAAAAGACGGAAGTGTTACCGTATTTATTCGTATATAAAGATATTATTAATGCTTTCTATAAATATATTTGAAGTGTAAATGTGCTGATGTAATTATATCTTAATTGTAAATGACAAGAATTCATACAACTGTGAATTAAAGTTAAGGAGAAACGCGGTTACTGTACTTTTTTTTCTAAATGTAGTAATTATAAGGCTCCAGGAGGAATTTTTTTACATGCGTATTTTTTTTAACTAGATATATTTCTGATTAAGTTTACTGTGTGGAAAGAGAATTGAACTTTTGAAGTGTCTTTAATAAATGTCCTTTATAAAACTTACAGAAATAAAATTAACAAAAATTAATTTCCGTTTGTATACAGTTTCAAAAATTAAAATAAGAGAAAAATTTTAGTTCTTAATTTAGACATTCCACATTTTTAAATTTCCTTTCGTGACTTCAAACTCAAATAAGCACCAGATTGATGGGATCCTTTACTGTGTCGTATTCACAGTTTGAACAAAAAGCGATAATGGTATTTTTTTTTACGTTTAGATTCTAGTTCTACCTCCACATAATTCTTATCAGTACTAATTTGAGTGGAAACTTCAGTATACAAAGTGTTACAACCAACATAAATTTTCATTGGGTAAAAGAGCTGCCGTATTGAAGGGCAGGAAGCTACTCATTCAGTCACAAAGCTCACTGTTTTCTGTTATATTTCCCATCCTGACACGGGACAAAAATATTAATGTTGCAAATCAAAATATACCATAGAAATATTTGTCAAGTGCTTTTATATAAAAGTCAAAACAGTCAAAAAGAATGTGTGTATATAATAATGATTGTGTCAACAACCTTGTATCGACCAAAAAAGGTAGTTATCGCATTTTAAAATAAACGATTCTCAGTTATATATATATATATATATATATATATATGTTATAAAAATGCACTTTAAAAAGATCTATTGAATCACTGGAATTCGTTTGTTAACATTCTTTGAATTTAGAAAGCTGGAAGATCTAACACTTTTTAAGAAAACAGCAAAAATAAGTCTTTGATTTAATAGGTGAAAAATATGTTTACAAGCAAAACTGGGTGAGTGCTTGTTGCCCAAAACTTTGCAAAGATCTTTAAGTATAAAAATGAAGCTTACTCTTTGATAAATTACGAAGACGATTGCTGAATTCCGCAAAGTTTAGGGGTCTGTCAATCAGGAAGTCAGTCTCTAGATTGAAGTCGTTAAATGCAGTGTTTCACATTTTCACTGTAGGAATCAGAAGTAATTTCAAAAAAATATTCAGTGAAATACAAAATTAACCTACTTTGGGGGATTCTAATTTGAGTTGGAAGTTTAGGTTAAAGGAAATTTATATAGGAAAAAAACCTTTGTGAAAGTAATTGGACAAAAAAGATTGCAGAAAGGTTAATCATGAAATTTCTAGATTTGCGATCAAGAATAACTACCAGTAACAAATTTAATTGAATCAAAGTGGACAGATTTATCCAGTATTTCCATTGACTAAGAATTCAGAAGTGGAAAAACAAGATCAAATAAAGTCAAGGACTCTAATTTGTAAAGTGTTTCCAGAGGTTCCAGGGAACTCAACCACTACTTAAGGACATTTAGATTTGTGCCATTCTAAAATCTTCGTTTACGAAATTAAAGAGACATCCGAAAAACAATGTCACACTTTCTAAAAAAAAGCAGAATAAAGCTAAAAGCTAAGTAAAAGTTACAAGCAATCTAGAAGATTTTTGTCTCTAATAATTATAAAATTAAGAATACAAAATAAATGAGTTTAAAATAATTATCAAAATTATAATAAAGTTATTTCATTGTAAAAGTTTGCAATTAAGGGGAAAAACAGCTACCTTATTGTTAAATGTTGTGTAAAAATGTTCTTTAATATAATTCTTCCATGAGGTTAATGTGGATTTAGTTTAATATGTTTTTTTAGTGAATGGAAAAAAGTAATGCGAATTACAAGAAAGTAATTTCTAATACTTTTATAAAAAAATATGCAAGTCAAAAATATATATAAGCATTTATGGTAATTAAATTTAAATAATTTCCATTTTCATTATGAAACTGTTAATTTAAATAAATAACATTTATATGCTAGTTTTCTTAATAAAAATTTGAAACATTAAGTTAAAATTAAATCAATTGGATTATTAAATGATTGGTTAAGTGACTAAAATACATCACATCACAAATATAGATATTTTCTATTTGATACAGTAAAAAGCAAAATTTATCAACACACAATTTAACTAAAATTTATTGGCCAATCATATAAACTTTCAGCTTTTTATAAAAAGTTGTGATAATTTTTTTGAATTCATTTGGAATTTGATAATATGATTAGCATTTCGGACGTGTCATATCAATAAAATTTCCTGAAAACTTTCTTTTTTATTATATTCAAATTGCTCTCTATTTTGGAAAATTATTAATTCACAAAACATTTTAATTTTCATAAACTTTTACTGCCCCTTATTAATAGTTATCCCTATTTAATTTCTTTTCATTCCCCATAAAATTTATACAGTAAAAATGTACATTTATACTTTAAAAAATTATATTCAATGAAATTCGTAATTAAAAAGTGTTCCAACGCGAAATTAATTTTTCGACTTTAAAAATACCCTTTCTACTTTTGAAAAAGATTGCATAGTTTTATCTTGATGGGTTTCTTTAAGGATTTTCTTTTAAAATTACTGAATATCATTTGATTTCACTGACTAAAAATTTATTGATATTATCTATTAAACGTTTTATAAAACTCTTTAGTTATATTATTTTTAATTTTTTTTTAAATTTCATGTCAGTTTAGTTAATATATATATATATATATATATATATATATATATATATATATATATATATATATATATATATATATTATATATATATATATATATATATATATATATATATATATTATATATATATATATATATATATATATATATATATATATTATATATATATATATATATATTATATATATATATATATATTATATATATATATATATATATATATATATATATATATATATATATATATATATATATATATATATATATATATATATATATATATATATATATATATGTGTGTGTGTGTGTGTGTGTGTGTGTGTGTGTGTGTATACAAGTATATGTAGAGGGTGCTCCAAAATGAGACAGTGACCAATTCAGAAGGATGATAGAAGACATCAAGTGAGGAGGAAAACTTAGTACAGTAAATATAGTTGCAAACCACGTTGAGACGGTGAAAATAAAATACGGTTTTTGATATCCCATTAGAATGACAAAAGTACAAAACTAGCTAGTTTCTAGTAATTTTTCAGAAGTGGCGTTTACTGAAGTCATTACATAGTCTACAAACATATCAAAAGATTTCTGATCTCGAAAATTACAGATATGATATCGATGTTTCTCTGGAGACCATAACTTGCACTGAAGGACTTCCCAGTGAATCCAAAAATATAAACGAGTGATTTGAGGAGTGAGTGACTTCCAAAATTATTCTGTATTTATCCTGGAATTCGGCTGTATCAGTCTGATGGAAACTGCCAATAAGAGTCTTTATAATTTAGATGCAGGTATCAAGCAGAAGACCAACAATACTTGACAAACTAACCCTAGATGCATTACCTTACTTAGGAGACATTGCGATCACGACTTATTTAACTTTCCTCACTCGTACATAAGGGAATTTGATGGAGCTTCGGTTGAATTGGTATACAAACTCACTACATTCCGAAGATGAGAACGGCATCTTAAATAACAAAGTTAACGCGGTATCTGAATTCAAGGGATTCTATAAGACACTCAAATGCTTTCTCAATAAGTTCATTGAGTTCAACTGATCAATTAACTTCCTAGGTATGTCTCTGAAATTAGACTTTCTATCCATCGATCTGGCAGTCAAATTGTTAACATACACTGTTTCAATCAATAGGTAGTGGGTTCGAGTCCCTCCGAGCGCATAGATGTTTGTAACAGTTAGAATCCGCTTTTAATTGGGGTCTCTGTTTAATTAAATAGCACGTAATGTAATGAATGCACTTGAAATTAATGAAGAATGAGGGACAAACAAAATCAAATCAAATCGGTATGCGTTTTTGTGCTTTTCACTCTCACACTGACCTCACATTTGCTCATGATGACCCCATGAAAGAAAGAGTCGCGAATCACGCATTCACTATATATATATATATATATATATATATATATATATGCCTTTTATTTGAATAAAATAAATTTTTTGGATGGAGATGAGTGAGGAAGAGTACACATTATTTTTGCACATTTCATTTTTTTCCTTTAAAAATGAACTTTTTCGTTGTTCAAAAAGAAAGGGATCTATATGCAATAATTTGAATGCAAACATAAGTAATTTTTTGTATAGAAAATGACATGCATTCAATATTTTACAATTTCTTTACACTATTGGCAGAGACAGGGACAAGAAATTTTAAATAAAAAGTGAATTTAAGAAGAAGGTCAATATTGTATTCATTTTAAGAGAAAGAAACAAAAATGACCAGAAACACAAGAAACAAAAAATAATTTCTGCTTTGGATTAACAGATAATGTTCACAAGAGAACTGCAATTGAATTGCATTCAATTCATGCATTGTTATTGATTTCAGTATTCATGTGCTAGCGAAAAATTTCAGCTCTTGCAAGTATATACTCTGATTTTAGACATAAATTAAATTTATTACTTTTACATTTCATCCAAGTTTACGATAGTTTTTATTTATTTAATAGATTCTTTTTTCCCACCTGGGTACTTTTCAGGAGATGAAAACATCATTCAAAAGAAGGAAAATTTTAATTATTTTTGAGCATATGAATTAAAAGGAAATATTTACTACTGCTAATTAATTGTAATTAATAACTGCTAATAAATGTAAATTAATTTTAAATTTTTGGTGTTTTTGTGTTATTTGCAAATAATCAGGAAAATGTATGTAACGAATTAATCTAAAAATATATAGAATTTATTTTGAAAAAAATCTAAAAATTTACAAACATATTTAGTTTTAAATAATGCATAATTTTTGAGAAAGAATTTAGATCCATAATGTTATATTGTGCTTAATAGATCTAATTTTTTGAGCATATGTTGTTTATTTTTGGATGATAATTGCTTTTATCCTTAATGAGGATACATATTTTAACTATGAAAATAATAATTACAATGGAATGTTGGCGAGATATTACAGACAAAATTTTCGAATTAAATTAAGTGTAATAAAGCGTTAAAATTTTCTAAAAACCGTGTACAAAGAGTAAGATTTCGCAAAATATTCCATTCGTTTATGACGGAAATTAAATTTCCCCTCACGTAATTAATAAAGAAATATATTGCTTAAAATATGTTAGTAATTACTTGACAGTTTGAAAAAAATTTATAAATGACATAAAATATTTCATTGGGAAAATGTGTCAAAATTCCGTATTGGTTAGACAAAGAAAGCATTCATTTATTCTAATAATAGAACTAAATACTCAAAGATACATAATGTACAGTTTATTTCTCGCAAAGTTAACCGTTCATATGTACCAAAAGATTACACAATGGAAGAATTTCGGTCAATATATATATATATTGACAAGAAAGATTAATGAGGGAAAATGGGAAGTTACAAAAACGACAACAATCTACTAAAAGAGTCATCAAGACACAAAAGGAAATAAATTGATTTTTCCACGGAAAAAATTAAAATAATAATAATAATATGTAGGTTATAATCTATTTTATCAATAATTATGCAAATTTCAAAGTGTTCATATTTTTTCAGTTCTTTTAATTTGATTATTTAATTAAACTTTCCCGAAATGCTGTTAATAGTATGGATCCTGAAGTTAAACTTAAGCAAGAATATATATGCGTGTGTGCGTATGTAAAGATATATTATCCTTAATATATATTATGCTGTTATTTGGAATATAAATCTTAACCTGTATTGTCTTAATTTATTAAGAGAAATTATTTTCAGTATTTAAATATTTTAAATTAAAAAAGTCAAATTAATGATTATTACAATTCATTAACAAATTACATTAAGAATTTCTTATGTTTTTAAACAAACGTTACAGTTTATAATAAACAAAAAATAGGTCATAATAACTTTATAATGTTTTTATTTAATAAATACTATAAAGTTATAATACTTTATACAGAAATAACCCTTTATAATTATTTTTATTTAAATGAAACAGACATTTATTTTGTATTTTATTAAATAAAATTATTGTTTAAAAATGATTTCAATCAAATAGATGCTTAACATGAATTTTCCTTAAAATGTAAGCACAAAAATCTTGTTTAAATGCACACTCATTAATTCATAGACTATGAAAATTAGCATAATGGCATACTGAAATTCATGTTATCCGAGACGAAGTCATCTAAAGGGTGTTAAAATGATTTCTAATTTTTAACCATTATTGAGAACAAATTCTACACTTAATTAAATGTAATCCTTATCAAACTATTAAAACACATAATTTACAATGATAAATTAATCAACATTTTATCAAACGTAGTTTTTGTCTTTGTAGGAGATGTGAAACCCAATATTTATCATAATAACTACATCTTTATCAAAATTCGCAATCATCTAAAAATTCCAAACGCTCAGTTTCAAAAATTTGGTTTTTCTTTTCAATACATTAAAAAAATTCTTACTAACTCATGATAATAATGTGCATTTTAAAATAAAACTACTTCAGTATAATGTCAAGAAAGAAATAGTAAAGCAATGGTAAAATATGATTTTCTATTCATAATATTTGAAATCGATTTCAATTGGGAAAGATAATTTATGTTTCCAGATTTTTTTCATGTTTAATGTGAATTACTAACATAAAATTCTAGCGACACACATAGTGAATAACGATGTGATTTTGAGGGAATGGGGTAAAGAAACCAAAAATCTAAAGAAATTAAAAGCTCAAAATTGAAATGAGACAGGCGGTGGGATGAATAAAATCCTTCCATTTCGCTTTTACATCGAACTATAACATTTTCGAAGAAGTGATCAATTGAATAAAAAAAATCAATCGAAATCATTGCTTCTGATTGGAATGTAATAAAATAAAAAAAGAACATATAACTACCAGACCCTTTCAAGACGCTAGAAAAAATGATTAAGTTCATATAAAAAAAAATGAAACTAGAAAATGAAAACCTGCCACCGAAAGTGAAATGAAATAAAATACACGAGCGTGAGGAAACTGTCTAAAAAGAGAGCAAAAAGATAAAAGTTTATAAAGTGGTAGTAGCGTTTAACGCAGATTACAGAAACCTCCGCCAGGGGTCGTCTATTATAGGTTGCTGTCCACGAATAAAAAAATGAACCACAGAATTAAACCGGTTATTTATGGTTGGGGATTTTTGGTTGTGATGAGAAACACGGTTGTGATTTCCGGTGGAGTTATAGTTTTCCTCTGCACGTTTTGGATGATTACTACAAAAAATTTTGAAATATTGCAATGTATTTTTTCTTTTATTTTGTTGCAAAAAGGAAATGAAATAACGGAAGGTTTAATTTGTCGCGAATGTGTCCACGTTGCCAAAAAATCTGATAATATATAGTTTTGGTAGAAAAAAAAATTAGATGTGTTATTCGGAAATTGTACGTATTTTTCTGCTACCTGATAAGATAAATGTATTAAATGTATGTAATTGTTGGTGAAAGAAATATCTTTCATTGAAATAACCGTGACTGTAATTTCAAGATAATGGCTGCAATCTTCACAAAGTGAAAATGGAATGCAATTCTTCATGGGTGGGGGTAGGGGGGTATTTATTTATTTTAGAAAATTTAAGACAATCATAAGATAAATTGTTTTTGGCATTTATTACAGATATAATTTGAGTTTATTTTTCAAACAGAGTAAAAATATAATTAAACGATGATAATCTATAAGAAACACAATTAATAAATACATTTAAAATATTAATTAAAATATTGTGAATACAGGAGAAAACTCTAAGCAATAAAAATATTGTAAATGTAAAAATATAAAAATATAAATAAGAATATGCAATTTATAATAAAAAGCCAGAATACACTTTTTCATTATAAATAAATTTTGGAAGAATAAATTAATAATTATTCAAGCTAAACTTAGCATAAACAAGTACTAGAATTAGTTGTTGAATTCATCTTTGATAGAATGAAAATACAGCTCTAAACAATTATAAATAATAAAAAATATATAAATGATTTTTAAAAAATTTTAAAGGAAACTTTTAAAATATTATTATAATTATTGTATTAAAAAAATAAGAACGGAGATTTATATGAAATTTACGTGTGAAATTTTGAAGAGGAAGAAATCAAAAACAAGAAATGGATATGCTTTGTTCTAAAAACCAACATTTTATATATCAACAAATCTTAGAGTAAACGACATAAGATAAGCAAAAAATGAAGACAAAATATTTCGGGGCATTGAACTACGAAACTTAAAAACATGTGGAAATAACCGCACATGGTGAATTCAGCTACCAGCTATGTGGCATTTTATAAGCTATATTATTGGGAACTTGCGTGCCGCGTGTGGCAGGAAATACTATTGAGTGCGGATACAAAAAATTTCATGAAAACTATGAAAAGAAAATTCTAATGTTTAACAAGTAATACAATATCTATCTTTTAATATGTTAGAGTACATCTATATACAGTTTATTAATTTAAATAACGCCGAGCTGGCAGCCGAATTGTTAGCGCTCTTGCCTTCGGTTCAATAGCTCTAGGGTTCGAATCCCGCCTTGGGCATGGATGTTTGTAGTGGTTCGGAATCCACTTGAAGCCGTAGGTCCCGGTATAATTAGCCCTTGTTTGCAAAAAATGACCGTTGAGCGACAAACAAACCAACCTAATTTAAATAACACTGTTCTACGAATACGAGTATACATACGCTAAATATTCGAGGTTATGGACTGTACATACTAAATGCTAAGTCTCCTCAAAAAATTCATGTTAATATCTTGGGAAAAATAAAGTTTGCCGATTTCCGGCATGAAAAAAATGATGATGTAATAATAAAAACATTTTAAATTCTATAATTAGAAACTCGTTTTCTAACTTCTAAATTCCTCAGCAGAAACATAAATGGAAATAGGTAAATATATCAGAAATATTTTTAATTACTAGATATGAATAGAAGAATAGAGCATTCATTTATGTTCATTAAAGAATGTGAAAGCAAATACTTTTCTTAAGATTTAATTATTATAGTTGCTCTACAAACACAGTAGCAATCTTTCTACAAATTTAGTTGAAAATATAATGTTAAGTTGTGCTTGTGATAAATTGCATATTTTTCATTCTTAATTTCAAAAGACATTTTCGATCACTTACTTTGACATAAGTGGAATTTTTTTCCCTGTGTTGTTATTATGTCTTTCCTATCTTTGCACATATCATATGACCTCTATTTATGATTGCTTGATGCAAATGGCAGACAGTAATTTTTATGGGAAGAATATCTATATTTCATTATATTGAATATCCTTTCAAACATTCTACTCTGGCTCTATACCAATTTTTGTTGAACAACTAAAGGTGCTAGTAAAAAAGGGGAAACCTGGAAGACGGAGGGACACCTCGACAGAGGATCATGCAGAAGGTAAAAACCTTCTACATGAGAGGGTAGTCGCAAGAGATGAAACCTGGAAACTTCGCAGTTTTCCAGGTTTCATCCCTTGCGACAAGTAAACAGGAGCCACTCTTTGAAAAGTCCCGTCGTAGAGCAATTACGGAGAGTACATTAAAATGTCTTACAAGAGGCTTAAGCCTCTTTCACACTAGATGACTTTTATCATACGATAAAAAGTCGTCCAATATTTTATCGTAAGAAATTATTAAAAAACCACACCACAGATTGCTTTCTTTCACATTGAAAACGATATTTTATCGAAGACTAGTCTATTGTGTGGTTTTTTAATAAATTTTCACAATAAAATATCGGACGACATTTTATCGTACGATAAAAATCATCAAGCGTGAAAGAGGCCCTTAGGCCGTAAAGTAATCCACAACAAAATGTCAAAATACTCTAAAAGAAATCCGTTTTTTGACTTTTATAAATTTAAATCTTTCAAAAATTAACTTAAAAACATTTCATCGCTAAAAATTGTGATTCAGTGTTACATATACAAATTAAGTGATATTTATAAGGTTGTTTTTAATATTTTTATAATTATATACCTTTTGACAATAGAGTTAATGACAATTCACAATTTCATTATTAAAGTGAACAAGGAAAATAAGTCCTTATTTTCTCGAATAACGTTTAACAAGTATCCTCGAATAGCAAAATCTTTATTAATGTCAATCATATTCGAATCATTAAAAAATGAAATTCTTGAAAATGGGTGCAAATAATTTACTTTACCGTAAAGTATTTCTGTTGATAAAGATAAAGGGTATTATGTATGCAAATTCTGTATTAAATAAACCATTTTTTAAATTGTATGAAATTTTAAAATAAAGTTTGTATCCAATTTAGTTACAAATTATTTTAACACCATTTTAAGATATGGTTAAGTTCTTAATGATCTCTACGGTTTTTTTTTTCTAAAATATTCATCTGCCCTGTATTTCCTGTACTTATTATTAATGAATCAGAATCTTCTATCAAAAACACAAATTCTTAGATTTCTACATCATACTAATTAGTAAAAAGATTAAAATATGTTTTTGGTTTATAACTAAATATAATTTTATGAAATTATAGAAAAATTTGGTGGCAATACTTCTAACATAAATAGTTAAAAAAAATAATAATAATAATCCGATAGTAATTAAAAAATAAAAAACGTAACAGATGAAATAATATAAAATTAATGATTTTATATATATTTACTTGTTTATATATTAAAATTCTTAACTTGATTTAATGAATCTTGTAGCTCATTAAATTAATGCAACTCTAGTATTTTTATGTAATTTATATTTTTGTTTAAATATGAAAAAAGGTAAAAGAATAAATTTGCTTTCAATATAATTTGATAAAATATAAATAGTTTCCGCTGAATCATTTTCATCCATTTTTAATAATTATAAAGTTAACTGAAAAAAAGTTCATTTTCAAATAGAATTTTTTTTCTAAATATTAAAGGTGCGAATCATCAGAATTTCCGCAAGCTGATTTCAGGAGACACAAAATGTGACGCTTATATTCACGTACCGCCATCTATAGAAGAAAATCTTAATTAAATATTTATCTTCTTTTGTCTTAAATTCATTTTGGGGAATCGAGGAACAGTTTTGTAAAACAATATTTAATATCAAGGATTCATATAGTAAGTTTTTAAAATTTTCAAAATCTTTTAAATTTATATATCACTTTAAAAGATTAATATACTATTGAAAATGTAAACATATAAAATAATTTTATATGAATTCGCAAGTTTTGTTTTATTAATATTGACGCTCAAACTTTTATTTTCTTCAAACAAAATATTATAAAACATTTCACCGTTAAAATTTCCAACAACGATCATTACCAGATTATTTTTAGAGAATTAACTATCAAAAAATCCATTTAGATTCTTTCACAATTCAATTAAAATATAGATTCACAACTCATTATTTCGAAATTAAGAAATCCTTTTAAGAGAAACAAAAAGTTTTTAAATTCAACGAATTCTCTTAAATGTCATGAGTTAACTCAATAAGAGAGGTTTTTTTTAAAAAAATTTTATTCTTCACTTCCTTTGATTCAATTAAGGATTTTTCGAATTTCAGACAAATGCCAAGTTTTCAAAGCTATTGTTTTTTTTTTTTATAAAATATTTCCCGATTAAAAATACCAATTACTAAAAAGAATGCTTTTTAAGAAAACTAATGAGCAACTATATGCAAGATTATAATTATCTATTTTTATTTGGCAGCATTCAGTAAAATTGCTAAAATCAATTAGAATCCGAATTATTTTCTTATTTTACAACATTTAATGGTAACTGCTTTAAAATAAATGTAAATGGCTGAATATATCTAAAATAAAGCAAATGCAGATGGCAAACAGTTTTGCAAAAGAGAAGTACCGAGTGTTAAAAATACTATCACAAGTTTATATTTCATAATTTTTTTTTCTTTTTAAATATTGAATTCTATATTATTTCACAATGGCTCACATTTTAACATTACATTTTATTTATTCTGTTAAGTAATAGGTAATATTATTCAACAAGTTTCAATGGTACTTTAAGTTGAGTTTATTATAAAGAAAGAAATTATTACTTCTGGGCAAAGGTGGAAAAAGTTTTGCAATGCTTTAAATTTCCCAAACTAAATGAATTGAATGTGAAACTGGAGTTTAACGACTTACTGAAGGAAATGAACAGAAAAATGAAGACCAGAAAATATAGATATTTCCTCTACTAATTTTTTTCCGCCTTATGTGCTTACTCATGTTGAAATAAAACTTAGTGCATTCTAGATAAGCTTGCAGTTCAGCAGAATTTTTATAAATTTTTAGTTAAAAGTGGAAGTGAAAATTGAGAAATATGCGATAGAAGCGTGTGCATTTGAGATCGAGTTACGCAGGCGTGGATTAGGTTCCAAGATGCTTAACATTTTTAATCAAATGTAGGTATTTATTCCACACAATTCATCATTATGTAAGAAATATAACGTATGTGTGAACTCATAAAAGAGAAATATCGTCAAAAAATTCATAATTCTGATGGAGAAGAAGAATTTGGACGTTTATAAAATACACAGGGAGATATTTTTTCAGATTCGCATGGCTAGCTCTACTAGATAGTCCCGAGATTAGCAACAACAAAACACAGCATTCTGGGAAATATTTTTTTAAAATGAAATAGCTCATTAAAAACTTAAAAAATGTGTAATTATAAGTTGAACTCTCTCATTATTAAATACCGAATTTATTCAGTAATGAAAGTTTGATATTATTTTGATGTTCTGTTGCCACTCAACGCAATTATGGTCTATTGAGATTGAGTTGACAGTTAACTGTCAATTCCTGTGGGGAAAAAAAAATTACAGATAAAATTAAATAATTATAAAATTTGGAAAATACTCTTAGTTTGGGAGATTTAGAGCATAATTTAATTTTTTAAACTAAAAAAAAAAAGTAAGCAATTAAGCTTTGAGATATTAAAAGCAAGCCTTTAAACTTAAATTTTATGAAGTTTAATTGAAATATATTTAAAATTTAACATCTGCTACTGTTGTTGTGTTTCTAATCCCATAAGGTGTTGTGGTAGCGCTGTTATACAATCCCCCTAAAACCAAATTTTTTTTTAACTAATTAACAGATAAGGATAATTTAAAACCGCGTAAGCAGGAAAAAAATCTGGCATTTTTCTACTTCCTGGAAAAACCTGTGAATATGATGAGGGAAGGACTGTTCATTCCTGCACGAATGCTATTCAGAAAGTTCCTCTCTCCCTGAAGATACGTAAGGGAATTTAACATAGAAAATCTAATATAAAATGTGCTGTTCTGGAAACAAATGATTGATAATTACCAAATATAACCTAATTGCAAAGATTTAAATATCTTTATATAAAGATGGTACATATACCTTATTAACATTTTAATTTTTTTTTTCTGAGATTACGTTTATCGAAAATCTTTTAATACCAGCTTGAGAGCAAACTACGATATTAATCATCCAATAATTCATATTTCTTATGAACATACATAAAAAGAGAAGATTTTAAAAAAAATTATTGCTAGCAGAAATCTTTATATCATGATGCAACAAATGGAAAAAATATGAAATTCTCACAAAATTAGTCTCTTTCCATTGAAAGGATTTAAATCTTTACCAAAGTTAAATGCTGGTGATATTGTAAAATGAAATTCTAGTTTAGTTAAACATTAATGCATACACGATATGCATTAATGTCTTTATGCTTTTATGTCCATAAATTAAGGATAATTTAAAAACACGCGGAAATTAAAACCTAAAATAAAATTTCGCATGTAAAATTATCACACACCGCTTAAAGAATAATATGCAAATTACAAGAAACCACTAGATTGCGCCTATAGTACGTCACAATGACGATAGTGTAAAAGAGGGGTACATAAGGAATGGTTGCAAATAAGTAAAATTATTCACAAGCCCTTTAAAAGCCTTTCAGTGCAATAACCACATAGTTATGGCACAAAGGAAGCGTTTGGATGATTGTCTACATGGTAGAATTATCAGCCATCTGGAATGTGGATGTACCCAGCTGGAAGTATCTGAAGAACTTGGAATTGCCCAGAGTTTCAACTCCAGGCCTTGACAGTGGTTCCAAGATGATGGTAATGAGAGTAGATGTTAGAGCACAGGTTGCCCCCGAGTTACAACGCCAAATGATTACCGGTATTTGGCAGTTATTTCCAAAAGAAACAGACTGAGCACGGCATCAGACCTGTATGGTCAGCTCTCTTCAGCTACCGGTACAACAGTTTCAAGGCAGACCTTATGCAGACGCTTAGGGCACATCGGTCTTTATGCTCGTAGGCCTGTCACATGTGTTCCACTTACCACAACTTACTATCGCTTGCAGTTAGCCTGGAGTAGAGAGTATGCATTGTGGACACCGCAACAGTAGTCTTGAATGATGTTTTCCGACGAGTCCAGGTTTTAGCTTTCAGTCTGATTCTCGCCGGACTTTCATACGGAGAGGGCCAGGTACCCGTTACCACCAAGAGAACATCACTGAACGACACCGTTACAGTGGTGCAGGGTTGCTTGTTTGAAGATAAATTATTTTGGGTTACAGAACTAATTTGCATGTTCAGAATGTAACCATGACAGACCACATCTTTAAGGATATCATTCTGGAACAACATGTGTGTTTGTTTCGGTGCACCATGGGTGCAGAGTTTCTATTTATGGATGGCAACGCCCGTCCTCACATTGCAAACATTGTAGACCCGTATGAAGTGGTAGCATACTCACCGGACTTGAATCTAATAGAGTATGTGTGGGGCATGCTTGGCCGACGAATTGCAGCCCGTCAACCATTTCGCACATGTCTACCTGAATTTCGAAGAGTATTGCTTGATGAGTGGTGTAACATCCACCAAGATCAGATCGATAATTTAATTTTCAGCATATCTAGTCATTGTACGGCCTGTATTGTATCGTCTGAGGAACATAATATGTATTAATCATCATACCAACCATGTTATATTGGTTTTTGTAAACAGGTTCTTTGTATTTGAAACATGCACCAGAGAGTAAAAATAGCAATTTTCATTAATGATGTCAAACATATAGCATCTTTTTGCTCTTTATATTTTGTTTAATAAATCAACTTTGCATATAAGTCACGTTTGTTTTGCTTGTGTCTCTTTCTTTGCCTGAACTTGCATTATCCTTAATTTATGGACACGAGTGTATATGAAAATTCACGTTAAATTAAATTTTAATATCTATAAATCTTCGTCTATATGAACTATTTGTAAGCTATAGTGTTAGTGTTTTAGCCTTCACTTTAACAAGATGACGATCTGATTCCCTTTGATTGATAATAATTCTAGTTAGAATGTTTATGTTATATATATTCAAATTCTTAGTAGTTTTTCATGTTCCTGAAATTTTAGTTTGTTTCTATTTTCATATTATGATCTTAAACAAAAAATGAGGAATTATTTTTGGCCTCTAGTACTTTAATTAGGATGCTCCAAAACGTTTTCCGGATTGTTTTTGAACATATAAATTGTTGTGTATTAAACGATCGGCACTTTTTAATAGTGCTTTTATACATTTGTTGAATGCAGATTATATTTCATAAATACCATATTTGGCAAATGTGTTTCAGTACTTCTGCTTTAAATTTGAAGAAAATAAGATTTATTAATAATTGATCATTTCATTTAATATAATATATGAATTAATCTTAATAATGTAAATTTAAATAAAAAAATAATTGGAGATAGTTAAAATCTATTATTCATATTTTAATAATTTGAAGAATATAATTTACATTTAATTATATAAATGGTGCCATATATGTACACTATTTTGCTTGAAAAATGCCACACTAGGAAGTTTTGATCGTATAAAAATGCTTATTTAGCAAAAAAAATAACTAGTGCCTTTTCTAAAGATTGTTGTTAGCGTCATATCATAGACATAAAAGAGTTTGATGGTGTCGTCAATGAAAGACTAGGTAAATGAGAGCTCAGTTGCCAATCTCCAGAAACAAATTAACTGATTCACATCATCAGCCGAGGAAAATTAGCTGTACCAAAAGTGCTTTAATGAGGTTATGCAACCAGTTGTTCTGTTTCTCACCTTCAGTAGCTGCGAATTAGCATTTTACAATAGGATAGTATGGCACAGCACGCAGCATACCTTAGCATATCAGCCTTGCTGCATATTCATTGACTATTTTTGACAGCGACATCTCCTAATTTTTCACCAGTTGAGCGCTCTATGAACGTAACTAGACGTCGTTTCTGTATTATCCCTTCTTTGTCGTTGACTGATTTGTGAAGAAAGATTCAGAATTGATCTACTTCAATGTCTCGAACACCAACCACAAGTTGAATATTTTGCCGAGTACATGCTTGTACAATTGCGAGAGATAACCATATTATTTGCTAATTATTACAGCAATAATGCATCAATTAATTTTTTTGTAAATAACATTATTTATTCACATATACATTTTCTTAACCAATATTTTTATGATGTTGCAGTTACTATGTCAGGCAATGAAATGGGATGAACGTATGATTATAGACATAATACAGGCATACTAAACACGATGATTTAAATTATTAGTAGGCTTTTTCATCGTTCGTAATACTTTAAACTCATTGTATAAGAGCTTGAAAAAGCTTCTTTTACATATAAAATATTCTTTGCTAAAATTGTGTATTTGTTGCTTCTTTAAGAATTAAATTCTATGAATTTACTACATTCCTTTCTTCATTCATATTTCAAGATTTGACTTTGAAATTCAGTAAATTTATTATTTGATGTTAACGATTCCAAGTTACGATTTTTATAAAATCATAGATATGTTGATGAGATTAAGTTAAATCATTTACCTCACAAATCTTTTATGCAATGCGTTTTTATTGCATTTGCTACAACTTTGATTTTAGGATATGGAAATAAAATATATTTAAAATTTTATATGATATAAAAAACGGATGAAATATATACTTTAAAGATCAATCAAATAATTTAAATTACTGAATCACACACACACATGTAAAAAAATTATTAAATAAAAAAATTCTTGTATTAAATTTTATGATTTTTTTAAAAAATTGGTTATAAAAAAATCAATACACATATTTTATCTGTAATGAAATTGTAAAGATTAATAAGCCATCATTCTAAAACAAAATACTGAATTTATGATCTTTAGAGTTTTATATTAAATATACACTACTGGCCATTAAAATTGCTACACCAAGAAGTCGACATGCAACAGACGTGAAATTTATACGAAAGGAAGAAGGCGCTGCGATATGCAAATGATTAGCTTTTCAGCGCATTCAGGCAAAGCAGGCGCCAGTAGCGACACCTACATTGTGTTTAAATGAGGAAATTGTTCAGTCGGTTCCTCATACACAAATTGCATTTAAACGTTGTTGCCTAGTGAAAAGTTGTTGTGATGCCTCGTGTAAGAAGGAGAAATGCTTACCAGCACGTTTCTGACTTTGATAAAGGTTGAATTGTAGCGTACCGAGATTGCGGTTTATCTTATCGCAATATTGCTGCTCGCGTCGGTCGAGATCCAATGACTGTTAGCAGAATATGGAATCGATGGGTTCAGTACGGTAATACGGAACGCCATGCGGGATCTCAACAGCCACCTATCACTAGCAGCCGAGAAGACAAGCATATTATTCGCATGGCGGTAATGGATCGTACAACCATGTCACGAGCCGTGAGTCAAGAAACGGGGTCGTTTGGAAGACAAGTGTCTGCACGAACAGTTCGATGACGTTTACAGCAGCATGGACTCTCAGCTCGGACACCATGGCTGCGGCTTCCCTTGACGCTGCGTCATAGACAAGAGCGCCTTCAATGGTGTGATCAACGACGAACCAGGGCGCACGAATGGTGAGACGTGATCTTTTCAGATGAATCCAGGTTCTGTGTACAGCATCATGATGGTCGCATCCGTGTTTGGCGGCATCGTGGTGAACGCACACTGGCAGCGTGCATTCGTCATCGTCATACTGGCCCATCACCTGACGTGATGGTATGGGGTGCCATTGGGTACACGTCTCGGTCACCTCTTGTTCGCATTGACGGTGCTTTGAACAGTGCACGTTACATTTCTGGTGTGTTACGACCCGTGGCTCTACCCTTTATTCGAGCCCTGCGAAACCCTACGTTTCAGCAGGATAACGCCCGACCGCATGTTGCCGGTATTGTACGGACCTTCCTTGATACGGAACATGTTTGGCTTTTGCCCTGGCCAGCACGTTCTCCAGATCTTTCACCAATAGAAAACGTCTGGTCAATGGTTGCCGAGCGACTGGCTCGTCACCAAATGCCAGTCACTACGGTTGATGAACAATGGCATCGTGTTGAAGCTGCATCGGCATCTGTACCTGTACATGCAATCCAATCTCTGTTTGATCAATGCCCAGGCTTATAACTGCTGTTATTACTGCCAGAGGTGGTTGTTTTGGGTACTGATTTGTCTGGATCTATCCAGCTAAATTTTTTGAAAATTTAATCACTTGTTATTTCTAGTATATATTTGTCCAATAAATATCATTTTGTTATCTGCATTTCTTCCTGGTGTAGCAATTTTAATGGCCAGTAGTGTATTAGAAGAAATTTATTTTGAAATAGTAAACTGCTAAGAATTAACATTTCTTAAATCATTTAATATATGTTATTTTGCAGTAAGCATAAAAAGACAAAGTAACTTTAATTTAAATTATTACTTGAAAAAAAATTTAAAAAACAATAGTTTCTGGTTAGATTTCCTAAATCCTTTCTATTTCCATTTACAATTCTTTGCGACGGATTGAATTGAGTTTTCTTAAAAATAATACTAAAAATCCAAAGCCGTTCTTAATTTTTAATATGCATTGTTTGTAAATATCATATTTTGTCCAATTTTACTCAATGAATTTTAAATTATTTAAGAAAATAATTTTATCATAAGCTATATTATATGAATCTACAGTTAGAATGGCTGAAAGATGGCGCACTAAGTCATTAACTTCCGTACTATAACTACGAAATTATACAGTTCAATTTTAAATTCCAAGAATGAATACGTTTTTTTTTTTTGGAAGATAAAAAATAAAACACTGGTAACAAATCACCTTCAGTTGTAGAAACTTCAGCTTAGAATCGGAAATTTCTATTACTTAGAAAAAGTCTAGTAATTCAAATGGAACAGTTCTCTTAAATCACTATTTTTAAAACTCCCTTTTTTTTTCAAACATTCGCTTTTTCCTTGAAATGCTCATTTTTATCAAAAGAGAGATTTATTTTATACATTTTATTTATTCGAAAATTATCGTTTCAGTGAAGACTTAAAAATTGATATTTTGAATTCATTTAAAAAATATATACATAAATTCAGCAAAATAATTTTTAATACATATAAACTAAAATTGACAATAATGTTTCTTTTAAAAATTATTTTCTTTGTTTTCACACTTTTTCTAAGAAATATCAAAATATAAATACATCTATTGTTAAATAATTGCCGAACATCTATTGTTAAATAATTACTTTATGCAAGCTACTTCGTATGGATATTTATAAAGATAAAAAATGTTTAAATATTTTTAGGTTTTAATTTCTCAGAAATCAATAGTCTTACATTTTTACTAACAAGAAAAATTTATTTAAATTACTAGATACATCTTAAAGAAATTAAATGCAATAACTTCTTTAAAGTTAAAAGAAATTTTCAAGCAATTTAATAAACTTTATAATTTATTGACCAGTGTAAATGAATACCTTTCGGCGCCATCCCTTATGAACAAACAAAATTTTCAGACTAAGAATAGAAAAATATATTAATTTCTTGACTTTTGGTTGCAGAATATCAAACGAAAAAAACTTACACGCATTTGTTATTTGATTAATTTGAATTTTTGAACCAGTTATAACTCAAAATGAACTTTAAAGAAGAAATCTTATTCCTAAAAAACATAATATTTAATAACATACATACAGTGAACGACTTTGAAAATGCAACACCAAAAATGATTGGCCAGAAAATTACGCAAATTTTAGGGTAGACGCACCTTACCGAGTCATGCAAATTATGTGAACTGTGCAGCTCTCCAGTAGGATAAAATATGGGGTAAGGAACCAGCTGAGTGGGAAATATTCACGCCGTTATTGCTGCTTGAAAAATAATCGTTGAAAGTTACTTCTTGTCGCAAAAGACGCCTGTAATTGCAGAGAATGCCAAGCCATCGTCGATGAAGTCAGTACCAGCAGGTAGATGAGTTTACATGGGGCTTGGTGATCGGACTGAGAAGGCCAGGTTGGTCCTTACCGCAAATTGCAGCTGACAGATACCTGGACACATCCATAGTGCCCCGGCTATGGCGACGAGGGTTGGAACAAGGAACTGTGAAATGTTTGCGGGGTGGTAGTACAGCTGGAGTAACGTCAGTACGCGGGGATCGGTGCGTCCGAGGGAGATGATGGCGTCTCTGCAAAGCACATCTACCGAAATTCTGCAGCATGTGGACATCTTGGATACTCAAATATAGAGCAGAACAACTTGCCGTCGATTGGCTGCTATTTGCCTGCTTTCATGACTGCCATTGACCTCACAGTATAGACGCCAAAGTCTGTAATGGTTAACCGATTAGAGCGCAATGGTACGTGGATGATGTGCTGCTATCGATGATACTCCCTTGCCCTCTTAACAGCAAGATAATGCCCGAACATCTATTGTTATTATCAATAAATATGATCTAAATGCTGCACAGCTTCTTTTCTGGGGACTGTGCAAGCCAGATCTCTCACCTATCGAACACGTTTGAGATATAATTAGGCACCATTTGCAGACCCTGCAACAGCCTAATTCAAATGACACATTTTGACATAAGGTTGACAGGGAATAGAGAGTCGTTCCTCAGGAAGCCATCCGTACTTTCATTGAATATGTACCTAGACATGTTGCTTTGAGTACCGCCGTCCGCGGTGGTCCTACAAAGACATGACGAAGAAACAAGCAGCATTCATAGTTACACTAAAAAACCAAAAACGTTTCTCCCAACAGTCCAAATTATGTAATTATAAGGCGTTTCAAGCTGAGGCATTAGTGTTCAGAGAAGCGGTAAAAGACATAATTACCAATAAACTAGCTGCAATAGTAATATGGACTGACAGTTAGTCTGTTCTCCTATCATTGCTCAACCCAGTGCACAAATTAATGTTTCAATCATCCGTGATACATAGGAGTGTCAATACACAAACGCATCATGCAGAATCTAACTAAACTAAATTAAAGCACACTTGGGAAATTGGGGATGGGGAGAACGAACTAGCGGACTTAGAAGAAAAAGAAGCTGCTACCAACAAGGAAGTGTCAGTTACAAATATGTCAAAACCAAGCTCCTTCTTAAAACTCCACCAATATAAAAGAACCATCGGAACTTGGCAAAGAGCATGGAACACTTCTCAAAATGATATATACACCCATCATTTCATCTGAAACCCATTTATTAACTATCTAATAACGAATCATGGACACTTCCCTCAATACTTCGCAAGATTTGGCAAATCCAATTTGAACATCTGCAGATATGGTGATTTGTGCTTTTCACTACATAGTAAAATGTACATCTGCAAAGTCCTTGCACATAAAAAGGCACCATAGCCGAACAGACCTTCGATTTATGCAATTTTGTCTAAAGGACGGTTTTAGACGGAAAAAATAATTAAAATACTCAAATTCTTAACAGTTCAAGGACTCAAACTATGCCGTGACCTTATAAAATCTACAACAATGGTAGACAATGAACTTTATTCATCATCAGATTCATGAGATTAACAATAATACTTGCATTTAATTCTTTTAATATTTGCATACATATCACACAAATGATGCTCATACAAGTCTAATTATTTCAACTGTTAAAAAACTAATGTTTCAAATAATAAGTAACATTAATGCCTTGTCAACTCATGCAAAATCTTAAAGGAAAAAATGAACACGAATACTTTTATAGCAATGATAACTTTAGTGATCCATAATTTCATGACTTAATCTGTTAATTGAGTCAAATTTTCCAAGTAAAATTCTTAAAAAAGGACTCTTTCAAACACGTAAATAGTTGTCATTTAAGCTTGCATAATTCTTACTTCTCTTATCCTTTTATCTTATTATTTTACTTTGTCAAATTATAATAATATTTTCAATTAATTCTGTATATGCAACATATGGTGTTCACAATAGTATTAATATTTTATTAGTTATATTTAATGATTCAAGTAATATAATACATTAATGTCACGTCAATTCATGAAAATTTTTATTAATTTAAGATTATATAACTCCTTATTTTTTACTTTTCCTGTATTACTTCTACTTTCTTAATATTCTTTTATACTTTCACTAAAATTTATAATATTTCGTTTGTAATTATTGTAAAACATATAACTATAATGTAACTGAACTGTGATACAGACACCTACTGAACTAGGTTATCTGCAGATTTTCAAGCTCCACCAATGTGAATATAATTTTAAATAAACTCCAGGCGGGGTCGTAAGTGGATTCCCGTAAATGTTATGGACAGTTCTTGGAATTGGTGCTGCATACATTAAAATCAGTCTGTAACGCATCATCCAGTGTTTACCCGAACCATTCGACACCGTTGTCAGCAGAGTGGTCTACCCGCAAGACGCCCATTGCTTCGTCTACCCTTGATGCAGAACCACAGACGTCACCGCCAATGAGAATACGATGAAAGAAGGATGTGAACGTCAGAATGGAATGAAATTTTCTTTACTGACTAGTCATTCTACTGTCTGCAACACCACTCGAGTCTGGAGACACCGTGGAGAAAGGATGCTGAACGGCTGCGTTATACACCACCACACTGGTCAGGCATCGGGTATTATGATGTCGAACAATATTGGATATCACACTCACACTCCTCTAATTCGCATTACCGGTATTTTAAATAGCCAGCGCTACATCTTCGAGGTGTTGAAGACAGTTGTCTTCTTTTAGCTTCAGGGCTAGCCTGCAGCAATATTTCGACAGGATAATACACGACCACATGTGACATGGATTGTACAAGTGTTCTTCGTCAATCGCCAGATTGAATTGCTTCCCTGGCCGGCTCGGTTCACAGATAGAAGAAAAGTAGACCATGGTTGCTCAACGATTGACCCAAATTACATACCCATCAGCTACACCAGATCAATTTTGGCAACATGTGGAAGCTGCTTGGTCTACTGTACCTTACTATAAACCAAATACACATCCAAAGTCTCTTTAAATCAATGCCATAGCTTGTGGCAGTGGTGATCTCCAACAATGGTAGCTATTCCTGTTACTTATTTTGGCAGGAACTACACTTCACGAAAGACTATAAATATAATCATTTTATACTTGATGAACATGTTATCTATGAAACATATTTTGTTGTGATATCTCTCGTCGTTCTTGATATTGCAATTTGGGTGGCCAGCAGTGTATTATCATAAACTATTTGAAACAGTATCTTATTGGTAAACAACTTTTAAACTTATATTTTTCTTTGGATGCCTCCAAATTTTGAAATCGTTAAAAGTGTGCCGCGACAAAAAAAAAATGTTTAAGAATCTCTGGGCTAAGTTATACTAAAGGAATTGTGTTATCGGAAAATGTAAATTTTAGTTAATAACTGAACATAATAATGTAATGTCATTGTCATAAATATATAAATGCAATTAGCTAACAATGACATAAATATACAAAAGATAAATAAAGAGACCTTTTTTAACATCAATATCCATTTTTATAAACATAAAATAAAATCCAAAACTTCTTATTACTCAAAATGCAGAAGCAAAATACAATATTCATATGCTTATACAATATTACGAAATAATCATTGTTATCTCTGTATAATGACTTCATTAATTTACATTTGGGTATTTTTTGGGCGTCACCCCCCGTAAACTTCTACCGATTTAAAAGTCATAAGCAAGCAAGGAGCTCGATAACGGAAAAATCCACTTAAGGAAAGCAATTAATTCTAGACTTGAAATGTGATACGCGGATATCACGTGACTAATTTCACTCCCGTCACTGCAGTCCTTAGATTACATTATGTATTATTAATCAACACGGCTTCGAGTGGGACCTGCATCACGGAAAAACGACTTCCTGATTCTTGACAATTTATTTTAGTCGATGATAGCTTTTATTTGTCGCTAATTCTGAATAATCTATTTTAAATTAGTTATTTTCCAGGCGAGGAAACCTAATGTAACTGATTTTAACGGAAATCCCATGTGATTCTTAATTTTTTTATATTTCAGTTAAAGGGACTATATGATAATTTTCCTCGAATGAATGAAAAATGAATAAATATTTCTTCTGAATTCCATATTTAAAAATAAATTTTATTAAGATATGAAACAATAAAAAGTAATCTAAAAATTTAACAGATAACTTAATATTTTAAATATATTTATATAAGTAAATTATAAATTATTGGTAAGCATATACCATAAGAGTCAGTGATATCTGATAAAAATTCATTTAAATCATGGATTAGAATATTTTTGATCTGTCTTAGAGTTATGTGATTTTTTTTCGAATAGCGCCATCTATCCATAATATTTGCAATTCATTTCGTATTACTTTGTGTATCAGATCTTTTATGACATTTCTGTGGTAAGCGTGCTTCTTCATTCTTCTATTATGTTTCAAATTATTTAATAGGATTACACGAAGCAAATTAAAAGAGTTGAGAGAATAGCTTATTTTGGCAAACTATATCAATATATATGTGCATACGTATGATACAGACGCCTTTTTCATAGTATGCGCAAATCCTTTTGGCACAACTAAGATTGAATATTTAGTAAAACTGAAATGGTTAATTATCACTAATATCAATGTTTTGGGAAATTCTAAATAAAATTGTTATATATAGAAAAAGATAAATCTCTTATGAATTAAAAACCCGAAATTATACAATGTGATTTTATCCCTTAAAAGCTACTTTATTCGGAAAATCTTGAAATAATAAGGGATTATAGTCGAAATTTGATCAAATATAATCATTTTTGATTTCATTCATAAAACAGTATATATTGAAATATCAAAGACATTTCCACATACTAATTTGAATTATAATAAATGTCTCGTGAATTAATAATTTAATCCTATATTTAATCAAGTAATAGTGTAAGTTATAGTTGGAAATATGATAGTTCAGATTATATATTATTGTAAACACAATGAATTACTTTCGACTATTATATATAACCATGCCACCACCTACTTCAAGTTCAGTAAGATTACTGTGAAATGCATGGCGATCGGCTTGGTCCATGAATAGCAGCTCGCTGAGTTAACATGCTAATGCAATCCAGCGTTGTCATACACCGGAAAGTGTTAATTACATATACCTCCATGACATGCATCCAAAGTGGCATGGATTCATTTCAGAGTTTCAGCACGGAGCGACTCGTCAGCAGTTTGGGCAATTACGCGCTTAATAAGTCAGCATTATATTGGAGAGCGGTGAGATTAATTACTGCTCATAGTGAGACAGAGTCTTCTCTAGCCAATGAAATGCAATTTTGCTCATATACTTGACGCTGATACGTTCTGCGTTATTTCATACTAGACCAAAATTTGAAGAAAAATGTTGCAGAATCATTGCAGTTCATTCAGTGGCAAATTTCACAATGGTTGCTCATGTTTTACCCTCTTCATCGTTACCCCAACCAAACGCATATTTAAGTTTCTTAAGTGTTATTTTAATTAATTTTGTTTTGACTTAATTTTAATTAAAAAAACAGAAATCGAATTTAATTATTTAGTCCTTATTACAAAATAAAACCTTTTTAGAGTCATGTTGTAGTATATTTCATTTTTTTCCCTCCATAATTTTGACTAAAATAAAGCTAATTTTACTGGCTAACTTTATTCTTTTATTAGATTTTTATTTGTTTTTCGTAAAAACTGAGATGTTTAGTATCTAGAAAATTTATCAATGAAAACACAATAAAATCTCTTCAACGAAACTGAACTGGAAGTTACTGCATTAATAGGTAAAACATTTAAAGGTATTTTTAAGCAAATTAAAAATTTCTACATACTGAGTAAGATGAAATGATTAAATAATAGGATTTAAATGAGATGAAAGAATTATATAAAAATATATAAATTTCTATGTTCCGTAAATTAAAATATGAGTTTTCAATTAAAAACTTCTCATTATTCGTTTAAAAATTTTATGTTTTTTTCCTTTAAGAAACTCGGACGCTTGAACCTATACATTAAATTCAAATAGAAATTATTATTCGTAATACACTAAATATTGCAAATCCAATTATCAGTAAAACAATTATTATAATAGTGTGTGTGTGTCCTATTTAAATATCCTGATTATCTGAAATTTTATGATTCATTAAAGGCATCTAAATTGGGTTTTGTTATTCATCATAATTATTATAATTTGCAATCCTTTTTTTATCAAATTTTCTTGACAAGATTTTCTGTTCGTGGCACCTCTTCTTTGCTTTAACAAATGTATATTCGTTAATTTTTGAAATTGAAAAAAAAATTGTTCATCAGTCTTCATTTTCCAAGTCAAGCTGAAAAATTTCGAGACATGAATGGAGTTGCAAGCAATACTTATTGCACTTCCTTTGAAATTTAGGATAACAAATTTCCTTGCAGAATTTGTGAATGGGGATCAAATTTGCAATGGAGATGATAGAAACTATCACACATGGTACATTCTTAGAATATAGTTACACGAATAAACTCGGTGATACATATTATAAGAAATAATTTTAATTACTCAGTGAGTATTTGTATCTTCAAATACTTGTAAGTATATTTGGATCTACAACATATTAAAAAAAAACAATTTTTTACTAAATAAAATTAAAAATTTATTCATTAATCTCTAATAAAGATTTAAAGAAATTAATAAAAGACAATTTTTATTCCATTTTTTATGAGTCTCCTTTCTTGTACAATAAAATAAAATTACTCCCAATCATTTTTTGCATAATAAGCGATCTGAATTTATGTAACCATTCTTGTTACACAAATAGGTTTGACTAAGAGATAATAATCGTTATGACGAGAAGAAATGGTAAATATAAACTAAGTTCCATTAGTTATCATTTGTGTGATCGCATAAAAAGTTATTTAGTAGATCGGATCGGATACTCTGGGTAAATGAACGAATTGGAATAAGCAGCATCAGTAGCATTCACCTTTGGTTAGCAAATGAATGCATCACAAATACTTTTGATTTTATCATCCAATATATTTTAGATTTACGTATTTGCATCACGTGATAGCTATGAAGATAATATAGAATAAATGTATGTCACAAAATGAAAATTGAATTTTTTAGTTAAAATTCTCTATTCAAATTAGCTTTAATTTAAAACGTACATTATCTAAAATCTTTATAAAACAGTAAATTTATTAAATGAATCATTTTATATCAGAGAAATATGTAAACAAACTTTTTCAAGTATAAACCGTGTAACTGACATTCTATATAGTATTTTAAAAGTATATCAAATTATATTAAAATAATCATTAGAAAAACATTGCAATACAATTTTTTTTAATGAAGAGCTTAAGACATTTGTATCTACTATTCTTCATAAGGCATATATTTTCTAAATTTATTCTAAGTTTAAATTATTTTCCATCTAAAAGTTCTATTGAAAAGAGGGGCAAGAGTAAGTTATCATATACACCACATGTTGGCAAAAGAATTGAAAAAATCCGCTTTTCACTAGTTCTTTAATGCATTTTTTGTTATAGTAAAAAATGTACAAAATCCATCTTCTCTGAATCAGAAAAGAATGATGAATTGCTAGGAAAGCAAGATTAAGCTAACGAAACGTTTTGTAAAACAAACAATATCGAGAAAATCGAAACAAATAAACATACAGCTAATATAGAAAAATTAAAGACTTTACTGCTATGAACGAGTTCGTTAGAACCATATTTACTTTATTTTGTGTCTAAGAAAAACTTTAAACGTCATAGTCATGCTCATAACCAAGGGTTAGATCGCTAATGCATGAAAAAATTCCCATTCATACATTTGTTTTACGAAATAATATATGGCAAATTATAACAGCCGTATTAAAACAATTTTGCGTGTACGTTACAAAGTTTTTAATAACCGAATAAACTATCTGTATAAATGTGTTACATAATCTCCAATTTGTAAATTAAAATTCTTTTCGGTAAGAAGATAATATTAATTGTTACTTTTTTTAAACTTTACATAACAAATACAAATATGTTTGATGAAGACCCGAGTTATTTCTAATATTAAAAAAAAGCGTTCAAACTTCAATACATAAATCATAATCAAAACAAATTAAATACAAATAAATCAAGTTTGTAAACTGATCTAAAATTGCATAACTATGGATAGGAACATTTAGAAAGGGATAAAAAAGAAATTTTTGTGCTGCCAGGATTATAATAATATTCTTATATGAACTATATTGGTGATAAAAATTAATATCTTTATGTGAAAACTACAACATGATAATTTCTTAAAAATGAAGAAAAAGAAACTTTTTTTTTATATATTTTTTTATCAAAGTTATACTCATTCGTTTATGTATTAAACTACTTTTTAACATCTACATCAACAAAAGTTGATGCAAATTCGGCACATTTATAAAATCTCAACAACAATTACTAAGAAACTATTGAAATGTAAGATGTAATAATTTTCTTTAGAAGAAATTAAAATGCTAAACTTAATTAAAAGTATGCAAATCATTTGAGCAGTTTAAGAAGAATATAAGGGGAGTACATAAATTTTTGGTAGCTGGAAATCCTTTCCAAAGGGTTGTTAGCAAATCTGTAATGTCAAATGTTAATCGTTTAAGAAAAATCACTAATTATTATTCAAAATCTTTAAGATGAAATGAAAAAAATAATTCGCTTGATTGCTTTCTCGTCCCTTAAGCTATATTTTAATGAGAAAACTTTCATAAACGAGAAAATATTTATAAATTTTAAAAAGAAAGTCATATATTTTCAATAAAGGAATTGGAAGCTTTTAATTAAGATAGGGACACAAGAACTCAATATTTTTGTGTCATTTCAAAGGAATCTCCTAGAATTTATATGGTTTTGAATAACTCCAACGTAAATTGGGAAAATATTCATAGATAGATAAATAAATGGATTGTTGAGAGTAATAATTTGGTGAATAATAAATTCTTGGAAGGATACATAAAAAACTCGCAGTTTTGCTACAAATAATTTTCCTTAATTTAGTCAATCTGAAATACTGAAAAATAGTCATACGTTTATTCCATGATTAAGATGTTTAATCCACAAAAGAATAATCTAATTTGCTTTTGTTTCTTTTTTCTATATTTCTGGAAAAAATTATGATAAAAAATTTATACAATCATCTGAAAAAAATAAACTGAAATAATGTTAAAATTATCAATGAATACAAAAAACTTCTTTTAAAAAAATATAACAAAGTTCGGTTTTTTTATCATTTGACGCATTTCAGGCACAAAATTTGTAGCTGTTTAATGAATTAAAATTTGTTCTGTATATTTTTGTGACAGTATGAAATTGATAAATATAATTCCTTAATTGTAATTGAATAACAATCCATTTTCATTTATAACTTTTTTGAGTAGGTTAATTGACACACTTCATTCGGAATGAAGTTAATTTTTTTACTTCACTTTCAGTCCTAAAATTGTTTGTATTTAATATTTGTTAACATCATCAATATTTATTTCATCCATTTCAATATTTGATTAGTTGAAAATCAGCTTCAAGGCACTATAATTTGCACATTGAATCCAATTGCAAATATTTATTTTAATATAATAATGTTTGATATATATAAATACCTAGAATTGAGAAATGAATTTAAACTTATGGAACTAAGAACATGTAAACATCAACTGAGGAAATCTCAGATTGTTTAACAAAATTTTATGAGTGTGTGAAAGTCATTACTGATAAGAAGAAAATGTACGATATTTTCTTCATATCAATAATAACAGTCATTATTACATTTATATGCCAAATCTAGTTTCATCTTAATTTTCGTATATAGCCGATTTCCTAGAATAATTGTTCTTAACTTATGCGCTTACCACAGTGGTAACTGAATACTATATTGAGAGAAAATAACAGAAAGCAAGAAACTAAAGTGATTAACTGATCCATTTATTCAAAAGACCATCAAATTTTCTGAAAAATAAAAGAGTAAGAGTAATCAAATGAATATTTTGTCAAATTCTTTGACAAAAAAAATTGTTTTGTGTGCGTTAAATTAAAAAAGGTTTCTTTAGAATGCTGGAGTATTTACAAAACTTAATCAAAAAAAATATTAGCTGAAAATATATAATTCTAAAGCACATATTTGGAATAAAAATTAGGATTGGTTCATTTTTCTCTTTTTAATTGATTCTATTTAGTGACATATAAAACATTTCTAAATAAATTTCTTCGAACTATATATGAGAAAAAAATTCCTACCACATATCTTAAAAACTAGTATATTTCATAAATTGCTTACTTTCGTGAACTATTCACTTAACGAAAGAGAAAGCTATCACATTTGCATGTGTTTCTAACCTATTTCATTATGCTTTAACCAAGAAAATCGATTCATTTCACGTGTCCAAAAAAGATTTTAATCGTTATCGCAGTGTGAAAGGACAAGCTACCAACATGAGTACTTAGTTCGGTTTTCTTCCTACATGATTCTATTCTGCCAACTACTGAGACATATGGTCTCAGACTGTTAGAAGAAAAGAAAATTATGTTCTTCGTAAATTCAAGCTTACTTCTCACGCGATGAATGGGATCTTTAGTAGAAAGGCAAAAGAGTTAATTACTTTGCCTGATTCAGAATTGATTTGTTTTATATAATTCTTGTTGCAAGCGATATTTCTTAAAAGTAGGATTCTATATCAGTTTGAATTTTGAACTATATGTATGTGTGCTATTTGTGTTTTCAAAGTGTCAATTTTTATTTTTTAGATTTAAAACTCACAGACAAGACAACTAATATTATTGTGAATTGATTTTGCAATAATAACAATGAAAATTCTTAGGTGAATTGTATTTTATTAAAAATAATTACGTATTTTTATACCACAGTTCATGTGAAAAATATACAATGTCTCACAAAAGTGATGAAACACTTATGCTTTACAAAAGGAAACTGTAAAAAATAAATTTTAAAGATGCATAAACAGATTTTTTGTGGGTGTGCTTCATATTTAAAGTTAATAACAATTATTGCATAACATACATTTTCTGTCAAAATATTAAAATATTAATTAAAATTCTTTTTTATAATGGAGCAAAAAAAAGCTCACATAAATAATGGGACACTTACTTTTCCATCAAATATTTATCCAAAAATTTTACTTTTCAAAAGATTGTAATATTTTGTTGGATTTCCTTTTACTTTTAAAACATGATTTAATCTTCTTGGGATGGATTTGACTAATTTTTTGTGATTACTGAAGTGATTTAATCCCATTCTTCTTGAAGCACCGATTTTAATTGTTGGTTTGAAGAAATGTTGAGTTTGCGAATTCTTGATTCCAATTCTTACCAAATATTCAATATGAGATTTCAGTCTGGAGATTGTAGTGATATTTTTATTATTTCAGGACAGTTATATATATAGCAGCCAGAGTCTAACGTTCAAAGCAGTGTTCTTGGAGTCATTGTCCTGTTAGAATTTAAAATCGTTATGAAGGTTCAATTTTGATACTGACGATTTCAAATTTTGCTTTAGAATGTCAATATAATTATACTGCTCCATTTTACTGTCAATAAAAACAAGATTATCAACTCCAGTGGACGACATACAACCCCGTACCATAACTTCTCCTCCACCATGTTTTACTGTTGGCAACAAGTTCTGTTTACGAAATTCTTCACTCGGTTTTCTCCACACCAAGATTCTACCGTCAAAACCATATATATTAAATATCTTCTCATAAGCAAATATAACTTTATTCCAGTAATCAGAATTTTTATTTATGTTGGATTTTGCGAAAGCCAGTCTGAGTTTTCTATTCTTTTCAAATACGAAGAATTTTTCCCTGACTACTCTACCGTCATATCCAGCACATAACGAATTTTTCTTCTAATAGTCTCAGGATTAGCAATTATTCCATATAATGCTTGTAAATCAACAGCAACTTTAGGAGCACTCATTCTTGGATTTTTTTTTAATAATTCGAACGGCAATTCACTTTAATCCATTGGCTAACTTTGATGGTAGGCCATGTCTTCTTTTATTCTGAATCATATGATTCCTTTTATTTCGTTTAATGATATTGAAATCTGTTGAATGATTCAAATTAACTGTTTCAGCAGTTTCTCCATTAGATTTTCCACTTTCAATAGCTGGCAGCCGAATGTTTATCGCTCTTGCCTTCGGTTTCAACAGTTCGTGGGTTTGATTACAACCTAGGGCATGGATGTTTGTAGTGGTTCGAAATCCACTTTAAACCGTAGTTCCCGGTCTAATTAGCTCTCGTGTGCAAAAAAATGACCGTTGAGCGACCAACCAACAAACTTCTTTCAATATCAAATTAATAACTAATTTTCGAATTTCAGGCGCAGTTTCTTTTCATTTAGCGTTCATGAATGCACACAGCTAAAAACACAAAAATTCCAAAACAATTTGGAGAGTTATACTGCCGACGATTTTATAAATTATTGCCAATTGCTTTTGAGTAAAAATAAAACTCCCAAAAAGTATTTTTATTGCTTATTTCAGATGATTTTTGTTGCATATCTAATGGTGTCCGATCACTTATGTGAGCTATTTTTTTGCTCCGTTCTATGCAATTATATCTTTATGAAATTAATGTTTTAATATTTTGACAAAATGTATGTTATGTAATAATTTTTACTAAATGTAAGTTTGAAACACACCCACAAAAATTTGTACATGTATTTTTAATTTATTTTATTACAGTTTCCTTTTGTAAAGCACAAGTATCTCATCACTTTTGTGAGACACTATATTTCCAAACTAGAGCTCGAATAATAATTTTAACTTCATTCAATGGATTTTAAAACCATTGTTAAAGATATCTTGTAGATCGGCACACTCAACTAAAACAATTTCTTCATACATTAGCACTATGGCTTTTACAAATAAGCGAATTAATAATTGTAGTACAGAATAACAATATAAGAATAATATTAATAATAAGTTATAAAATGGTAATAATAAGAATATTATTAAATTGACAACTTATCTATTAATTTAAGGTTGCTGACTGAACTTTGTATGATATTTGCTTAATTATCTGAAAATAAATTATATTTTGGAGTAATATTAGCTCTGACTCAGTCAAAAGATAGATTAATTTTAAAATTGCTAATATTATCTATTCAGTGAAGATTTATACGATTTTCTCTATGGAATTTGTGAATAGTAGATTGAAAAAATACTCATTGAATTATATTAAACATTTATTGAAGCAAAATATACCAATTCAGAAAGATAATAAAAGTCAGACAAAAAATTTTCTGAATTAAAATAAATTTCTTGACGAGATTTGTGATCCAAAAGATTTGTTCCTAAAATCAGCAAGTTAATTTTTATCTAATTTTGAAAATATTAAAATACTGGAAAAGATCATTGACAAATGATTACATATTTCATTAAATGCTATCATTTGAATTTGGACAAGAAAACAATATTCCACTTATTTGATTTATTTCTTATATTTTACTGTTTCTATCAAAATATGAAAAACGCAGTTATATTTACTCTGGTCAGGAAGATGGCAAAAATTAGGCGATCAATAATCAAGAAAAATTTTCCTTTTGTCTATTAGCTAATTATTTCGTAATATATTTTTAAGGTCAACATTTCGATTAAACATTCTCTTTCCAATATACAAATTAAATCTCCAAAATTCGTGAAGCATACTTGGCGTAATAATAAGGTAAGATTTACTGGAGTCTATCGCATTTCTTAAGCAATAATTAGATGGCTTAAGAATGCATTTGTTTTGAAATTCTTTGAATATATTCCGGAAGACTATAATACCTTTCAGCAAATGGCAGTTCCCAATTTTCATCATGTGATCCGAATAACATCTTCAATTTAGTCTGAAATATTTGCTCCATAGAAGTAATTGGATCCCAGAGAATGGTTTTTCATTTGAGGCACTAATAGAATAATTTGATTTGCGTTCACTTTTCAGAGAACTTCACATTTTTCATTCATTGAATAATCTCTATATAATGAATTAATTTACATATCATTAATATCGTCATCGCATATGTATAATATGAGTAAGGGATCACTTTTTAGCTTGAATTAATTTCCCTCAAACCTAAACCAGTAATGAATTTCATACAGATCTGAAATAACTAAAGATTAATTGCATGACTAAAGTTAGCGACAATTAATTTTATAAATTATGATAATATATCTTCAAATTTAATCCCTTAATGGTATTCTAAATTTATAAAAATAATGTGCTTTTTTTGTAACTAAAATTAAGAAATAAAATGGTTTTTGGGGAAATCTAAGAGATTAATTGTAATAATAATATATACTTATATATAACTTTCTGTGATAAAAAAATTAATTCCAATCCAAAAACAATTTTTCTATTTGCAACAAATTTTGATATTTTAAACTTTTTTATTTGTAAATTAATAGTTAAAAGCATTTTCATAAATTATTCAATCATTCTTTCATTTATGTCGCACAAAATTGAAACTTTAATTTTTTTTAAAATTAGTTCAAAAAAATTCCCAACAATATATTATTAACTACTTAGTTGATAACTATATATATATATATATATATATATATATATATATATATATATATATATATATATATATATATATATATATATATATATATATATATATATATATATATATATATATATATATATATATATATATATATATATATATATATATATATAAGTATCACAGAACTATTGTATGACTGATATTTTTAATCAGAAATTTATAACCAAAGATAGCGAAATTTTAGTTTTTATTTATCAGAAAAGTTTTTATTCAAGAATGGTTCAAAAATTATCTAGGTTATTTATCATAATAGTTTTCAAATAAATTTTAAATAGTTATTTTAACTAGTAAAACATTAAATAAATTTATTTATTTAGCAGTCAATTGTTGCTGTTGTGTGCCTGCTAGGCTGGCATTATGGGGTGCATTGCTCCACTTTTCTAACTGAACCACATTTTGGTGTGGAGTCCTACTTTCTCAGTACACACGTGCCATAGATACTCTTTTATAGGGTAGGTAACCATTCGCACCAGGAAAGGACAAAAACAGGATAGACAAAGAGAGAAAGTACATTCATGCCTAAACCAGGATTCGAACCCAGGACCACCCTAGCAGTCAATTAAAATATAAATGTTTGTACTTTTTTTTTAAAAAGAATAATAGTTTATAAAACTATAGTCGCAACAGCTATGAAATAATAGAAAAAGAAAAAAAAATTTTTTCATGGAATTTTGTGTTTAAGTCAAAAAATATAGATATTTTAATATAGAATTCTCGTATAGAACTAATATAGAACTATTTTATATAGCGCTGAATGCGCTACATGGGATACTTGAAAATATAACAATACATAGCCCGCGAGGGAAACGAAATACTAGTGTTAGAAGCATGGTCTTTAAAGTGGAAATTCCCTGGTTCAATACCCGATATTGTTGAATAATTAAAGATTGATTTTATTTTTTGGTATGCACATATTTCAAGGTGGGGATATGGGACATTTATAGAAATGTAAAGTTGAAATTATTCATCAAAATCCACCGTCAAATTTCTAATTCGTTGCAACATGCAAGATTTGATCATTAAATCAGTTAAGCATTTTTAATCACGAAAATGTGTCAACTTGTTAAAGCCCAGATACAGTAGAATAATGGTAATAGATGTTGTTCTTTTACCTCCATATCTTTCAGGGTACGGAGTTAGGATTTTTCTCGATTTATAAAAATGAAATTATCCATTAGAATCCACTTTCAATTTCGTTGCAAGATACACGATTCAATCATTGAATAATTTAAACCTTTTTAACCACTAAAATGCATAAACCCTTTCAAGACCAATTACAGAAGAAATGCTCTTTTAAGGCATATTTTTAGGGTGGGCGTTTGAGATTTTTCTAGTAAATTAAAGTTAGAATTATTACTCATCACTCTCAGAAAGTAAAGCATTTAAAATTGTGGTGAGACTAAATGAATTAAGATTTCTTCAACTTGAAAATTTATTAAACAATGATAACTAACAATATATTAGACAATTAAATTAATTTAAAAAAGGAATGAATTAGAAAATAGGCTTGTTTGTTTTCAGGAATTCCTTATGAAGCTTTATAATTCAGATCTAAATTAGTAGAATAATTCAGAATCAGATATAATTTTGGAGGAAAAAAATTGTTTTTGTGTCTTCTATTTAATATTTCGTTTAGCTTAGGAAAAAAAATGTGAGCTGGTGTCTTGACAGGATTCGAAGATCCTAAAGCTGCAAATTCTTGATGGACTGACCAAACTCCAAGACTTCACTTAACATTAAATATCCTGAGGAGTTTCCATCGCCTCAAAAACCTGTCCAAGAGCTTTGGAGTGCTGGCTTTCCACACAACCGACACATATTACCCTAAATCCATCTGTGCGGGATGCTGAAACTGTCAAAGTGTCAGCAGGAATCTCGTCCATCCTACTTATCTGAGAACTACAGACACAATGTGTAGGCATCCTCTAAAATTAAATACTCCGTTATTTGAAACTTTCAACTTATTTTCTCAGTCTTTAATTTAACGATGGTACATAAATGAAAATTTATAGCAAATGTTAGAAATATTCTTTAGATAGTAGTTATTTTTTTCATCGACATTTTTTTTTTATAAAAATCAAGCTTTAAAAAATTGTGAAAAAGAGGTTCAATTATTGGATAATAATCAAAATATTTATTTACAAATAAATTTATTTTCTTAAAAATTGTTAAAATCTTTATTATGATTTGTACATTGAAATTTATATGCAAAATATTAAAAATCATTTTATATAATCGTTGTATTCTAATTAAAAATTACAAGTTCTTTAAAGAGTAAAGTGGAAATATGATTTTTTTTTAAAAAAAATAAAAGATGTAGACTTTTTCATAATCAACCACCCATAAAGAATCACAGGAAAATTTAGAATACATAGAAGAATAATTATTTGTTAAGATAGAAAATGTAAAAAGAAACCGCTTAAGATGAGCATCCATGTTTTTTAAAAGAATTCTAGATTTAGAAATTTGTGTTATAGTTCTCCCAATTCAATTTTTTGACTGTTTAATGCAAGACTCGTTATATGTTATGAGTATTTTTTCTAAGTTCTTATAATAGATGTTACGAAAATGGATTTATTTTCGTATATAAAACTATTTTTATAATGGAATTCCCCAAATTTTTAATTAGATTAATATCTATGTAGAGGGATTTAAAATAACTATTGGTATAATTTTCAAGTGAATTGACCCCGTACATTACCGTCACAGGTCTTTATGTTACTTTCTTTGGTTTTAATTTGCTAAGTTTGTAGATTATAAATACTTTATCAAACCTTTTTTTAAAAACAAACTTGCTAAATTGATTACATTTGATCGGAAAATTTATAATCTCTATGAAATACTTTTAGTTAAATATGTTTTCAAAAATTATAAATTTCAAATAATGTTTTGAAATAAACAATTTGTGTGATTATGTCAAATATCCATATTTTTTCTTCCTCTTATCTATAAGTAGTATGATTCCATAAAATTTTTATTAACATAGAATTTTCTAAAAATGATTTCTTACACTTACTATTCATTAAACTTATTTTTTTTTAAATCTACATCAATCATAACATGGAAATCTTTAGGATTATACTTGAAAGTGGTCTTATTTTTATTCTAATTACCTTTGTACAAAGCTTATGTACAGATGAGTATGCAGAATTATAAAATATTTTTTGAAACATAGGAAAAAATATTTTAGAAGAAAATTTATAACTATGTTCAAAAATATTTACTCAGAAATTTTTAATTAATGTTTATCTTTATAACTACTCAATTCTTCTACTTACAGATTTTGAAAATTGAACATTTATATAAATCGTGCTTTCTGTAATTTAAATTATTGAAAGCAATAGTGTTTTTGAACATAATCAAAACAAATTCATTACAGAAATTCAATAGACATATGCTTAAAACATTTTATTCTAATTATATTTTACTTGCTTTTTGCCATATATATAAAGTCAAATTTGGGATAAAAAAAATTCTCTTAGAAATATTTTTTAATAATGGTGGGTACTTAGGTGACTAACCCTTCGCCACACCAAAACCGGAAGCTGATACTCATTTGTCATTACTCAGCGGGCACCTGAGAACCAAATCACGAAAACGAGTAGCATAATCTACGCTATACCACCACAAACCCGTTTATAGGGTGGGACACATTCATACATCATCTCAGAAGAAAGAACAGAGAAACAAAGAGAGAAAGTAACATCCATGCCCGAACTGAAATTCGAACCCGGGAACGCTAACCACTCAGCCATCGGTCTGCTCATAGATATATTGCTCATCAAATCAGATTTTATAGTTTAAAAAATATTTTAGATTTTATTAAGGGTTCTTCACTTTCACCAATAAGTGGAGGGCCACTATTTTGTAAACAGTACAAAAATATTTCAGTGTTTTAAGACATTCTCAAATTTTGAAGGCAATAAATGTTGGCTGTATTTACGAACATGGAGGCATAAATTATAATAAATTCCTTCCCCGATAGATAGGTTTGTATGAAGTAACATCAAGAATTACTTATTGTCACAAACAATCTCTCCCTTCCTAAAATTTCTATTTTTTTCTCCCATTCATTGTTCTTAATCGCTGGATTGCAACACACAATACTATTAGAAATATTATATAACTAATATAAAACTGTAGCATTTCATTATATAATATAGAATTACATGTGTTAAAACAGAGCTACATAATAATTTAACTTTAACTATTTGAAATACACTGTAAAAATCATGAGAAGATAGTATTTCATTGTTTTGAACTCGTCAACTAAAGATGTTAAGTTGTAAATTGAAATTCATCAATAAATTCTCCTATATTAGTGATATATAACTCCTTAGTTTATTATAAGCTAATATAAATAGGTCATCAACATGACCATTCTCTCCTGCTTTTATATCTTCTGCTTTTATAATTTCCTTAAGATCCAGATTTTATTAATTAATGATTTTTGAAAATTATGTAAATATTTCCTCTTAAATACTAACCAATACATATTACTTTTTTCAGTAAATTTAAAACTTGTAATTATTCTGAGAATAAAAATATATGAATTAAAGATATATAAAAAGCGCTATATAATTTTGTCACGCGAAATAATTAAAATTAAATTATGTTAATGATTGAGTAGGAAAATAATGTGCAAAAACTTAACTTTGTGAATTCATGAAAAAATAGCAATATGAAAAGGATATATTTAACTAGATTCTAAATACAACCTTTTCTAACTAATATCTTTGGAATGGAACTTGAGAATGTGAAAATGTTATACAGAAGTTAAGCTGGCTTGGAAACATAATTTACTTTTATTAAGGCACTAACGTAAGATTTTTTTGCTAATTATATAATGCTTATAATTTGTGTATAATATTAATTTTTGCAAGAAACAATATATTATATATATATTGCACCATATAAAAATTTATTGGATAAATTTATTTGTTTTAGTTAATATATTTACATACTTTTATATAGCATCCAAATCTTTATGCATTGAAATCATAATTTTATTCTAGAGCTTCTTTAGGACTAGATTGCAAAGTGTTAAATATGATTATTTCAAATTTCCAAACATGGGCACCTCTCTACTCAAGCTTTTATCTGACCACGTTGTCTAAAATTCTGTTTTTAATCAAATTTTGCTCACCCATCGATAAAACGGATTCTAAACAACGTGCCAAGTGTCAAAATTAATATTTGGCAAAATCTCCAGCTTTTCCTTCCGATTTTCTGGTGATCCATCACCACCATCTGTTCACCCTAATCCCTCAGAAAACCCTCTACAATTCCTAATATGTCGTTGAGGATTGTCGGTTGCAGATTCGATCCCTTTTGCTGGAATGGCCATTGCTGACGATCCATCTGCTAGCAGGCGATAGATCCTTTTCGACTCGACCCCTGCACCCACCACCGAAAGCTTCCTCGTCCTCCCCCTCCCCTTAGAACCGTCATTGCTGTCATCGCTCTGGGATGACAAGGAGCGCCGGGCCGTGGAATACATTTACGCATTTCTGCAACAAAGCATTTTGGAGAGATCTAATGGCAGGGTGGATCGGTAAATGGAATCAGGAGTGGTTTGTTGCCCTTGGAAAGGAATTTCTCTGAAACAAAATTACCGCCTTATACTAAATTCCGGATTTAGAAGGCAGGTACTTAGAATACCCAAAATGATTTAAATTCGCAATGACTTACTATTTGCTATCAGAAAACTTTCTGATTCTGTAAATATAGGGATTGTGGTAGAGCTGTTGACTATAGGAGATACCCAACGAAATACACGCCACAAATATTATTCACCGTCTGTAAGCTACTTCAACAATTCAGAATCACTTGAACAATTGTATAATAATAATTATTTGTTCAAAAATATTATCCAAATTTGGGTGACATAAGTATTTAAAACAACTAACACTTTTAATCAGTCCAGTATATATGTGAATTTAAAATTATGCACTGTTTTATAAGCGTGAATGCGTGGAGTGATTCCTAATGCTTCAGTAAATGTTTTTACTTTTGCTCTTCCTAGTTAACAACTTAATTGTCTGAGATCTATTCTAAGAAGGTTGAAATATTTACACATAAAATGGATGTAAGGAGAATTTTGATAAATTACTGAGTCATATTTATGTACTGCGGGGAAAAATTGAAAATATTATCAATATCCATAGATTCATAGATATAATCACCATAGATATATCCAATATCTATTGATCTATAGATATAATCACCAATATTCATAGACGTGAAATATCTTAAACACAATGCAAAAAAACAATGTTTCTCTTTCCAAAATTTGATGAAGCAAATTTTTTTATATTTTATTCAATCCAATGCTATTTAAATTATTCAAACCCTTTTCTTGTTTTACTATGATGCTGATAAACTATCACATTATTTTGCGTTTAAAATGATAGATGTAGCAAGTTTTAAAGTAACTGGAGATAGTAAATTACTTATTTTAAAAATGTTCATCCAGTTTTTATTTCTGTTTCTTAAAATGGCAATCAAATCAAAAAGCACAAACAGGTTTTCAAACTATACATATTAAGATTCTAAGCTATATCTTATTTAACTTATACACATTGATACAGAATTCGTAGGTGCATCCACACGTTTAAAAGATCTGGTTGCAGTAGAAGTTATTTATACTTTTCAAGCATTTTATAAGAAGTTTTTAAGGCAAATTATAACCCATAAAACTGCATTTTCCTGTAGTATATTGTTTTCAACAATGCTTCTAATGGAAAATAACTCAGACCCGATAAAACTAAAATAATCGATAAAGTTTTGAATTAAGATTCGAAATTTTAACTGATGTTTCAGAAATGATCTTGTAAACGTTAGTTCATTTACTTGTTACACAAAAGGTAGTGAGACAGAGATTCCATCTTTTCACCAATGTCTCATGTGCGTCAATTATTCATAGCTATACTTCTTTTACTAGTGAGATGTTGACTACTGAAAGTAAGGTAAATTCAGCGAAACCATTCAACGATAGCTCAAGCGCATTATTTGTTTTTGAAGATGATTTATGACTGGTATAATAGTTTTTTTATATGTGTATAAAACCAAGTTATAGAGTCCTTAAATAGCATACGCTCAAATATTACAAGTTTAAATATCATTTTACCATGAAAACTTAAAACTAACTTTAATTAAAAAAATAATCAAGTATTACTTAAAATGAAAAAAATTAAAAAGGTGAATTTATAGTGTATAATTTTTAGTATCAAGATTTCTCCTTATTCGAATAATCTAAAAGAAAGTATAATAAATGGTGATTAAAAGTTGGAAGTAATATCTTAGTTACTTTCATTTCCTATTTTCCTAACTCTTACTTGTAATGTCTTTTAACTACGAACGAAAAAAGAATGAGTTAGATACTGAATTTCTTGCTTCAATTATTTAAGTTATCAAGTGAATAAGAAAATAAATTAATTCTTGAGGCAATAGGTCCACGACAACATAATTATGAAAGATGCAGTTCCCGTGGCTTGAAAGTAGATGGAATTCCATAGCTCACCATCGTTTAATGGTATAGAGAAGAGGTTACCAGTATAGATATCGATCTCTACACTTGAACATGGCTCATAAATATGAGATGGGTTGAGTTTAGAAGATTCGTTTCGCGGAAATATGACCAGAATTATTCTAACCTATCCATAATCTAACCTAACCTTGGAGAAGTATAATGTAATTCTGGATTCTAAAAACTAAATATATCTAGGAAGAAAATTAAGTTTTTCTATTTAAATGTGCTTATGTTTCCCTATTATGTATATATATAATTTCTAAGAGCTTTTATAATTGGGGTTTTATATTATTAAGAAATACCACCAATTATATATCAGATGTAAATGCATTTACATCTAATAATTGATGGTATTTCTTAATTAATTAATAAATATCATAAATTGAGGAAGTTTTAAAGGAAATATGAAAAGAATTGCATTTATCATTTTTGAGATCATCTTGTCAATAGTAAACATTAGTAAACACATATAAAAATACATTTGCCTAATTAATTTATAAAATCTATTCTTTTTAATCAATTAAATACATTCATGTGAATTATAAAATGCTTTAGATGATGCATTAGAAAACAGTTATGGTAATCAATAAGAGACAAGAAAATATCATTTACATAATGTGTGTAATGATCTCTATTCATAGTCTTGTTATCCCCGAAATAATTTTAAGCATCTTAGACTGCTGGATTACTCCGGGTGTCTTTCAAATGAAATTTAACTTAAAATCTCTCGTTCTTTGCTTTGTATTCACATTTTGAACATGTTTTTTAATGACATGCTTCTTAACTATACTTATTTGCGGATGTAGTGTGGCTAACATTTACTTAAAATTTTATAGAAGTTTTAATGATTCATATTCAAAGCATAACTTAAAATATATGCATTAATTATTTACATAAGGATACAAATTATGTAAATGATTAATGTATGTATTTTATGATAATTATTATATTATGATAATCATGCAATTGGTTAATGCATTATTATCTTACAAATAATACATGCAAATATTTAACGCTTAAATTGTGTTGTTCAAACTCACTTTTTCTGATAACAAAATTTATTTAATTTCATGCTGAAAAATAACAATTATCGAACAAACATTTTGCCCTTTTTATATCGAGCATTTAGAAGCAATAGGTTTTAGTAGAGCACAATGAATTCGGAAATATATTTAAAATTACTCATTTAAGTTTATAACTTATTTATATTAAAATTTGAAATTCTTTAGTAATCAGTAAGTAGTAATGAACAATAATTTTTAAAATGGTTTGTAAATAATGTATTTTGAAAAAAAAATGTGCAATTATCAGTGAAATCTTTTAGCATAGTATTTAGGGATAACTTTAATTTCTCTTTTACCTATTATTTTTTACTTTGGCACGTTATAGCTAAAAATTAGCGTGAAAATATTGTCAGAGTTATTATATGGGCCTTCTGCAAGGAAATTTAATTCCTGATATTAGTTCTGAGGCAGAAAGTATATTCATTATCAAAAGAACTCTTAAAATCTCCTCTTAAGGGATCCAACTGCAACTTACTCAATAAAAGCATCTCTGTTGTAGTTACTCACTAAAATAATATGATATTAAAGACAGTAAAGCAAATAAAATATTGCGCAACATTCATTGTCGTTCAGTCAACATGTTTCCACTATTGAATACTCTTCTCCACAAGTCCTGAGTAAAACTTTAATAATTGCTCAAAATCCAATTTATATCTATTAACAATTACCTCTGGGTTCTATTATATCTATATCATTTAGATTTGGTTATATCAAACATTGAGCAATAGTCACTGTTTTCTTAACTTTATTCTTTTTTTTTTTCTAACATGTAGTCATATCCTGAATAAAATTTCAGCTGTTGCTCAAAATCCAGATGTCCGACACAAAGATAGTTATATCTATATTATCTGAATTTAGGTATGCCAACTTAAATATATCAATGTTCATTTTCATTTCCATTCATATTCATTTTCCTTCATTTCAATATTTATGTTTATTTTCATTCTCAAAATCTTTTCAACATTCAGCCATGTCCTGAAAAGAATTTCATCTGTTACTCAAAATCCAAATATCAATATTAATATTTGGATTCTATTATATAGATATTATATTGATCTCGATATATGAGCTCGAATATTGAAAAATATTCCCTGACGATGTAACACTGTCTTTCCACATAATTCTCAAATAGAACTTCGACTGTTGTTCAGAATCCAGGTGTCATTATTGATATCTGGCTATTTTAACATATTCTAACGAAAACAGTCATGTGCCAGTTGATGCCAAAATATTCTTACGCATTAACTATGCATGTACATAACATACTTCTTGTGAATAAAATAAATTTAATAGAGTACTTAGAATATTACCAGTTATCCTCCAAAAATTCCACCGTATCTAGTTATTTTAATGTTTTTTTTTTGTATGAAAATATGCAGCCATATCCTAATTGGTGAGTCAAGAGACTCTATCTGTTAACTAGGTAGCTCTCTGTGTCGTAATACATTTTTCGAATAAAAAAATTCTTTTTGTTTCAAAGTTCTGAATGAACTTGGGGTGCATAAAAAAGTGAAAAAAACTTACCTTGGCTGCCTTCCTTGGGGGGACTGAAACCCCTTCTTTCACACAGAGTATTCCTGACTCCCACTGTTCTGATACTTCTCTCGCCGTCTCATTGTCGCATCTCCCTCTAATCCTGCAATAAACAGAAGCCATTACCACTGTTGCAAAAGCACGATCGTCTGCTTTACCAGTTTATAAAGACAAACTGTTTTCCAATAAATTTCTGTACGTCATCATGTATTGCAAAGTCATTATCTTTAATGCAAAGTAAACAGCATTGTTATGTCAGAAAATTGGAATTATTAAGCAATCAATTCTAATCAAAATGCTGAGTTATTCTAATAAAATAATTGGATGAGTTTATACCTTATCAGACTTTATCAGAGTTTATACCTTATCCTTATTTACTTACATTTCCTTTTCAATAAATGCCGATCAATGTTATGATAAATTAAAAGACAAGAGTAAAAATCTAAGCCCATATAAAACTATTATTTGTTTTAATGACTTATGACAATTTTTTATTTCCTTACGTACTAATCACCTTTATTAATATATGCCATTAAAATCTCCAAATTTTAAAATTCTCGTAGAGTATAATGATGCATAGCAACGTCTCATTAGAAAAATGAGTCCTTTTCTTAATGTTAAGCAAATAGAATACAATGTGGATTTATTTTATGGAAAAAATGAGAATAAAGTTAAAAGCTAATTGTATGGAATTAAAATAAAGCCAGCAACGGGTTTAAATGATAATATAAATTCAAAAGCGAAGCTAAAAATATATTTTACAGTAAATAAAATAAAATCCATAAAAATTAAAAATAATTAAATTTCAAAGATTAAAAATTATTCAGATTAAAGTTCTGTTTTTAAAATATTTGTCTCTTGAATTTGCAATATGTACATTGTTGTCCATTAAAATTGGACTGACTGGAGGTTTTTCCTGTCAATCCAATTTTAATAGCCAACAATGATATTGTGATATGAAAATTGTGAGATTTTCAAAATATTCATGTAAAATAAGCACTCGTATAAGCAACTAATGCGTTTAAATGAAGAATATACGGTAAGGATTTCTTATATACTACTTGCATTAGAACATTTTTTCTTCAGAGAAAATTGTTGTGATGTCTCGTATACAAGGAAAGAATGTTTAACAGCACTTTTTTGATTTTGATAGTGGTCGAATTGGAGCTTACAAGGACAGTGTTTGATCATATGGCAGTATTAAACCTCGTGTTGGTCGAGATCTCATGATTATCAACAAGATATGGAATCGATGGTTTAGAGTGGTGATACGGAGTATCGTGCTGCATTTTAGTAATACAGTAGGATTAAGAATCCAGAAGACAGACATATCAATCTCATGGACTATTTATACTTACATTTATAAACAAATATCAAAGAAATTTCAACTTTAACTTTGGTGGTAAAGTACTGTGTTGTTGGCTATGACTAAACATAGGAATTATCTCCGTAGATGTCGAATTAAGCTACACGTCGAAATAGGAATGAGCGAATAATGATTAATTTGAAAGGATAGATTTGTATATTGTTAAATGTTAACGGATTTAGTAGCAGTTATGTGTAATTTAATTAAAAGTATATTATATACTGCATAAAAGAAATCACACAAAAGCTATTATAAAATTATTAAATAAAATGGATACATTATGTTATTGTAACCATGAAATTTTATTGTAAGTAGATCATCTATATAAAATCTGAAAATTAATGCCTAGAAACAAAATTGAAATACTCATATTCTATTAATCTATATTTGTAAAATATAAACTTTAGAATAAAATTGATAAGTAAAAAATTACATTTTTGAGATTATAAATTTCTTATATGACTATTTTTTATTCCGTTATGAATATTTAAAAAAAATGAAATTATTTCGCCAGAAAACTGCATATTACAATTTTAAAACCTAAATTGTACACGTATTTTATACCTTTCGTTATAGACAGCTATACAATTGTTAATCGCTACTAAATAAATGTCATGCACCTACATAATGTATTCATTTTTATTCCTCTCAATTTAGATTTAGGCATCTAAATTTGTTGAATTTGGCTTAAGGAAAAGCTCATCGTTGGATCATATCCAGGTGCCTTCGAAATCTTATACCTTTTGAATAAACCAATGAGCACTTACGCTAATAATCTTAGTAAGGTCTCCATCGTGGTTACTGCATCGCGATGAAAACTGAAACACTGGAATTTTCTTGGCATCCATTCTTTATGACGAAATGCAACTTGGGAAAGAGCACGTGGACAGGAAGCGACCAAAATATCACTTACGAAAGTGGTAATAAATAAATGAAGATCCTGGAACTCAATCATACATGGAACAGAAATCTCCCTAACTATTTCACATACTTCGTAAGGACTCCGTCATCCGCTTATATCTGATTAAATTACCTATATTGAATACCCCATCCTGTTTCTCGAAATTGTGGAATTATTGCAGTTAGTTCCTTTCTAAGGGGAATTATTAATGTACTTATTAAGCAAATTCTTTTAAAGTTGATTATTACACAATTTATTCTTATATATATATATATATATATATATATATATATATATATAAGTATTTATATTTCAGTCATTAAGATCTTTTCATTTATGAACTTAAAACTTCCTAAAGTTAGTACATCTCCGAGCGTTGAATGAGCTGTGTTCTGTTCTCAGAGAGAAGGCTTTTCTGAGTTGCTATTGTAATCATTTTATATGCATTTGTGTACGTCCGACATTCCAAGAAACTCGCTAATTCCTATTTCAAGACAATCCTTACATCGATTAATATAGTTTCATTCTCAATAGTTGTTAAACTTGATTAAATAAATTCATTAATGAGATTTAAAGCGTTGACAAAAATCAACAAAGAATGAAAATGTTCTAATGTAAGAACCTAGCGCTCTGTGAAAAATAGACACCGTATAAGTAAGCCAGAGATTTTTAAATTTCTTAATTCTTGATGATATTTTTAACTATAAATTATAATTTAATGAATTTTTGTTGAAAATGTTTTACATGAGAAATATTCATTTCAAGTACTCTTAAAATCTATATATTTTATATTTATGAAAATATTTGTATAACTTTCTTTGGAATTCACTCAACGTCTTGAATACGTAAACTTAGTTACATTTTAGATGATAACATAATTTACTTCATGAGATAAATTTTTATTGAGACATTTCAAAGTTAGAACTATTTTTAAAATACTTAAATAAGAACAAATTTTAATTTATTTATAATTTATTTGAACGGAAAACAATACTGCAAAAAAGAATAGTTAATGATGTACTATTTACAATAGTTTTTATTGAGAGAAAATGTTTCCTGCATAAAATATATTTTAAAACTGGAAACTAATTTGAGAAATCTCGAGTCAACGCATAGATGCATAAAAATATTATGATATGCAAATAAGTTATTCAAATCTAGGTATTGAAATTAGTACACGAGGAAGAAATCCAAATACCAAAATGATATTGATTGACAAATATATTACTTTGGAAAAAACATGAGATTAAAGTTTAAAAAAATTTAAGATACAGACCCTTAGAGAATATGTACCCGAAATAATCACCTCAGGATGCAATTACAGCATTCATACTCTGGAGTATTGAGTCAAACCGAGATTGAATGTCATGTACAAGTACTGCTGTTATGTAGCTTCACAACAGGATGCCACAGCTCATGGACCATGTTGATTGAACCATGGAGGTGCACCAGTCATTCGATATCTACTTATTTGTTGTTCTATATTAGTGTGAGTTCTGGAGAACGAACAGACCAAGTGCAATATCAAAAATGTTCAATTGCTGATGACAATACAGCAGCAGAACATTTTTGATATTAAAGAAGCTCTATGAAGTACTGGCAACATATCATCCTATTTATTGTGCCGAATATCGTTGCGCACAGGATATTGCAGGATAGTTTATTGAATACCATCACACAGCTGAATAAATTGACCTACTTATGTAAAAAAAAATTCCAATTTCCAGCTGATTTTAGGGTTAATCCATTCTGCACTACAAGGGGCGAAGATGACGGCAACTTATACAGCGCGGCACCTAGTGGGTGTGCCATCTTTGCACCGAAAATGAAAGGATAGAGAAACACACACAAAAAGGAAAAAGGGCATCCATGACCGAGCCCGAGACTTATTGCTTCGTAGTTAGGGTCGCTAACCATTACTTATATATTTTTTTGTTATTGCAATAATTTTTCCCTGTTTAGAGTTTCGTTGTGTGTGTGTGTGTGTATAATAGTATATTTTGATTGGATTCTGCCAATGTGTTGAAAGTTTTTGATAGAGTATCGAAAATATCCTCTTTCATTATAAATTAAATATGGCTTAGTTACGGATAATTTCTAGATCGATTATTCATTCTCATGCAAATCTTCAGTCTCCGAAATTATTATTTCCAGGCCACTTTACTAACAGGATCCATGTATCAATTTATTATTTAAATTTTGAAGGCCTTCAAAAGCAAGCGTTAAAAAAAACCATCAGAAAGACAATACTGGAAAAATCTCACAAAAGGGCATTTAAAAGCAATCTAATGTGATTAAAACAAGACATCGCATTGCGTTATAAATTAATTTTTTTTTTTAAATTTTGTTTCAAATTCAACTATTTTTTAAACTTAAAACAGTTTGAAGCTTGAGATTTTTGTGATGCAAAAGCCTTTCTAATCCCTATAAATAATAAATATATGACTAAAATAGAAATATAAAAAGGCATGTTGTTAGTAATAAAATTCCCTGCACGCATTATTAGATATAATATATAGGGAGACTTTAAAGTTCTAAGTTAAAATATTTGCAAGCGATAAAACAGAATGGTTTTGGATTATTTTCAAGAATTATTTTCCCTATTTATGATTTTGTTTAGTCCTTAAGTGTATTCTAAAGTTATATAGTAGGGGGGGAGCATTCTTTTAACTTAATCTCTCAGCTTCCTATTTGATTCCTAAAATAAATTCTTCTCCATATAATTCGCATTTTATTTTTATATTACATGAATTTTACTGATAGCAAAATTTGTAGCAAAGAATAATTTAATTTTACCCACTTGAGATTGTAAATAAAAAATATTTTTTTACGGAACCTATTTAAATTAATTTTTTAGACATAAAAAAGTGGTGAGCTAAATGGAATATTCAAACAATTTTTATTTCCTCTAAGAATATTTGAGGGAGATATTGTTAATAGATTTTTCTCCATTGATTATATGATATTGTCTACTAATTTTATATGTGTTTTTATCTCCTTAAATTTGACCTAAGTGTAGTAAGTATTTAATCATATTTGAGAGAGATTTAATTTATTAGATAGAAATAGTTCCCAATCTGAGTATTATAAATATTATTGTTAGATAATAAAGTATAATCTAATTTTTAGTTCAAACATGATGTAATTTTTATCAGAAACACAAAACTGAAGCTTTTCATAATTTTATAGAGGGAATGAAAGGAAAAATATGTTTGATACATACTTAAGTAAATTTTACTGCATGTTTCTAAAATTTTGGAAGCATTTCAAAAAATTGGCCAGAATTAAACAAGTTTGAGTGTAATTTTTACTTGAAAAAGAAATTGCGTTAAATTTTCAAAAGTGTTCTATTTTCTACATGAAACTTATAAAACAACACTTTTTCCAAACTTTATTTTCTCATCATTATGCTACTTTTACGAACAAGCTAACTCTCCTACAGATTTTTCTCATTTCGTTTCATTAATAAATAATACTCAAACTTTTAAAATATTAAATTTTTATTTCTTAATTAATTTCATATCAGAAACAAATAGATCAATATCCACTACTTTATTAATCTAGAAAATTCTGCCTGTCTGAAATCTTATAAATATATTATTCGGGTAATATATATATATATACAGACACATCCATTAAATATTTGATGAAGAGTGAAGAGATGAGAAAATTCAAAAAGAATTTTAAAGTATAAAGTATTAATAAAATTACAATATTTTTAGTGTTTTTATATATAATTTATTAATATTTCTGTGGTTGTTTTTAGAAAAGCCTATGATCAATATTCTAAGCTCTTATTAATATCAGTATTATAGCTTTTGAATTAGCATCTAAAAAAGTTAGATGATTCTATGCTTTTTAGAAAGATACTATGAAACCACACACATATATATTTTAAAGTAAAATTCTTATATACAGTTTTTCCTATGACTTATGCAATAATTTGATTCTATAGTCTTTGAAATAAATATTTTTGTTTCTATATTTAATAGCACTTATATTTCATTCCTCATTTAAATCAGCTCGAATTAATATTTTCCCCAGATTGTTATAGGAAATAAAAGAATGATAATATTTATCATTTTGCGTATGAAATTGGTTCTTATAAGGAGGTCTAAAAACATTGATATTGAAGCATCTCTTGAAAATAAACGAAATATAATTATTGTATAAGTCATTAAATATTATGTATTTTTGTTTATTAAAATACTCAACACCAGGAAATTTAGTGTTTTGTTTCTTTAGTTGCAATATATTTCCGGAGGTCTATTTCTGTTTACTAAAATACTGATAAGCCCAGCCATTTTGCCTACTAGTTTTTTAATGATCATAATCAAGTGAAAAAGTTGAAATCTGACCTAGTATCCTCTTCTTCAGGTCACACACTAGTAGAAGTATACTGCTACCACGACTTATTTTACGCAGCCCAAGAAACACAGATAATCTTCAGCTGGGTCAGATGTATGGAAACCATATTATATTCATCTCACCAGAATGGAGCATTTTCCAACCAATCCACCATGGTTTCTATCTATCTTTCACTGTCTGCTTATTTTTGCTGATTAAAACCTGGAACATAGCTAAATGTCTAGTAATTTTTAAAGACATTCGCGAATGACGCGCTCGGTGCATTAATTTAAATTTTTCCCAGAGAATATTGTGGGTCATTACATCTTTCAAAATTTTACTTTGTACTTAATCGCTTTGAAAAACTGTCTCCGTTAGTTGGCGCATCGCATCTATTGTCTTTAGACCAATGAGGCAACACCTTTTTTTCTGACATCTGATACGTAATAAATTTCAATAAATGCTCTAGTAAAACTCTTTATTTCTTAAAACATTTATAAAAGTAACAAAAACATAATGGCCATGTCCATAACACTTAAATGAATGACCTTGAATTCTCTTAAAAGAGATATCCTTCGAATGACCTCGATATGGAATTCGAAACAGTCGGTAATCCCGCGGACAGCCCTCGAGCAATTAATATCCCCCTTCGGAAGACAATTTTAATGAGTGGCGTGAAGCTGCGAATCACAAAACTGTAAACACAATCAACGTAATTACCAACACATTGAGCACAAAGCAGCGTGGGGAAAAAGCCTTTATCTCTCACGAAAACAGGCCATTAGTAAAATAAAATGGCATCAGCGAGCGATGATTGCAGATTCTGCAACAACGACAAGATATCAGCGATACAGTTTTAAACGAAGCCAATAACACTCTTCAAAAGACAGAGTTAAAAAGGGAAAAATAATTTCTGGGCGTAGCTGGACTAGGGGGAGATAACGAATGTTAAAGGGATTCGTGAAGGGGAATATATCCCTCAGCAGCAGAGTTCCTTTTAAATGCAACACTCCATTCTCCTTAACTCCGCAAGTAATTAAACTCATTTTATCGAAGACGCCGACCCGCAGGTGGCGCTGTTTATCGAGGCGTCTTGTAACTTAACGAGCTTTCTGAAGATGAGGTTTATCGGGGTTCCATGGACTTTGATTATGTAATGATGGAACGATTTTGATTATGTGCAGGAGAAAAGGGATAAAAGATTTAACCAATCAATAGCATCTGCTTAAGACATGAATAGTCTCTGCTATGTCAAGGAAAGAGGAAATTTAATTCATTTGACTGCCGCGCCTCTTAGAAACTAAAAAGAAAACTGAAAGCACATTCGTCGCCTTTGGAAAAAAAAGTTCTGCTTGTAATGACTCGTCTAATCCGATTTTCGTTTTGCTGCTGCCTAAATCGGCATATAAATTTAATTATTTGAACCATTGGGAAAATTGGAAGTGCCCTTAGCAAGGTATTTATGTATGCACATTAGCCATAAAAATCTTCCTTTCATAATACTTTTGTCAATGTTCAATTACTTAGGAACAATAATTTTCCAACTCGTGCATCAATAAAGCCATTTGAGCATAAAAGATTGCAATAATGGTGACACTGCGATTGAGACTGACAAGCCATTTGCCTGAAGCAAGTTCTGAGAAAGGTTTCCTTTCTAAAGTGAATTTCGAGAAATTCATAGAATAGGAAATGTTTCATGAAAAAAGAAAGCAATATTTACTTAAATGGTAGTCTTGCTTTACACACAAGCTCCAAGTACTTAATAGGATATAATGAAATCCTCATTATTCTACATAATTTGATTTTAAATGATATCCATTAGCATAGCAAATGAAGAGAAAAATATCTTATAATAAATATTGGTAACTTGACGTCTTGGGTAATGTTTTCAAATTGAAACTAACGCGTCCTTCTGTTCGAACATTTCATCTTTCAGAACTTATTAACGAGAGCAAGAACATAATATTGACATTGACTTCGGAATAAGAATATTTCATTATAACGTAATTAATATGATTTTGTCCTTTATGTCAACAAAAATAATACACCTTATTTCTTATACTATACAGGATACATCTGGATCCATCAAAAATGTAAAACATTTTCTAGCTGTTATGAAAGGCATTAAAATAATCATTTAGTCATTTAAAATCACTTGAGAGTTTTCATAAATGGGAATAAATAAAAGGGTGAAACCTCACTTTGCAAAAAGGAATTTCACTAGAATGACCCTTTCCTCAAGCATTTTTAGTACTGTAATCTCTATCTTCAAATGAAACAGCTTCTTTTGTGAGTCCGAGGAATACTTTTTTGCTAGAGAAATAGTTATAAGATATAATTTAATCGTTTTATGGTTATTAGTTTATAAAGGGAGAAAGAATACATATTTCACTGAAAAATTGTTTACATTACATAAATACATCATAAGAAATAACTTCTTTCAAGGTAATTACGATTTCAACTCACAACTATCTAGTCACTACTATAGACTTATTTATTTTCCTTTTCCTACAAGTACTAATAAGACATGTTAAACGATTCTCTCGTAAAAATCTTTGAGTGAAATTTTGTATTGAATACAATATCAAAATAGTGAAAAAGGTGTATCGTTTTATAAAATTTTTAAGGTAAAATTTTATTTTAAAAGTAAATGCGTGGTTTTATCACTGCTAATAAGGCACATTTTAACTTTCTGATTGCTATCAAAGTATTCAGATATCCAATAATTTTCTTCTTCGGAATATAAAACAAATACTTTCACTTTCTTTAACACTAACAAATTGCAATAACACTCTGGCATCGCCATCCTACTTCTCATTCGAAAAAATAACAATGGCCGAGAAGAAAAGAAAGGAATTTCCTCCTACACTTGGGCCTTTGGTCGGAGTGATTAGGGAAAGGGACTTACCAAAGAAGTTGGTGATTCGATGAGGGGGCGATGACGTCGCTTGGTCCGAAACAAACAATAGATGGGAATGAAAGAATCATCCGCGAAAAAGAGATTAAGGTGTATGCTTCTCTTTTTCTATCCACGCCGGAGAACGCTTGAGAAAGGGAAAAACAAGAGCAAGAAAACAGAGAAAAGATAGGGAAAGAAAGAGGTGAAAAGATGCGAAACATGGAATAGAGTGGGAACTCGAGGTAAGTCTGGAGGGGCTTCGGCTAAAGAAAACACATTAGTGATATCGATTGCGATTGAGAGTAGAAAAAAGACAAAAAATAAATAAATAAATAAATGGAAGAAAAGCAAATTTGCTGGAATTTGTAATTAAGAACAGAAATTTGCTTTATTAGCTACTTATTGTCGATAGTTCGGCTGGTATTTGATATGATACAAAAGAATCCACATAGTATTTATATCGAAAAACTCATTGTACGATCAAATAGGTTTATTTCGAAATGTTTTTTTTTAATTAAATAGTTTATCATTTAAATGTATACAAAAATTAATATTTTTTTTAACTTGTTCAATATATTGTAGAATTTACAATTTATTACAAAAAATTTTAAAAAATCCAACTATCTCTATACCATAAAAATCATGTTATAAACATTAAAAGATACAGATTTTAAGGGCCTTTAAATGAATTTTACAAACTTAAATCATAGTACTGTGATTATGCTGACATCTGTGCAAAAATCACCTTAGTAAAAAAATTTTCGTAAAATAACAACATGAAATGTTATATTACAGCTAAATTTGGAAACCAATTTGAGGTTTATTGACAGACCTAAAATTTAGACTTTAACTGTGATTTGTACGAAAAAGTTGTCTACGGAACTTATTGTTTCCATAAGTTGTGCAGAAAAAGGAAGAAAACATTTTACCCTTGTGTTGAGAATGCTACATTAAATAAAACTCTTGTGTTGAAATACAATAAGGAATACAAGGAATCACAATTTTCTAGAAACTTTGCTAAATTTTATGTACTTAAATTATTATATTTAGGAATAGATTAATAGATAAAATTTCAAAAAGGCAAGGGAAAATCTCTCGAATTGATTGTGATTGGAAGTAATAAAATAAAAAAATTATATATAAAAATTATAAAATTGCTAAAAAAAAAATATAAATAAAGTGATATAATGAAAAGACTATATACTTCGGAGAAATATGGTTTTTTAAGGGTTAATAGTCTCTCCATTATCTAATATTTTATACCAAGCTTGGATATATTCGTAAATAATAATACTAACTATGCAATCAAACAAGTTGATTATGTTTTGTTGATTATATAATAAATAGTTTGCCGTCACCATAATGTACTGATGAAACAAAGGATTATCAATAAGTTTAAAATTATCTCAAAGGTATTGTACTTAGTCAAAAAGGATTTATAAAATTACTATGGTTTGGTTTAAATTTAATATGACATCTTCTCCTCCAAGAAATGAATAAAAATAAGAAAAGATAAGCATTTTCTATGAAAATAAGATCAAAAATAGACAATATATAAAGAATGCATTGAAATTCTGTAAGAGAAGACACATAAAATATGTAATAAAAACGCAATTAAATTTGGTAATATTTAGAAAGCAGACATCTGGAACAAAGTGCCATTTTAGAGTATTTTTTTCTTCTTAATTTTTCAACAGTATTGCTTGTGTTCTTTTTAAAAATAATTAAAAAAGTAATTTTTATAACAAAGAGAATACAATTTTGTATTGCAATTGTTACACACTTTCTTAACGAAACATATTCATATATTATTTTTTTACAAACAGGCAGTTTAAATTTGAACCTACTTAAAGAGACAGTTTTAGAGCAATGAAATTTAATAATTCTCTGTTCATGTATTAACATACACAATGCCCTTATTAGCGCAAAACATTTCCTGAATTAAAAGAAAATCTTTTTGGTTAACTAAACTGAAAATTATTTGTTTATGAGAAATAAATAGTAGAATAAAAATACTCTAGATATAATATGGCTATGGAAAGAATTATCAAAGTCATAAAAGAAAAAAGAATAAACTGATTGTTATCAATCATCTGAATGTACATAAAAATAATTTAGGATTTAAGGCATACTTTTTATATGAATTTATCAGTTATTTAATACTGAATATCTATGTAAAATAATATTTGTTGAAATTATAAAGTTTCATACAACTACAACCGCATGCTAAGTTTTCTTCTACTGATTTATAAAATTGGATAACAGAAATAAACTGATATTATTAAGTATAAAAATGGATTTCCTCCTATATTATGGATAATATTAATTTCATACTTATTTTTCTATAAATATAAATAAAAAATATATTACTTCAATGCAGTTCTATTAATGTATTTCCACACTTATACATACACACAAATTTTATTCTTTACTGTTTCAATTTGATGCAAGATTTACATTAGTACCTATTATAAAATCGTAAAAAGTATTGTTTTTTTCTCAATTAAATTGTTCTCATAAATCAATTTACATTGAAACAAAAAAAAAACCAATAAAAACAAAGGGTCTTTTAAAACATATTAAACAATATAAGCTTGACATAATCATAATTAAAAATCAAAAATATTTAAAACTATATTATTATTGTTTTGACTATATAATACATACAATAAAAAACCGTTATAAATAAAACTCTTATTCTTTTTATCCACGAAACTTTTGATTGACTTAAAATCGAAAAGTGACAACAAGGAGTGAAAGGAAACATATCAGGATATATATATCGGTCTCTGGCCCACTTAAAGAAAAACAAAGGTTTCCTTTGAAATTTTATTTATTTAATATATAATTAATTCTGATTTGAGCTTCCTGTAAAGTCGCTTATGCCGTGGTACAATTAATTTGAGCTATGTAATATTCTGTTTTGGAACTTTCGCTTCAAAAAGGAAGCATGTGGTGCTTTTCAACCTTTTTTTAAATAGTCATCTTGGAGTTAAAATTGGAAATAGAGAAAAAATATTCAAGGCATCGGTTCTCCCTTTCCTTTTATATTCTCATAGCGTAAAATCATTTTTTTAATATAGCAACATTAGTTATTTATTTTCGATTTCTGAATTATTTTTCCAGAACTTTTCAGCGATAGCATTTTCAGTTTAACCTATGCGTCATCAGTCAAAAATACGAAAGAATGGGGATGAAAAAAAAATTCCGACTTCAATATTAAATAAAACTTTATTGATATTTTCGCAAATTTATGTTTAAGACTGTTGCTAACTCTTTCAAATGTGTGCGCCTCTTTTACACAGCCATGGTAAACCTCATAAGTTCAAATTTCTCTGAATCTGTAAGGAGGGGAAAATTAAGTCCGAATTGTGTTTTATTTTTAGCTTCTCGTGAGAAATGCGTTTATGCATAAGAAATAAATTGTTTTCATTTTCCTGTGGCTTTTTTTAATAAAACGAATAACACCGAACTTCGGCTGGAAGATAATTTCTCCCTAATACTTTACTTTCTAAATGTATCTTAGGTAAATTCTTTTCATAAGAATTTATATGTGTAATTATGATTAATCATTATTTCATAACATATTGTTGTAAAAAGTATAGATAACGTATCTATGATATTTGCATTTAAATTTGTTTAATTCGCTTAAAGAAATACCAATGTCCATTAGTTGAAAGGAATTTAGACATATCTAATTCTTTCTGAAATGGTCATTGAGGGACAAATGAGCATTAATATTGGCATAAGCAAGGTACTATTCTTAAAATTCAAAAGATTGTTTACAAATATTGAGACATTATTTATTTATAATTCTATTAATTAATCAAAATTTTAAAAATTTAAGTGCATAAGTGCGTATAATCCATAATTCCAAATTCTGAACTTTTTAGCGATGAAGAAATGTTGTCAAGATGACGTATCGTGACGTGCGCTATGATGTTAATACTAGGGTTACTAAAATACAATTTTCTGATAATTCATATCGGTCGCCATATGTATGACATAAGAAAATCCGCCAAAAATCGCCAAGCTCAAAATTTGGCATCATAGATTATACGGCACCTGTGCCAATTTAAATCACCCTTGCCGATTTAAACTAACCATACATTGGATGTTTTGTCCTGGTAAAAGTGAGTATTGCGATCATAGCCTCACAAATTAGCTAAATTTTTTCACCAAGTGGAGGAGACGTAGGTATTGGTATTTAATTAGCAACTCATAATAACCGCCAATCAACTCTTTGAAAATTCTTGGTGAGCTATGACCTTAATATTCACTTTAGCCGTTGTCTTGTCTTTTCCATTTTTCTTTTTCTTCTGTTCAATTGTCAACGTGTTAATGACTTGAATCAATGGGAAACGACTTCTCAAATCAATGCTTTGGTTTACATATAAGAAATCGTTTTATTAACAAAATGAACTTCGACAATATTCTCAGATATTCAATGGTGAATTTTGCCTTGTTAGTTGCCACTCAATGAATGCGATTTGAAAGCAGGCAGTAAAATTCAAGTCCTATGTACGGCACTATCTCAATACGATGTCGTAATTAATTATGTGTTTCATAGATCTATGATTGGCGTCATGGATATTTAAACTAATGAGAATTTAAATAAAATAGCGTAATCATGATCTCAACTGGAATAGAAGAAGCAACCATTTTATGGTTAATAACTACATAACTAAGGAATTTTCAAGCATTATTCATCTTATTCAATTTGTTTTAAGGAAATCTTCATTTAAGATTTCATTGCATGTTGTCAAAGACTGTTTTGAGAAACTATTAATTAAATTTATTTATAATGCGTGCTCTTTTATGTATTAAACTGTAGAACTTCATGTTTTCATGCTTCAGTTTACACTTAAATCATTTTTAGTTCGTTGAGATTTTTAGCATATTTCGTTATATCATGCATAAAACATGCGATATTATTATAAAAAATATGTAGCTTAAATTGTGCTTCATTTTTCATGCCATTTAAATTAATTTAGCATATGTCTTCTCATTTTATAATTAAGTTGGAATTTATAATGTTTGGTATTAAATGCAATTTATTGGCTTAAAGGTAGAAATTCGTGATTTTACATTTGAAGTGGAACTTCAGTTAGAAGAGTCATTTTTATTTATTTTGATATGCCGTATTCAGCAAATATCTAATGAATATTTTGCTTCTGTTTTGATTGCATTAATTTATTATTTGTCTTTTCATTTCAAAATGGACAGAAATCTCCGAAACTTAAATGTACATTTTTTCTGGTAAATTCTAACTTAAATAAATATGATCTAAATTAGATAAATTTCTCATAAATATTACCATGACTTAAATGTAATATAGTAAAATATGTATATTCATTTAGCTAATAATAAAAGATTGTTATCATTTAAAATAAGTGATATAGTTGGAAAATTTAAAGTCATAATTATTAAAAAAAGTTATTGTAAACATGAAATTCTCTGCTTTTGCATGTTGATTTTTTTGTTTACCATTCTCGAAGAGTTCAAAATAAAAACTACTAACTAAGCTCCAATTATTGCATGGAAATTATAACCACACTAAAAATCACTCGTCTTCATTTAATTCTAGTAACTATTTTCCTAGTGTATTTAGTTTTGAATACGAAATTATCTTTAAAATAAAAATATTTTAGATAAGGTAATGTACCATTTCAGACCTTCTTTCACTTAATACACTAGGCTAATCAAATGTAAGATTTTATATCAGAATATTTTTTAGAATATCATAAGGGCCTAAGCAAACACAGATGATTACGTTAATTAATGGGTATTTGAATGAAGGATTTAAGTATATTTGTGTAACGAAATTCTTAAAATCATATTAAATACATTCTCTCCTTCTCTCTCTCTCTCTCTTCTAGGCTTAAATTTTAAAATTTTGACTTTTACATCACAAAAAATTTTACTTTTTATTTATAGTAATTATTCTTATTTTAAATTATGAATATTTTTTGATCAATTAAAAATATTTATTTTATTTAATTGATCAAAAAATATTCATTCGCAATTATATGTTATAAATGTTTCTGGGCATTGAATAAGAAGAGAAAATTTCTATAACTTAATATATCGTAGAACTGTATTTGTCTATATCGCGATAGTACGTACTCTACATCTAAACTGTGCGTGTTCTATGTCGCAATAGTGTGTGTTCTATATCACAATTCTGCGTGTTCCACATCTTATTAGTGCGTGTTCTACATCGCAATAGGGGGTGTTATTGCAATTTTACCTACGCTGCTCTATTAGAATTAGAAATTAAGTTAAATTTGAATTCTATAATGAAAGTTTATTGACTTTTATACTTCTGTTTTTTGACGGGGATATCTAAGAGTTAATGATTGTTTAACATTATGTTTTCCTCATATATGACAAAATTTGTTGAAAGTAAATATTGAATTTCTATAGCAATTAAAATTTTCTTAGGTATATTAATTTTAAAAAAATTCTTTTTTGATATACTAACGGATCAAATATGACAGCTTTCGAGAGCCTAAGCTTCCAATAGAACATTTACACATATCTGCCATTTAAAAAATAATGATACTTATTCTATGTTTAACCATAATAAAGTACTAATCTATAATAAAGTACTATACTAATGTACCTAATCTAATGTAATCTATATAGTAAAAGACCATAATAATAAAGTAGTAATCTAGTTTACCATCTACTTAGTTTTTCACTGCACCGCAAAATGTAGCCTCATGTATAGATCAGTAAAAAATAAATCGAATGGAATGCGGATTGCATTTGAAAGTTTTCTTTATTTGCGAAGCTATTAAATACTGAGATTGGGATTCCTTCCATACGCTTCAATACAGTTCAGTCGGTGGAGTACTGGAAAAAGCGTAAGCACATTTGTTGCAGTGAAAAAAATCAATGCTTTTACAAAATTTAAAAAATCGTTATATATTTTCTAAATAAACTACGAGGTAGAAATGTTTTTTAAAAAAGAAGATCCGTTGATGTACGTATTATTTTTCACTTCCAGAGCAGTTATGTGTAGATGAAAGTTTTAAAAAAAGGAAACAACCACGCCCTTCTATTCTTGAAGAGAACAAAGTTCCGAAATGGTGTTATGTCATTTAAGTAAATTACATTATGATGTAAGAAATTTTCCCATGAGTTGAAATCAACATAATTTATGGTTTAAATTAATGGCAGATTCTACAGTCAAAATTTCAAAATGAAACATAGCTAGCTTTTATAAGCAGGAAATAGCATCTTGATATAAATTTTGTTTCACATTGTAATGTTATTCTCAATTCAATTTCGGGCAGCTGACGAACAAAGTAAAGATTGAAATGATATAGATTTTGAGAGGAAAATGTTCATGTATATGATCAGTAATAGTGCCTAAGAAATTTATTTGTTGCATTGTAATGCTTATAATAACCAATCACATCGTCAAAAAAAATTTCTAATTGCCCTTGAACATTCGCATGAAATTGAATCACACAAAACATTTTTATGTGTAATATTTCTTACTGAATTTCCATGTTTCACGTTTAAAGAAAATATGTAATTTATCAATGATATCTATCCAATGACTACTAGTAAGATAGAAATTTAACTTAAAATTTCTAAAAATATGACACAAGTTCTTTAAAATTCATTTAAAAATTTTATTTTTAATGATATAGACTTATGAATTTCATACATAAGCCATTGATTTCTATAAAAAAAAAATTTAAATCTATTTTTAAGAAATTCCCTTTCGAAAGTTAGGATTTCTTTTATTCAATCAAATCCCTGTTAAATTCAACACGTTATTTGATAAATGATAAGAAAAAGGTAATTAGTTAAAATTTCTAATGCAAAATTTGTGGAAACATATTTTATTCACATTTTTAAGGACACAGATAAATAATTTGAAGGGCTACTTAAATAATCTTCCAATAAACTGACTGCTTTATTGATTTCGATCAAAATGTTGTTGTTGTTCTCGTGGTCATGGATCTAACAAAGGAAGAAAAATAAAAATCACAGGCATCACCGAAAATAGCAATAACTGCAACTGCAAAATCAAGAACTTCTTGGAAATAAATCGTAACTTATGGTAGATCCATAAGTGGTACTAAACCAGACTTTAGTACTGTAAAAGAAAAAGATGAGCGCTGTAAAATGTGGGTTTTGGTGTGAACGATTGGATATCTGTGCAGTTTTTACATGGCATATAGAATCTGGTTTCATCAGGATGTAACCTCCTGCCTTTTAAACTAATGAGTCCTTAATTTTGCAATAGTAGACGTTAGGATGCTAGGGACGTCAAAGTCTATGATGTGAGGCTTCTTAAAGGAATGAGGTAATAGTTTAAATCTGGCTACTGCGTTTGCATTAGTCAATGTTATTGTTGTACTAGACTGACCATGGGCTCTGCCATCTTTGGATAAAGAATCAGCACAGTCACTTCCTTCAATATCTACATGTGTTGGTATTCATTTCAGCACAAAGGATTTTATCTTTGCAAGCAGCTGTGCAAGTAGAAAATTTATGGATGAGATTATGTTAGTCTCTCCGTTAAAGAGGGCTTCTAAGGGAGATTCAAAACATAAAAAACGTTATCAATTCTTCAGGGGTATGGATAGTTTGTGAGCCAGTCATATAATAGAGGGATTGTTTAATTGCCAAGAGTTCATTGAAGAAGTTAGAGGTGATTAAATTTGTATTGATTTTGTGTTCATATCTTCTGCTATCTAGAAGAAAGAAGTTGAGAGAAACGAATTGCAAGAACTGTCGCTGTAAGCGACTGCCAGGCTCTTTTATAAGAGTGTTTATCATTCGTACCTAGGAAATTTTTTTTAAGAGCATTGGTATTTTTTGGAGCATGGAAGCAACAGGTTTGAGATCAAATTTATACAATAGAATAATAAATTTAACTCGATTAATGGAACAATGAAATATTTTTAGCACATGTTGAAACTAGAAGTTCCATTTCTGACACAAAGTATATTTTTTACAGTCTGATTTTTTGTAAATGATAAAGCTCTAGATGCAGATTTCTGTTAAGATGATTTTTTTCTGTAGATGTATTAAGAAAAACATGACGTATAGAAAGGTGTGTTATACATTTATGACATTCATTTAACAGTTAAATGAAAAATAAATTAATCTTAGCATAACTTAATGAATTTACCTTAAGCAGATAAATGAACCTTTTGTATTCTAAAAGTTATCTAAGGAAGTTTATCTTTTTGGTAATATATTGAATTATTTGACTGATATTTACTCAATTAAGTTTCCTTATAAAAACTGATTTTATTGCATTTTTAATTTGTTTTTTACAAATATCAACATTTTATTTTTGGGTAATATATATGATCCTTCTGTAACTGAAAAAAAATTACATCAAAACTTTTCTCCTTAGGTCAAGAAAATGTAAGTAAAAAATTTTATCTTGAAATATAATGCCCTTATCACATAAAACTTTTCTATACCTTTGTTATTTGTTATGTTAAGCTTAAATATAATCCTTCTTAACATTTGCAATAGAGAATAAATTTGATACGGAATATTTTACTCAAAAGATTTTGCTATTTCATTGTTGAATTAATTCTAAAATATTATTCTATTTTTTGTCTGATTATTTAATTTTATGTCATCAATTTTAGATTAAAAATACAATAAATGATGTATTCACTAGCTCATGTGACAATGCAATATTTTTTAGCATTGCTTGCAAGCTGTATCTTAAACTGACCCGAAAAAAATTGACCAAAAAAAATTTATAAAAATAAGCGACTCACAATATTTAACGTCTAATAATTGTGCGGAATGATATATAATAAATATGTGCCTGGTAATTTAACTAAAGCAAAGGGAAGTGAAATAATTTAATAGCCACAACATTTTCAACCGAAAATTGTTGATCAATTTCAGCCTATTGATTAATTGCCGGATATCCAATGTTAAAGACGTGATTATTCTATTAGCTTATTACTGTTATCTTATAATATTTAATTTTTGTTATTTGTTAAGTTGTTACTTTGGAAATTATTCATTATTAATTTTTAGGACTATGTAAGAATCTTAAATGCTCTTAATATTACCCAAGAATCATCAAATAGATTAATTATGATAATTTCCTCCTTCTTAAATGCATATTTTTTTACATTCGACACTTATTATTGATTTACTAATTCCAAATTTTTTATGACTATAGTTTAATATATAAAGAATATTTTAAAAATATGCTTATTTAGTGATAATCTATCTTCCAAACTTTTAAAATATTTTTTTATCACTTCAATAATTTTATGCTTTAAATTTTCATAAGCAATTAGTAAACTTGTTTTATTGTTTTTAAAATGTTTCTAAAAATTTTTAATTAGGTACAGAGAGATCCTATTATGCTTGGTATACATAGGCTATATCATTTTATTTGCATATGTTCTCTGACTATAAAAGGGATACCCACTGAGTGATGTCCTTTTATTTTCAAATCAGTATCTTGATTACAATATCAGGAATCTTTCACATATTTATTGAAATTGTACTATAAATATTTTCGCAATGAAACGGGTTAGCCTGATTTCGAGATTTTGATCATAATTTATATTGAATTATTTAGAACTATGGATCAAATATATTAAATTTTATATCATTGGATTTCACAACTCGAGAAATATGAACTGTAATAATAATAAGCCGTAATAATAATTCTTTGAGAGCAAAAAATAACCATTGTGTGATAAATCAACTACTTAAATAACCTCCATTAGGATGGCGTAATAATCTGAAAAAAAAAGAATGAGCCCAATAATCAACATCATCATTTGATTATGGTTCAGTTTAACGAGCTATTCTTTCTGGGGCAACATTGAAATATATCTCAAGCTATAAATAATATTGTATTAGTAATTCTAAAGCCATATAAATATTCATAAATACAGATAAAATGTCAGGAATTATAGATTTACTAAATTTATTAAAACATATTTTTATTTCATTAGAATTTAAGAAATCCTTCTGTATCTCTCTCTCTTGTGACTTCTTCAGTCAGTTAATTTGCGTTGCTCTCCCTGAATGAGGACTTGGAAAAACTGATCAATCAAAGTGTCCATCAACATACCGACCAGCACAAAAATAAAATCAAGTTGGATAACTTTACCATAAAATGAGCCGCTGGGCGTTGCGCATTACGGATACAGTTATCTGAAGAGCGGCCACGTACTATCTTTCTTACTCTAGGACTCGAAAGCTGCATCCTTTACTTCCCTGGGGAGTTCGTCTGTTGAGAAGAAGTCAAGAAGTAATTCAACTCGCTTGGAGTCTGTCCTCGAGAGCTCTTGTGACCAAAGCTGAATGGCAGATAAACCCACTCTATTTTCTATAGATGTACCCAAGGAGGCCTTAAATAAAAAAAAGGATTCTCTTTTCCTTGAAAATGACCATTTCTAAGGCTCCTGCTGGGACTGTAAATAAGTAAACTGCTACAGACTGGACAAGAACTCTCTTGGAAAAACGTATTACTTATCATTAAAAGTTTCAGTCTGAGTTTTGTGGATGGAAAGAAGACAAATGTTTTCTGCTTACCTGATTCATAAATATTTGATTTGCGGACTTAGAAAAATTCAACTAATCATTTGTTATTTTTACTTTTCCCTTCTTTATTTCATAAGAAACTTAATATTTATTTCAGTAATACGAATCACAAATAACATACAACACTAATTCAATGGAGTATGATATAAGTCGTAACCTAAATTAATATTCAATATTGATTTCTTGAAAAAAAAAAACTTCATACGAAATTTTCAAAAGATTACAAGTTTTATCCATAAGATAAAAACTCCATGAAAAGCATTGCAACTCAAATCGATATATCAACATTTTTTCTCTTTTCCACGGAATACTTCTTTATTCAGAACTTTAAAAACACTATTTTAGGCAACGAAAAGCTTTAAAGGACAAGTCTACATAAGTAGTAAGCAGCTATCTAGTGAGAAGCAAGAGACAAAATCCCCTGGAAAACTTCCAAGGATTCACTTTAGCAAATGGACCGACCGATGGCGGAAAGGTTAGCGTCCCTAACTTGGAAGCAGTAGGTTCCGGATTCAACCATAGATGTTCATTTCTCTCTCTGTGTTTGTCTTTTTTTATTCTTTCACTTTTAGGAAGAAGATGGTACACACCCGCTGGGTGTCCCACTATACAAGATGCCATCACTTTTACCCATTATAGTGCTGAATAGGTATATCTTAATGGCAGCCGGGCATTAGAAAAAAAACTTTAGCAAATGTAGAAACAGAAAACGTAAACTCACTATCTGTCTTGCTTATATTTTACTAGGCAGTTCAAACCTTCACTATGAAAAGCATGGTCTTAACCACTTATCTTCAGTAATTTTTGGTACTTGATTTAAATAATAGGATATATTTTAAAAGTTCAACTAGATTTTTTTAATATGATATCTTCAAACTTACAGTTAATGGCCTGTTGACTTATTTTATGGCACTTATGATAGCTTTATTTTATGTATAAAAAATAAACAAAAATTTAAAATTAATGAATAAACAAAACTTAATTTATTATGTGTTTCATTATTATTCATTTGATATTTACTATATATTCCCACATTTTTATAGTTAAATATTTAAAGATACATTTGAATAACTCGATCACATATATGAACTTTTAAAGCCTTAATAATCTCAATTATTCTTAAACCTCATTTGCACTGCATTTTTAAATGCGTTCAAGTATCAAATAAACATTTTCGCGTTAGCAGTTTGATTTTAAAGTAAGTCGGAACTCTGATTTACTTAAAATAATTTTAGTGAACTGATTTAAACACATTTTAAATTATTTAAAACCATCTCGTTTTCTGATGTTATTGTCGGCATTTGTTGAAATGTCTGAAGCTGATTAATATAAATATAAAAAAGCAAAAGTCAAAAAACGAAGAAACATTTTTAATGTATCAATTAAGAATCAGAAAGCTATAGATTTGTCAACGTTGTTCTTTGGTTTCGTATTTATAATTTGAAATATCAAAATCTTTCATTTGGGCTTATAAATGTTTAAAAAGGTTCTCAACTATAAAAAAATTCAAAAATATCTTATAATTTATAAATTCACCTAACAATAAATAAGTTTTAGAACCAAAACCAGAATTCCTGTAATTAATTTCGAGAGTAAGGCAGTGCGAAATATGTTTTAAAAGTGGAGTTTAATTAAAACAAATTTCAAATTATTCAAAATATGCAATGCGTACGGGGTATTAGGAAAAAACAGAGACCATTGCTTCAAAATGCCAATTTCTAAAACAAAAATAATTCTTAAGAAATTAAATCATTTTAGTTTTATCCAATTAATTTGTCGTGTCATACTTTTAGAATGAAAGAAAAAGGCATCTATCCAGATACTCTCAGTAATTTTTAAGAAATAAAATTTGTAAAATTTATTTCCTAAAAATGATGTTTTTTTAAATTGAACTGATTTTCAATGTCCAAAAATTTCTTCTAAAAGTTATTGTTCATCATACTTTTTAAATAAAAACTTATATCTTCATGTTAACTGTTATTGTGGGAGTCTATTCTAGGACGAGAAGAAAAATTGCATCCAATTCATCTTTAAAAGTTTACCAAAAGCCATCTACAATTCTAGAACCAGAATCTTAAATGGCTTGTTGTAAGAGATACGAGCCATTGATATTCATGAGAGCTAACTTTAAGTAATTTGACAAAGATACATAAAAAATGTATAATTCGAATTCCGATTCTTAATTCCATTTGTAGAATGAAGAGCAATTTATTTCAATGTCTTAAGATGTTCTTGAATTTCTACTTATATGAAGTAGAACTTATTCTCATAATAATGGTTTCAATATATTTTACTGATAATAGATGTTACTAATCTTTGGAATTTACACCAGTCTTTGAGTTTTCAGCGTTTCTTTTGAGCAATAAATAAGAATTACCATGATTTTTTTTAAAAAAAAGTACTTCACATCTCAATTAATATAAACTTTCTGTTCTTAATATGTATTATTTACTTATTTTCCTCCTTTTTTATTAATAAATAAATTAATATTTTCATTTATTATTTAGTTACAAATATCATTATTTTTAAATTCGCAAAATTTGTACTCTGCATTCCCTAAAGCATTATTTATTTACGTATTGATTAAAAAAGTTCAAAACAATATTGGTATAATAGTATTTATATATTTTTAAAATATAAAAATGATTAAATTTATAAAAAAAAAAAATAAAACCCTGACAAATGCATTAGTTGAATATTATCTGACCAAAGTATTGCATGCTCTTTTCAGAGCTCTTAAATTTGTCTTATGTATGCATGATGATTATGCATTTATATGTTAAGGCGTAATTATATATTAATTAATCGATATAATTTTACATTACCATAACTGTAACTAATATGAGTTTAAAGTTGCTTCTTTGCAACATGTTTACATTTAATTCATTTTTGTCATTATATTGCATCTTCATTTTAGTCCACCTTTCAATACTAATTTATTATGTGCTAATCATTTGCTTAAAAATATTTTTACCAGCAATATTTTTAAGTAGTTTTTCATTTTTAATAGATTTCTTCTTTTAAAGAAATTCAACAAACGTAAACAGTTGCAGTTTTATTTTTTACTTTAAAAACTGAAATGGATACATATTTAAAAAAAATGTGACATTACAGTTTTACCATTAACAGTGACATATTTGAAAACCCTTTAATATTTTGCATATTTAAAATAACACAATAATCTAATTTCCTTTTCTTATTATTTTCAAATCTAAATTTAGTAAATTTCATGATAAGTAATACGACGCAATGAATTTAGGTGTAGAAATATTTTTATTTAAATTAATCTTATCTGAAATAAGCGTCTCCAAAGAAATAGAGAATTATCAAAATATTTTATGGCAATTGTTTTTGAAAAACTATTTTTATAAGTTTATCATTTGTGAAACAAAGCACGTTATTTCTAGCACAAACACATACTCTTTTCGTTAGCTTTGTTATAAAAATGAGATCAGTAACTTTTATACAGTCTTTCATCAGTGTTATGAGTAACTTTTGTACATATGTGTTACCAAATTACACAGAATACTTTTATAGGCTTAACAATTTTAAAAATGGCAAATGTAAAAGAAAACAAACAAATTCTATTTATTTGATAATATTTCAAATGATAATGAATGCAAATTTCAAATAATGGTAATAATTCTTCAAAATAGTTTTATATGATGAAGAGTATAAGTCATAATAGTTTTAGATTTAAAAGAAATTTTCCTTAAGAAATATTACATATATAATTTATTTAATTTATATTTTAAATTTTTGTAGCCAAAAGAATATTGCTAAATCATAGAGTACATTATTTTATAATTATGATGAAACTACGATACCCTACGAAAAAAAGCATCGTTTTCGTGGCCAGGAAGTATTGTGTTCGATACCTACATGAATTAAAAAACGTTATTCTAAAAATGTATATGTATGTTTACCGCTATGTAGAGTCCAATATCCTTCCGTTGGTGTTGAGTGGCATGGAGTAGAGAGCGTCAGCTCAGTTGTCTACTTCATCACTTAACAGAGGTTAAAATTTTAAGAAGCCATTGACTGTATTAAGAAGTTAAACAGATTGCTGGTAAAATTATAATTCATATTTGATTAATTGCATTTATGAGGATCATTTTTGAAAATGGCAATATTGCTTTATCAGAAAATTTCAGAGTCTTATCTATGAAAAAAAAATGAATAAAATATAATAACATTGATGAATATTAAACACAATCAAACTGTAAATTACATTTAAACTGTGCCACAATAACACAATAAAATATTCATGATTTGGATTACGCTAGATAAAACATGCCAAGTGATAAAACAATAAACGTTTTAATTATTCAAATAACTATAACATTTTTAGAGTGGGTAATTATTTATTCAAATATCCATATGACATTTACGCTGTTATAGTTAATTAGCATACATATCTTTTGATTTATATCATTCTCATTTTTCATTTATATTGGAGGGACGAAAGCATAGTTATATTAATGTTGTAACTGCAACACCTTAAATGGTATTGTAAGAATTCATTTATAAATTGATTCAAAATTATTATAGTTCATCGTACCACCTAAATTTCATTTTTATGATAAACTATTTTTATTGACATAGTAAAAGAAATGATATAAGCCATCGTAAAAGTAAGAAAAAATTAATATGAAAGATGTGGAAAGAAAAAAGATTTTCATTACCGATCTAGAACTAAAATGTAAAGTGATTAATTAAAGATTCCATTAAATATATGTTTGCATTTAATATTAACTGGAAATCAATAGCAAGAGAAATTAATTTCTCCTTAAATATTTGAATAATTTTTCTAAGAGAAACTTTTCTCTGGTCTTATAAATCTGTAGTTGATAAATATTTGATAAATAAGATAACAAAGAAAAATAAATTCTTTTTATAGGGAAAACATAAAGAATGGTTGTTAAACTCGATAGATTTTCAATGTAAAGACAGAAATATACATTGTCAAAGACAAAACCCTTTTTTCCCTTGTCGTTTTCGAAAATGCCAATTGGTAACAGTCTTGCTCTTTTAATGTTCCACAAGTATAGATTTAATAAATCCAAAAACTCATTAGGAAATTATCGGTAAATGTTTTTAATAATTTTCTAAACTTAAAAATTCTTAATACGAGTACTCAAATTATTCGGGTAAAAATATTTTTATGTCACAAAAGGATTTAACTGTCACAAGACTACGATCAAGGAAAATATTCTTTAAAAACATTTTTACTCGCCTCGATCATCAAACTCGTTCCTCGGAATTTCAGCTTTTAAAATGAAAAAAGTTCACATCGTCTGCTGAAATGGTGTTCTAATGAATTCTTCGCATAAAGAAAGATAAAAAGCTTGAAGTGTGGGAATCCAGATAATTACAGTTTGTGCACTTTTATATTAATTATGTGATCCGCTGGCATTGCCATCTGTGGAAGATAAATCACTACAATTAAATTTCTTTTCAAACTTCTGAAAGATAAAGATCCACGCAGACGATCTCAAGAACTTTTCTGAACTTAGATTGAAATGAAAGTAAATCCATTCATTTTTTTTCTTTTAAGTAAATAAAGAATTACTCTGAAAGTACGTTGCATAATTTAAAAATTCCCACTTATAAATTTTATCTATTAGTCAGAAATGGCCTTTTGAAAACTTTTAAATACATAAGACTTGTTGTTCTTCCGGAACATTTTTTGGTTGTTTAGATTTTTAATGTCTGTCTTAAATCGTCCGTTCCTTGAAATGAAGTGGATTAAAGTATAGCCTAAGTTCCTATCTAAAAGTTCTGAAAGTAAGAATGATTAAAAAGGAATAAAATTTTCCATTTTATTGCTTATATTAAAAAGATTCTTCATGCGAAGTACTTAAAATATAAAACTTTAGTAGGGAGCAAAGAACATAAAAAGCTTATAAACCTTAAGCAATTTATCCAAAAATTATGTGAGAGAGAAAAAGACGATTCAGACAGTATATTCATAAAAATATTCAAATTTTTAAAAATTTAGTAAACTGTAAAAATATTAAATGCAGGGTAAATAATATAAAATTTAATACTCGAATAAAAGGTTGTAAAATATTAGGTTACGAAATTGTGACTTCCGGTTTTTACATTTATAACTTCTAACAGTTTAACAACACAGTATATTCTTTATTTTTAAAAAAATGAAAATTTACTGTATGTGAATTGAAGACCCTATCACTGTAGTTTTTTCAAAGGATGTTTTTTTTTTATGAAAATAATAAAAATTCTACATTTCTGAGTAAAATTTTATACTGTAAAAATTTTGTAATTTTGTTATCTGAAAAATAACCAATATTATACTTTTATTACGCATCTTATTTTAGTAAAATATTTCAAAATTATTTGCATATTTGAATCAAAACATAGCAATAAATGTTTTTGAAAAAACTGCATTATTTAAATACCAATAAGTATAAGAGAAGAGTTTAGACAAGAAATAAAAAAATGTATAACTGTTTAGCGTGCATGTTTTGCCCTACTGTTTGAATGATGATCATTTAGATAAAAAGAAACACACAAACGAAATCGCATCCGTAAAAAAATTGGATGAAATTTATTTATTGTAAGATACTTAATAAGAAATTTTCTCAAATCGCTGGAAAAAATTAAATTCAGCAAAGATTAGTATTCATTCAGACTGCACTTATAAGGAAAAGATATTCCTGATAATATTTGACTTAATATTCAGCAGTTTATGATGAAACATTACATTATTTAATACTTAATAGTTTATTAATGAAGAGTTATCGGGAATTATATTATCGACAATCATGAATATAAATGAACTCTTGTTTGCCATTTGAGAAGCGTTTAAGATAGAATCACTGAAAAGGGAGAGAAGTCAATACTAACTAATGTCGCTGAAAAATTTCGCTTCCCGAATTTTTTCCTCTTATAATAACATTTATACTTCTAGCAAATTTTGTTCTATGATACAATATTCTTCGGAAAGTATCAGTAACATATAAGACGCTGTAATATTTTATGGAAAGCATTATTTTTAGTCATTAAAAATATCCTGTACCCATTGTGTAAGGAATTTGGCGATTGTTTGGAAGAAAGAATATTTTTTTAAATAATTGCCAAATTCCCTCTTCGGTATTATTTTCAAAGATTTAACTTTCGATGACAGCATCTTGCAGAATGTGCACATTCCGTAAAAGTCAGATATCCATTGAAATGATTTTATAACGACTGGGGTTAGTAGTAACTTTCACTTGTTCAAAACACAAGCAAGCTAATAGGAGACTACCTTCTCGCTTGTTAACCAATAACTGGCAAGGCATTTTGGCATTGATCAGCGTATGTACTTTGGCAAAAATTGCCAGGGTATACTTAAAAACATTTTCATAATCAAAGAAAAAGAAATTGATAATTTAATGAAAAATAAATTTAATTATTTTTTTCCTTAAAATTTTGTAAGAAATAATAATTATAAACCGTATTGAAAATACATACAAATTTTTAATGGATACAGTAAAATCTTTTATTAAAATCATAGAAAACGCACTTAACCATACTCCAGTTTTTTTTAAATCATTTGTTCTTATTAGAAAAATTTAGAATGTTGTAACTAAACATATAGATTCCATTGGAAATGGGCAGAATACAATTCAAAAACAACTGAAAACACCTCAAAACCAACTGAAAACACCTCGAAGAGCAGTTTCCGACATTAAAGGAACTTAACCATTTAATACCATGAATCAAAAATTTAGAATGTTATAACTAAATATAGATTTCGTTGGAAATGGGCAGAATACAATTCAAAAGCAACTGAAAACACCTCAAAACCAACTGAAAACCAAACACTAAATAGAACTGAAAACACCTCAAAGAGCAGTTTCCGACATTAAAGGAACTTAACCATTTAATTCCATGAATCAATATACTTTGGATAAGAGACCAAAGTACATGAAGAACTAAAAAAAAACTAAAAATAGTTGAGAGAACTATATTAACTTTATAATTTATCATAATTTTTTTTGTTTCATATTTATATAGATTTTTTGTGTGTATTAATATGTAATATTTATAAATCTTTATTTTACTAATAAATTATATATGAGATACAAAATATTTATTATTAATAGAATTCTTTTAGTTTATCAAATAAACTTTTAATTTGTGTCATCGATTATATTTCAATTGAAAACTCTTTTACTGCAATTCATTTTACATATTTTTGACACTGGAAGGGTTAAATACGAGGGAAGAGATTTATGAGTGAATCTAAAATTTAATAGTCTGAGCATTGACGTCTGTTCACATGCGTTATTTCATTATACTTTTATTAGCTACTCACAAACAGTATTTTGTCGAACACTTAGTAAAAACACGGGATTCTGTAAGCTGAATATATATTATAATTGAGCTGACGCCATAAGAAGATCGAAAAACTATTTCCTGTAAGAAATTAAAGGCACTCTAGATTTGTCTGTCAGAAATATTAAAGTGAGAAAAATCGATTCCGATCTGAAAATATATTTTATGAACTTCCGATAATAGAAGCTGATCCGAAGTTTCAAACTTTTAAACAAAGAAAAACTTTTTAGAGATAGCAGAATTTTATTGAAGACAACGAATGATTAAAAATCTTACTACTTCTAACAAAAATTTCATTTTTGCTCTCAGATCGCTATTAAAAACGGAAATAATTTCGCCTCTCTCGCGTCTTATTAATGCTGCGACTGCTTCTTCATAGCAGTTAGAGCTTCCTTTTCCATTCCACGTGAGGTCCAAACTGCTAAAAACTGAGTTTCACCCACACCTCCACCAATCCTTCTCGTTCCAATTTCAACACCTTCCAAAATTAAAATTCTTGAACTTCTCCGTCCTCTACCGGAAATTTCGAAAAGACACCGTCGGAAAAAGAGAAAACGTCTGTATGTGTATTTCCTACCTCATCATCTACCCCCTCTCCAACAGAATACCGTTTTCGTCGACCCCCTAAATCTGTACCTCCAAGACATACACTGTTCTCTCCCCTTTTATTGACGACGTGTGTGGGTGAGGAGAGATATCTGGAGCGCTAATTAGTTGCCTTTCGACTCAGTCTCCATGGCAACCGGAACCTCCGGATGGATTTACGTATTAACCGATCCAATCTCGATTTTCCAGGAAGAACATTTTCTGAAAGGCGAGATAGAAGGAACGGTAAGAAAAAGAGGAAAGACAAAGAGTGTACGAGGGGAAAGTTATACCTAAGACCATCCGTTATGAAGGGGCCTATGAGAGATTTTTCAGCCTTTTGTTGGGCGATGACTTTTAGATGACTAGGGGGAAGAGAAGCAGGACATCTATTTGCCGTTGAACCAATGAATAGATCGGCCCTAATTACTGACTGGGTAATGGAATCTAATAAGGCAGCGTGTGGTATGCGTACTTTAGAGGCGATACAGTGGGGCAACGTTTACGGACCAAACAATCCCAGAGCAACCCCCTCTAAGGCCGACGACTCTAAAGCGACGGTGTCATCAACATTATTTGCCTTCCATCATGCTCAGGTGCGTTCCACGATTGAGCTGGATTTAATTGCTTTTTTATAGCTCGGTTGCAGTTGCCACCCTTCTGGCAAAGTGATGCATATTCAATACGTTTGAACTTTAGCTACATACAAAATAATGGAGTGTTTTTAGAAAGACATTTTCTAAAATTTATTATATGGCAAGTAATAGAACTCGAAAGTAAACCAATTTAAACAATACTTTTATGTGTAAATAAAAAGTAAAAAAAATATTTTAAAACTTAAATTTATTTATGAATAATCAGTGGTTCACGAAATAGAGATATTATATATATATATATATATATAGATAGATAGATAGATAGATATCATGAGATACATCTCCGTAATAATTAAACTTTAATTAAACTTCATATATTTAATAACCTAACTTTGATACTTATTCAATTACTTTCCCCCTTATAATGATATAATATTCTATGTTTGACTTAAAGCTCTAAAATTCAGGAAGATTTTAAGTAGAAACTTGTAAATTACGTTAATAACACACACATGTTATTATATTAATTATTCGAATCTTAAAAATTTCATACTGATTGACAGCTATTTTAAGTAATCTAATGACAAATCATATACATTCATTTTTAAATGATTAGTTTTGCTTGAAATAAAATTTAAGTGTTTTTAAAACATATAATTTTTTCAATTGGTATCTATGTAGCTTTGTTTAATTCTAATCATTAGCTGCAGGACAGGTTTTTTTCTGAGTTATTGGGAATTGGGTCGTTAGATTTATGGATTTCGTTTAAGAATCGTGATTTGAAGCATGCTGGTAATAATTAAAATAAAACAAATATTTCTTTTATTATTTTTTCAGATTAAGGTAATCTAGGAATAGTTAAAGTATAAATGTTGAATTATGCTTAGTTCAATTTTTCAATTTCGACAAAAGTAATTTCATTGATTTTAATGGAACAAAAGGGCTTACGTGAGCCTCATTATAGTAAACAACCCATATACTTAATTCATTTGACCCTGCTGTAGACATTATAATAAATATTGATACTACAGTGTACTTGTACTTCACATTTATTAGTTTTCCAATCAATTTATGATAAATGGAATTTTTGACTCGTCTAAATTTTGTGCAGTATTTAATTCAATCGTGTTATTCATTGTGATAAATGTCCAATTACATATAGTACGATTTCTGCATTATTGTTGAATTTCATTATTCAGATAAAGACATATATATTATGCTTCCCATCAATAAAAGTATTTCAGTTTCTGACCATGTGGGAAATGCGCAGTATAAATGGAATTTTCCAAGAAAAATATCACCAACGGCAATAGTCATTGAAATGGAAATGTGAGTGGATCTGCAGAAGCCGAGTTCTATTATATATTCAGATCTAAATTAATAGCATCGGAACCCTTGGCAGTAGCAGAGCGTCATATCTTGGCGGCATATTTAGAGAGAGAAATCCTCCACTTTCCACCATGCTTCCTGTCGAGTAAATTAATAGGGAACCAATGAACACGCGGATCGCTTTTCTAGAAGCCTTCATAATGAATGAAGGGAATGGATGTAGTTGACTTCCATAATAAACCCTGGGCAACAAATTCGGAGATTCTAGAAGCATTGCTCGTTATAGGGTAATTATTCCCGGGAATCGTGCCTAATTTGGAATAATGCAGTTAATGCATCGCTCCCTTCAAAAATGTTCTTCTACTTCCTCCCTCTTGGCGAGAGAGCATGCGCTAAAACTGGAGAAGATAAAATGCAACAGAATTTTAAGTTACAGGAGTCTTATAAATGTGATTAGGGAAATTTTCAAAATACCCGCTAGTGAAATATGCGATTCAGTTATATGGACGTGGCTAATGTAAGAGTTAACACAAATGTGAAGCTTGTTAATAATAATGCCATGGGTCGAAAGACTTTGCATTTGTTTAAAACTGGTGGGCTTACAGTTTCAGTTATAGTAGTACAGTATAAACAGATTATATCACATAGTATTAGAGGGGATAAACCTATTAAGTTACAAGCTGAGTATTTTAATAGAATTCAGACAGTATTCAGCATAATTTCTCAGATAATGAATTAATGCTTTGCAATCTCCTTAAGAGCCTTGATCAGATTAATACAAAATAGATTTACAATTTCTTAAAATTATTGACTTCTGGCTATAATATAAACAATACATGTTGAAATATTTTGAAATTCAAGTATTATACGTCAAAATATTCTGACATATATTTATTGAAAAGAAAGTCAAAAAAATATTATGATTTAAGTTATATACCTCCAGCGATCCATACTTTATTGCTAAAAGTGTTACTGAGTGTCCAAAGATTTAACCTTCAGTTCAACAGTTCATTGTTTTGATTTAACCCTGAACACAGGGCTTTTCTTGCAGTGATGTGGAATTCACTTTAAGCCCTAAGATTCAATTGAATCAGCGTTTTTGTTTAAAAAGTCACTACTGAATTACAAACCAACCTGAATCTAAGGTAAGATATCATTTCAGGAAATGCATATATATTTAATTTTTATATTATTAATTCTTGTTACATCTTTCTTAATATCATAATGAGAATTAGTGTGATTTCATCATCATCCTTGGACTGTCGAGTCATGGATGATGATGGCAATGAATTAGTTTCAGAACTACAGATTTTCCCAAAATTAATTGATATTAAGGATTTATATAACATATTATGGTTATCTAGTTTAACAGTGAAAACTGATAAATTGCACAAAATCTGGAAGCTGAATTATTTCTTATATTTAAGATTTCTTAACTTTCTGAAGGAGACACATATTAAAATTTGTGGTGGAAATTGTAAATAAAAGTAGCAAATGCCAACTTTACATCATCTTGTAGTCTGATAGTTTTTACATTGAAAGGAATGTATAGTTAGCAATATATATTATCACAAGAATCTTAATCAATTCATTTCATGACAAACGTATCGAATAAAAATAGATATCGAGTTGTATTGGATTTCAATCATTATTTCACGTCTAAATTGACCCATAAAAATGATATTGTGTTTTAAAACAGCTACGTATACCTTAATTGAGAGATCGCACAACGTCTTATGCGTTTTCATATCATCATTCCTTTCTTTAGAGTAGTCATGGAGAGTTGCTTGTAAATTAAGTAAAGCGCATCATCATTCATTAGAGTTGCTTGTAAATTAAGTAAAGCGCAATAAGCACAAAAGTATTATAAGACCTTAAATGTAGTGCTATAATCATAAATCAAAATGTGTGTTAAGCTTAATAGGAGAGTATCCATTAGGCACACTATATATATATATATATATTTTTTTTTTTTTTTGAGTGAGAATATATGCCTAGGAATACTTTGATCAGAAACCAGAACTAAATCGTAAGCCAGTCATTCCTATTTCTTCCTACATTTAAAAAACAATCATGGTGATCAATGCTATGACAAATATAGTAATGCTATAATGGTCATGTTTCAATAATTTACAACATTTCGATGAAGATAGATTCAAATGTGGATGATCGTAAAGAATAAAGTAACATAGAATACCATGACTGGAATATAATGTCTCTTTTGCTTTCATATAGTCATGTAAACATGTAAATTTATGTAAAATTAAGTCCAAATGTTGAAGTGATAACAAAAGTATTATAAAAACATCTTATCTTTTAAAATATTAAATTTTTATTTTAAAATGCGCTTCTAATTCATGCATCAATTTCAAAGACTTTGCTGTCTTTTCATAGATCCTTAGAATTGGTTTGTTTGTCCATCCTTTGTCATTTATTTCAAGAGAGGCTGTAGCAAGCTCATATGAGAACTATAAAATAAAGTAGATTTTGAAGCACTACCAACGCACAAACATTAATGCTTGAATTGGATATCGAAGTTACGAACACAGGCATTTAAATTAATGGACAGGATAATAGTCTTATATAACGACCAGCTCGGAAAACATAACTATTAAGCATATACCGTTAACACTACTTATATATTTGAAAGACAATTAAAGAATGTTTGAACTTTAAATTATAAATCAAAAGTAGTTAAGCTAGTTATTTCGTTTTTGCTAAAATTCAAATCAGAGAAATATTCAGTGCAGTTTCCTATTTTATACAGTTGAGCAATAATCTAATATACGTACCAGATATAATCATACATTTGTTATATGAAATGACTAAAAAGAACAAAACTAATACGCGGCATTCACAAGTAAGAAAAATCTGTTCTTATCTCAGATCGGTCATAATGAAAGACATCGAGAGCACGTATTTAGCAAGCGGTAGATATTTAAGAACAAGGGATATATCTAATAACATTTCTCTCTCCCAAAAAGAGGAGAAAATAGCACGGCACTTCATTTTGTAATAACTAGAGAGGAACTTATTTCAGGAGAAAAGTAATATCAAATCTTTCCATTCTTCGATTAATCGGGAGCGGTTCTATTTCCAGAGCGAGAAAGAGAATCACTTGCGAACAATTGACGAGTTTCGTTTCAGAAAATGGCATCGATTCGTTTCCTGGTGGAATAATCGAAAAAAGAAAAGCCCAGAATGGGAGATGACACTGGAATGATAGCGCGATTAATCGGGTGCTGATCCGTTGTTCGAAAAGGGTATCGGAAATATTGATATGAAGAATAGAACCAGATTCAGAGATACGGTTGCCGTTAGAAATGTATATTCCTCAGTATGAAAATTAAAAATCCAGTACGTTTACGCAAAATGGAACCTAAAATTGTTTGGACTGAAGCAATATAATACTTTGATTCATTCTATTTAAATTCTTTTGAAAGAAAAATTACAGTTTAGTTGTAATATGCAATTTGGCATGAAGGGATTGCTGAAATATTTAGTTGATATGAATAAAAGTCTAAAGTTTTGTATTCATGTTTAAAATGAAAACTGGAAAGAATAGAGATTTTTACATATTCTAAAACTTTCAACAGGCTTTGATGAAAAAATGTCTGTTCAATAAATAATTTTTATTATCGAAGTTAAAACTCTTAATATATCGATGGTATTCATCAATTCACAAACATAAAATTCCAATTTTACGAGAAAAATCGAATACCGGGTACATAAACAGGAAATTTTATGAAGATTATATCAGTGCAAATGATAATTATTTATTTACATTTTCCATAAGTGAAAAATTTGAATTTGAGACATTTTCACAGAATTGTACATTTTTAGCATGCAAAACTTATCGAATAGGCATGATTTACAGGCTAGTCAAGGGACATAGTATAATATAAAACTTTTTAAGAAACTACACAGAAATTAAATCCATGTTTTTAACCAAATAATAATGGATTTTGTAAGTAATAGAAAAAATGCTTTTAAGATTTCAATTTGGCATTAACATTTTGTTTCTAAAGGAGTCGTACATCTTCTCTAAAGTAAAGTCATATAATCATAGGTACTACTGATAAAATCTTTTTTATTGGAGTCCAGATTCTAACTGATTCCGTTGTAAAAAATTTAAATCTTATACTTGTTGGGAATTTTAATAAGCTTTATTCTGTGTTTCAGGTTTTTAAGATCCTATATTTCTCTTATTTTCAAATAAACATCGAGTATTCTATCAATATAATATTTGAGAATTATTGCATAAAATAGCTTTTATCCATTGATACTGACACGATGCTTCCTTTCCATAATTACAAAATCTGTAGAACTTTATAATCTTGTACTTATAAACATTGAAATATTTTTAAAGACCATGCTACTTGACAAGATTAAGTTGTCGGAAAAAGTACATAAAATAAAATATTATCGATATATTCACATAGTATCATTTAAGGCTAGTTGGTTAGTTGGTTGGTGTCATGTTCATTTGAAGCTATGTTGCTCTATGTGCCAAATTTACGGCTTTGGCAATGTAGAATTTTTTGATTATAGAGATGCCCTTGAAAGATAAGTTCGTCAATGGCCTGTGTGATTGATGTTTATTCCTTCTTATGATGACCGGACATTTAAAAATGTGTTACGGGATGAATTCTTCTGCTGATTATATGATTTGTAAGTACTGGTGACATCTGTATTTACAGTCATTCCACTAAAGTTTTGCGTTCTAAGTCTATTAAATAGTCTTAGTAATATTCCTGCCTGCATTAATAACATATAATTGATGTTCCATTTTGATGTACTTTTCTTTCAGTTTGTATCTAGCAATTGCATTAGAGTCTCTTAAAGTTACAATGCTGGGAGTTTCCCAGTTAAAGCCAACCGCCTCCTTAACCACCCTATCTGCTTTTTCATTCTTCTCATTGCCAACATGTGGAGGTATCCTAGGATTCCCTATCGCCTCCAGGGCAGCCCTGGAGTCGCAGAAAATGACGAGGCTACTAGCTTTATCAGTATTATTCAGTGAAATTTTACATTTATAGGGCCTCTAGGATTGCTTTTAGTTCATAAGTAAAATTAGAAGCGATGTTTCCTATCTAACACTTTTATGCATTTTCTTGTCAGTAGTTAGATTGATAGATATGCCTGCCTGTATCACCGTTCAAAATCGCTTCCTCTGAGGATCCATCTATCTACATCCGCACAATGTCATGTTCGCAATAAGTTTACGTAGTTGAAATTCCTTTAGCTTTAACAATGGCCACCAGCTCTTTTTTAAAACAATGATCTAGTAGATTCGAGTTGATAACACTATTTGGAGTTAGGCAGGACGACAGGATATGTTCTTAAAGCAAAGTAAATCTTAGATCTAATTTGTGACTTTTCGTATATTTCTTTATCGAACTTTATGGTAGATGATCCCTCGAATTTTAACCTGCTGTTTTAATTAATTGTCCCTCAACGAGCGATATGATTAGCAGTTAGATTATTACCCTTGTCGATAAATTTAACTGTTTGTTTCTTTTTTCTATTGTTAAGCGTCTGTAAGTACTACTCCTGCTCTGCCTTGATATTATTAGTAGAGCAGACACAACTCTAATAATTATCTTATGTGCCCTGACTTGAGCTTTGTCAAGCATTCCGAGTGCAGACACAGAGGCATGTGCACAAATTGGTGATACATATTCCAGATTATGTCTTACTAGTTAAGTGTAGGTAGTTCTGAGAATTTGAAGGTTAGCACCCCATTAAATACCACAGATATTTCTGAAGATACTTAATTTAAAAGCCTTGTGTGATATGTTTTCGATATGTTTCAAGAACAGAAGTTTTGTATCCAGTGTCACAACCAAATATTTTGGATTGTCCGCCTTGGTAGCAGGCAAGCCATAGATGACTAAAACTGAGTTAAAATGTTTTCTACATGTTCTATCTGTTGTGAAGATCATGTAGTTAGCTTTTTGTGGGTTGGTCAGTAGCTTCTGCTCTCTAGACCAATTCACGATACTGATTGCGATGTGATATGAAGATCTGTTGAGAGAACTCTGCGATGTCGTGGCATAACATGCGATTTTGGTATTTTTGTCAATGTGCTGGTGTATGTTGTTTACATACACAGCGGCAGTAAATTATCATTTTTTATTGTATGATGCATTTAAATATAATATTATAACGAAACATTTCCAATATTCCTTCAATATTTTTAGTGTTTAATTAGCTTTATTAAATATTTCCTCTTTCAAAATGATTTTTTAACTAAAAAGTATCATAAATATTTGATGTTTATTTAATTACAGGAGCAAAATTATACTTTTAATTGCATTCAACTGGATTAATTATCAAGAAATTTCAGAGATAATTGCTCTTTGGATTTGTTTGAAACGCTTTCCATACCAAATATGAAAGTCAGTAAGGATAGTATACGAGGGTTAATCTGAAATTTTTGAGATACAACTGGGTTTTTAAAGTTATACTAACAAAATTTTAGGTGTTTTCAAAGTAGTCTCCTCCAGCATCAATGCACTTTTGTAGACGAATTTTCCACAGATTAAATGTCTCAAGCCATTCATTTCTTGGAATAGATGAAAAAAATGCATTTATAGCCACATCTATCTCTTCTTCTGAATGAAAACGACGTCCACGTAATTTCTTTTTTAGATTAAAGAATAATCAAAAGTCGCACATAGCTAGATCAGGTGAATACGGTGGATGTTTGATCACTTTAATTTGTTTTTGTTTAAGAAACTCAACTGTTATTCCGGCTGTATGTGAAGATGTATTGTCATTGTGAATCATTAGTCCCCTAACATTCAGTTCTTGTAGAATTTCTGGAAAACATTTAGTGTTATACCAGTTTGCTGTTACTGTCTTCTGTCCTTCCAACTTGATGGCTTTGACCAATCCTGTACTTCTGAAGAAAACGGCATACATCACTTTTTTCAGTGCGCATTGTTTTTTCACCATTGTCGGCGTGGGATCATCTTCAAAGACCCATACTTTGTTTTCTTGACGTGTTGGAACGTCAAAAAACAGTATGTATGTTTCATCACCTGTTACAATTTTAGAAATGATGTGGTGGCCACCATCATTTAGCAATTTAAGAGTTTCCTTACTGATTCTGACACGCTCCTCTTTTTGGTGTTCAGTTAGATTATGGGGAACCCAACGGCAAACTACTTTTTTAATATGTAATTCTTCATGAAGGATTTTGTGTATGGCTGCGGATCCAATGGTAAGTTCCTTCTGTATCATTTGATAAGTACAGCGGATATCATCCATTAACATTTTTCGTATGGCAGACACATTATCCGGGATTACTGCCGACAGCAACCTTCCTGTGTGTTCTTCATCATGAAGAAAATTGTAACCTCTTCTAAATTCTCTAAATCATCTGAATACAGTAGCATGATCTGGAGATTCATCACCAAATGCTAGTTGCAACCGTTGAACGCATTCTATTTAACTTAATCCTGCTTTAAAATCGTAGAAAATCATAGCGTGAAAAGTTTCTCGCATCAACTCCATTTTCTCTTCTGTTTAAAATGTATTCTACGCTAAACAAGTTGAAGTAAAACAGTAAAAAATCGTCTTCTGTGTTAAAATACTTTTTATTTTAAAATTAAACCATTATTTTTATTTTATAAATTCTCGTTTGTGCGTATCTCAAAAATTTCAGAATAACCCTCGTATTATCATCTTCGAATACACCAATTTTATTTGTGCGCACAGAATTCTATAAGTTATCGCAAAATTTAAGAAAAAGAAATTTGTAGTTGTCAATTTGTATGTTTGACTTGCAAGAAAAGCCTATGTTACTCTGCTTGATTGTTGACTTATATGTATGACCTTCAAAGATCTGTACTGTTTTAGAACTTTCTCCATTTTCATTCTAGCTTTAATCACGAATTATTCACCAAGATATTCTTTATTTAAGCAACACATTTTTACAACTGGTATATTCGTTGTTACTACTATAACAAGTTAAAAATATAATCAATAGAGTCGGTTTTCTGTTGTCATGTCTCATATGTAATAAATTCCATTAAATTGGTTTGAAAGATTCCTAAGATGCCCATCCTTTTTTCATCACTGTTATTTGTAGTAGTGATGCTCATTAATCGGCCCAAATTACTTTACGCAAACATCATTTATTACAATGAGATATGAATTTTGGCTCAATTTTCTTCGCTATATCAGATGAAAGAAAATTTTTGTTTGAATTCAGCTTTTATTAAATTCATCTCAATCTATTTTTCATTTGGGGCAAACACTGTATGACTATAAATATATTGCCGACAAGAATTCGATGCTTTAGTGTATACTCTTGTTTATTAAAAAAATATTTATAGCTTTTACTAAAAGCCGTTTTATGTACTGTATTAATAATAAAATGAACTTTTTGTGGTTAAAAACATTTTTTATCCATAATTGGTAAAAAAAGAAACATCATTTCTAATGGTAATTAATCAATTCTGATAATATTAAAGATACCCCATTAGGCAATAATTGTATAACTTTAATATTATGAACTGAAATTACATGTTATGTTTGTTTGATCACATATAAGCAGATATTTTTATGATCAAACATTACTTCAAAAATACCAATTGTGTAAGTACATTAGCTTCCATAATGAATTTACGGTTTGTGTAAAATAATTAAATACAGTCTAGAGAAATTAATCTCTCAAATTAAAACTCCTGTCTTTCATAAGGATTGGAAGCTAAATCCAAAGAATGAAAAAATAAAATATTTGCTTCTGTAATGTGCAGGCAATTAAGAAAGTATATGAAGGAAATATTATGGGAAGAAATATTTTCAATGGTTGTGTGAAAATAAGAAGAAGAACTAAACATATTTTAGGGTCATTCAGTTTTATAAAGAAAGTTAGAAAAATCCTTGCAGGAATCAAGTCTTGATGTCGTAGTCATTAAGAGTGAAAGCCTCAAGAGCTTAAGTTCTTAGAACTTATTTCATCAGAGTTCGGACACAGGTTATTACCTTGGTGTGGGAGGATTAAGCTGTGTTAGCCTCGGCCGAATTCTCTTTAATTAAGTGTCCTGTTGTTTAAAAAAATAATGCAGTAGTTCTCGAACTTTCAAGAAATTCATAAAATAGTTCTGAAATTATTAATTAGCTGGAAGATGTAATCTATTTTTACTGAAATGCCTTTTAAAAGTAAATAAATAAATCTGATACTTAAATTTATGAATTATTCACAGTGTGTCACATATTGTATCCCCTCCAAAGTAAGTTATTAAGGGAATGTTAAACTTGCCGTTCTCTTCTAAATGATCTCGTAGGATTATCAATCTTTCTATGTACTTTACGTGAACTGGTTATAGAAAAAATACTTGAAATAAATTTGTTTACTTAAACATAGATACAGAATAAATTATAAAACAGTTCTTTTAAAAAGAAAAGGAAGCTTAACTAAACGGGGGTAATTATTTCCTAATAGAAATTTCTTAATTCTTAGTTACAAAATTTAAACTAATTCAAGAAGAGATTTCAATAGCCACCTATATCACTTTTTTTGAAAACTTTTACTTGTATTCTTGAAGCAGGAAAGGAGAATTATAAGAAACGAGCATTCAGATATAGTTTTAATCCTTTTTTTATTTATCACCTGAATCATCTGTCTCAACCCAAAATTGAGATTTAAAATAAAAATAAGTTTTACAGCAGAGAGCGAATTTGAAATCAAATAAATATTATGTGTGTGGTTATCACATCATTATTTTTATACTTGCTTTTTGAGATCATTTTGATACGAGCAGTCAATATTATGGAACATCTTGATATTTCGTAATGCATACTCACATTTATATAAATGTAAAATTAGATGTTTTGTTTCATGCAAAGCTTAAAAAGATTGTGCTGATAATTGAGATAACAATATATTTCTTATAATAATTTCATTAAGAAACAATGGTATCATTTAATTTGAATTAGTTTTGATTTTAAGAATTTTTCTCAAGGAAAATAAAAACAAAATAATTATATTGATTTTTGATAACTTTTCCAGAACACTTGTTTTGATATAAAGATTATCTTTAAATATAGTTAAATGAAAAATAAATTCAAATAAGCTCTTATTAATTACAACCTATTTAATACAATATTAAATTTGCGAATGCTTAAACTTTTTTCCCATATGCTGAAATCAAATGATGGTTTAAAATGTCTCCCAAGACCTTTTCTACTTTGAGAAACTCTGTATCTTCTCCAATTCAATGCAAAAATAGAACAGAAGGCCTCTGGCCAATTCGAAGTTCACATCTATGTTAATTTAGGAAAATTCCAACTATTCATTAAATAAAATCAGTTGCTCACACTCAACTGCAGGTTGCTTCTCAATAAAGTTATAAATTACTGATTTTTTTAAAAAAGTCTACTTTATAAACTAATGTTGTTAATAATATGTTCATGTATTTTGATTAACAATTCCGAATTTGAGTATAACGAGTGATTAGAAAAACGTTTTAGTATGATGGGGTCATATTATGGTTTTTTTTCATTTTATCATAGCTCTTTACTATAAGAGTACAATGCCGAGTTCTAGTCCTTCAATTAAGTGGTAAAATGAAGGCCTCCTAATTTATTTCATAAGATCTTGAAGAAAAAAATCGTTGTAAATATACATTTTTTTGTTTTATTATTGTTCTTGATATTATTAAGTAAACTTACAAGAGACAATTATATAATTTTGAATATTTATCACCTGTTTTACATTTGTTCTTGAACCTCTTAGGAGGCATTATCATTACAGTCCCACTGGCTTTTATAATTTGAGTCAAATAAAAAGAAAATTACAGATTTTGAAATTATTAATAAATCTTCTAATTTTTGAAATTCAATGTTTGGTTAAAATGACTGCATTAACTTCGATACTTGTGAAATGTTAAAATTGCTAGTTATATATTAAAATGATGCTAAATGTATAATGATCATCTTGTCCAAAGATGAAAAAGAAAGCCGTCGAGAAAGAAAATGTTTAAATTTTTACAATTAATGTATCTAACAATATAAATTTTATTCAGTAACATATATCTAACAATAAGAATTCCTATCCACCCATTTTTATTATCCATGCATAATTGGATTCAAGATAAAATTTGTAAAGGAAATAAAAGTGTTATTAACATAAGACAAATGAAGTTAAAATGCATATACAGGTGGTTAATAAAAATGAGAATACCTTAAATTTATAAATAATCCTTTATTAATATGATGTAGAACAACGTTTGACATGAAATGCAGCTGGAATTTACCTAGTAATCGATTCATTCAAGTGTTAAATAATGTTTAGGGGAATATTGTATCATTCCTCATAGAGATATTGTAAAAGATCTGGGAGAGATGCCGGTGTAGGATATCGATCTCCCTAAAATAGACCTTATCACTTCAATTATATTGTGATTGGTTGACTATGTTAGCTAAAGTAGATGTTTGACTTCATCTTAGTTTTCCTCAAATCATGACTGAAGAAGTCCCGCAGCATGGATTAGTGCATCGTCCTGGAAAACTCCCAACTCCTGCAGAAAATGTTTACATTATAGAATGGACATGGACTATTAACATTTCTCTATATTTCTTCCTATAGTAATTCTTCCTCTCAGGGCTATAGTCAGCCATTCAGAAAACTACGCCACAGATCCACCTCCACGCTTTATAATCAAAAGGTAACAATGACAATCATAAACTTTTGTGTGGGTGGAACTACAAACATGTATCCATCCTGTTATAAGAACAAGTCTGAAAAACGATTCGTCAGACCACATTGCTTTTTTTCCATTTATCAATCGACCTCTTTTGGGAGTATTACAGCACTGAAGATGACATTTGATATTAAATCTATGACAAGTAGCTTGAAAATTTTTGCTCTGTTGCAATTTTTCAGAGATTATAAAGGTTCTTTCAAACTGTTGTCATTGACATTAGAGAATCCAAATCTGATTGAATTCTGCTGTTATTACTGCAGCAGCTTCTTAGACTTCCGCTTAAATACCCGTCCGTTTCTTTCACTGAATTTCTCTTTTTATCTACTATTTGGCTTTACTGAACATGTCTTGCAGCATTGCATGAATACTGTTATAGCTTTAGAAGGCGTTCTTCTAAAAATGCTGTCCTGTTCTATAAAAAAAGTAAATTTTATGATTTCTGTATATTTACCGTTAAACTTTAAAAAAAAATTAACTCAGTAAGCAGTAATGGAGGAGGATGCCATCACCACTCAACACGCCACGTGGTTTATGAGATTTAATTATAAATTTTAAAAGAAATAGATTCTTCAGACGTTGATCATTTTTCCATAAGAAGAATTCTTGGTTCGCTCCCACAAGAAAGATTACTTTTCCACGCATTTTGTTATTTCAGACCCTTTGAATGTATCTGTGAACTTTGAATATCAAAACCACTTCAAAAGAATTAGCATCATCTCCCTCATCTTTAGAAAGAGATATCTCTTTAATAATCACTTTTTAAATTCTGCTTGTTACAAATCTTTATCCATTCTTGTAGAAATGCTTTCTGAATTAAAAGTTGCCCATTTGAATTTAACACACTCACGCTATTGCATTTCTCTATTAGTTTCCACACATATTTTATACAAAATAAATATACACCAAATTAACCATGCTTATTTATTTTCGAACTCAGTTTCCACTAATTTTTCCAATTTAGAAGTTGCAGCTTTAATTTAGAAATTTAAAATTAGAAGCTAACAAGAAACAGCAGAAATGACTACATATTTATTGATAAGTGAATATATCTTAAAGGAGTGAGGAAGTTTACATCGTTTGATGTCCTCAGATCTAATATCGATTGTTGTCTATATTCTCTTTTATTTTTCTCTATTCACAATATTAAAAATTTGTTCTTTTGGAGGAAACAATAAGATTTTTTTTATTTTCGATAATATAACTTAAGAAATATAATTTTAAACCAGTATTTCCTAAATGGGAATATCAGATGTTATATTCACATTTATTTTATTAATACTGTTTTTTCCCCATTTTTGAAATCATTGATAAAGTTTTTATTGATCTGGTTACTTCCAGTTTTAAAATATGTATACTTCATTTCAGGATTTTCCAATTTCTATTTCTATTTTAGTTCTATTTTATATAATGAAGCATAGTTAAGTTTATATACTGAGAAGGTTTATATACTGAAGTAGGATTCTAACTGGTTAAGAAATTTAATTTTGGTTTATATGATATATATATATATATATATATATATATATATATATATATATATATATATATATATTTTTGTGTGTGTGTGTGTGTGTGTGTGTGTGGGTGTGTGTGTGTGTGTGTGTGTGTGTGTGTGTGTATTAATTAATTTAATAACTTTTATGTAATGTAAAATTTACATTGACTGTTACGTCGCATTCTTAAAAGTACATTCGAAATCATTTTAAAAATACTTAATTTGTTATTATTAACTAATATCAAAATGACTTGTTATTTAATATTAATTTTATTTATAAGAATGGATCACTTTAAAATTATTCAAGTAAAAACTTTTGAATAATCATTATTGTGAAAAAATGTTTCTTCTTCGGAGCCAAGAGGCATGGCGATAGTTACCAATGATACTTCAAAGGGATTGAAATAGCAATGTGCTTAGAAGAGTGACGTCACTGGGCAGTGCGTGCTGAGATTTATTTCTTAAGTAAAATAAACGCACCTTAAATTTATTGTAAATTCTCAAAAGTCCGTGGATGCATTTACCTCCGTGACCTCGTAGAAGGACAAATTTATTTGGAACATATGGTTCTTTGTTCGATCCCAATCACGATTGAACAACGGAAGAGGGATGTAAGCATGCTTGTCTATTGGGGTGGATGATTGGGATTTTTCTAGGCTTTCATCATTATGACACGTAAACATGACCAATTGTCTATGAAAAGACCTCTCAAAAAGCAGTTTAGTGATGGATTATAAAGTGCTTTATGGTTTTCAGCTTTTGGGCTCTCCATTACGTGTATTCAAAAGGGTAAAGTCTGATTTCAAGTCTCGTCAGTGCCTTCGATTGCTTAATCCTCTTGGCTTTATTATGGTTTAGTGGTAAAATTCCGTTCTTTAAAGTATAAGGTCCCTGGTTCGACCTCAGCCACTGTTACACAATGAGAGATAATTGTTGGGATTCTGCATTCACGTTTCTGTCGGGATTTGTGCATTGAATTTTTTATGGGTTTCCTCCTTAGTGACCACTCACTATCTATGAAAAAGTCCTCGAAAAAGTAATTGGTATTTTAATAATATAAATACTGAAATGCCTTACAACCGTTATAAATATTAACATGGCTTCGGTCATTAGATTGTCCAACGCACGGTGTGAAATGTGATGGAATCTTCCTCCCACATTACAACAGGATATTCATATATTGTTACCTAAATAACAAAGTTATGCTTTAAAGTTTAAAAGAAAAAATATTTTACGTATGCAATGAAACCGAGTGAAATTTGACTTTCATAAAAATGAAGAAATTCGAAAAGATGTATCCAAATTTCTAAGAACACCTAAATTCAAAAGACACAGGTTTCAAAAATATTATAAATTTTTTTTTCTAATAATTAAAAAGGATTGCAAAGAACAAATGAGAAGCAAACGAATGGTTTATCTGTGAATAATGAAAAAAATTGAATTTTTTCTTCTGAAAAAAAATATCAAGAAAAGAAATTTCCAAGTAATAGGAGGTAATATGTTAAAATCTCATTTGTTGATTTCAAACCCACAACTGGTGCTTTGGTGAAATAAGAGTACATTTGAGATACAGAAACTTGGGAAGTTTTTTGGGGGACTATTTATACTAATTTATATTACGCGAACTATAATTATAAATTGCATTTTCTTAAATAACAATAGATTAGGATTCAATTTGAAATTCAATCTCATAACATTGATATTATAAAATCTTTTAAAAAAGCTCGTTTAAGAAGATTAATGGTTTGAAAAGATTTTTTAAATGGAATGGGATCAGTTATGTAACCCCCTAATAAAATCTACAAAAAAAAAAAAAAACATTTAAATAAGTATGCAGCCATTTTGAAACCTTTAAGCTTTTAACGGAAAACTGATCTCCAGACAATAATAGGATAAACTAGGATCAGAAGCTTTTCATTTATTTCAAAATTATTCAAGTGATTGGAAAGTTTTGTGAACATTTGAAATTAATATGAACAACTTTGTGAAAATATATTAGTTGAAATATGAAATATTGTACAAAGCTTAAACATTCTTTCCAGAATATTTCATCTAAGTTTTAACCAGTAAATTATTGTCTGTGAATCATATAAAATAAACGTATTTCACATAAAATTTTTAAACAATAATTTAAGATTAAAGTAAAATTTAAGATTAAAGCAAAATTTAAGATTAAAGTAAAATTTAAGATTAAAGTAAACTTTAAGATTAAAGCAAAATTTAAGATTATAGTAAAAGCACTAAATATTAAAAATAATACATAGATTTTTTGTCCGTACCGCTTTTTGATTTGGCAAAAAAAAAGTATATAAAAAATATTTCGCGAAAATCACTTATTTATTTATTGTAGTGAAGTAGTTATGTTACTTTTGTTACGTAATAGCATTTACATAAAAGTCATTTCTTATTCAAACTAGAAAATTTCAGACAAGCATTAAAAATGAGAAATATTTTTAAAAAGAATACAATGATTGAAATAAATAAATGTTATTAATTACGAATAATTAAGAAAACAAAATTCACAATTAAATTTTTATTTTTGCAATAAGAAAAAAATTCATTGTGAGATTAATAATGGAATTTTTTCAATTCCCTCACATCTCTTAAATACCTTATTAAATTATTGCAAATTAAATTATAAATTGAATTTAATCTCATGAATACCTGAATAAATAACATTTATAATTCCGGCAAATAAATTTCATTAAAAATAAACAGAGCTTCCCTAATTGCTTATTATGTTGAGATACATTTTAAATTTTCCCCATTCCTTAGTTAAAATTTACAAGAGTTTAGAATCTTATGAATTTTTTAATGAAAATTTTTGTTAATAAAATTAAGTGAAGTATAATTTATTAAATTATTTTCAGGAAATAAACAGAAAAATATTCTTCTTAAAGTATCTTTAGATTTATTAAAATGATGGTATAATGAAATTCAGTAAGATTATTAAATTAAAGTAAAATTATTTTTGCTTGCAGTCTAAAACAAATAATTAAATATTATTTTTTTCAAACTTTAAGTATTAATAAAATTGAAATAAAAGGAAGTAAAACTGAATATTTCTTAAGTATTACTTAAAATATTCAGTTTTATTTCTTCAATAATTCTGATATACAAAAGTTTAAATGATTTTGTTGAACCGAACAGACATTGGTTATATATTTAATATGAGGTGTGTTAGACACTCATATCAATCTATCTGCAAAGTTTAATAAATCTTGTCATTTCTATACTCATATATATTAGTCAGTATTAAATGTATACGTAAAATAGCTAAAATAAAAAATTCGAAAATTGATGTTTGAAATCCGGGGTAAAATTAAATATAAAAAGTATAATTTTTCTTTTTAATCTTTATTTTAATTACACCGACTTTTAAATTAATTACATCAACTTAAAATTTTCAAAATTCTTACAAAAGTTTTTAGGCTTGCAAAGATATGAGTCTCTACAGATATTATGACTCACATTACGTATACGTGTCTAAAGCTTTATTTCTGCAAAACATTGTCTTTCACATGTTAGATTGGATGCATGCCGGAACTTTGCATTTCTATGAGCAACGCATTTTCCGTTGTCTGTTACTTAGGATAACGTTTCTTGGTAATCACACAGTTTTTTTAAAAATGCTATTAATATTTCTAATTTTGTTGATGAATTTTAGATTTTATTACTTCAAATTATATAAATTACAAGAAGTGGTATATATTCCCTTGATACTACATAGTAAAATGACATTCATTTTATATATAAGGTGATTAAGTGTATTGCCATTCACTGAAGAACATCTGCAGGTATATAGCTGTTGAACCCACATAGTTTGTCTACATACAATATATTAAAGCTTGGATTCTTTGTAAGGAATAACTCTGTCCCTAACTCTCAAAACTTCTGGATACAATGGGATCACTAATGTTATCGACGGGTTTTTCTATGACAAATGATGAAATGAATCTGCTTATTATTTTGAATGTGTAACTTCTTATGAGTTTACTTTTAGAGTGCTCTTACCCAGTGTAAATATTGCTTAGCTTCAAATTAGTTGAATGCTTTATTTTATTAAATAAAGTAACTACATCCACTTCAAATTTTTCGAAATTCTTACAAAAGTTCTTAGGTTTGGAAAGATATGAGTCTACAGATATTATGACTCACAATACGCGTCTGAAGTTCTATTTCTGCAAAATAATGTCCTTCACTAATTAGATTGAATGCATACGGTTTGAGCCCGGAACTTCTGCTTCTCTATAATCAATGCATTCTCCATTGTCAGTAAGTCAATTGGTAATCCTTTTATTAATTAATTTATTTTTTATTTTTGCCAGAACTACTTTTGATTTTTGGAAGCAAATAAAGGTAATCTAGAATAACATTTCGCAAAATGGCATTCAGAGTCTCTATACCATTTGAAACCACGAAAAAGAATAAACATTTGTCAAAATATTTGCAGCTTAATATAAAAAGGCGAATAGTAACGAAAATAGTTTTTTCAAAAATGTAGTTTGGATGGTTAAAAAGTTTATATCGGAGAAGTAAGGTTTAAAATAACAATGGTAAATAAAAATTGGAATTTGTTTTATAATTTTAATCTGTAAATTATACAATAATTTTAATCTGTATTGTATATATATATATATATATATATATATATATATATATATATATATATATTTATATATATATATATATATATATATATTTATATATATATATATATATATTTATATATATATATATATATATATATATATATATATATATATATATATATATATATATATATATATATATATATATATATATATATATATATATGTATGTATATATATATAATAGAATTTATAATACGTATAGAAGTTTTTTTCATTATTAACTTAATATGGTACAAGGAAGAAATAATATGCTTATGTATGCGATTGAATTCTCAAAAGAATAGCAAGTTATCTTTTAAAATTATTTTCATAAATTAAAATTTCTCCTTGAAGGATAATAAATTAGCCTTCAATGAATAGATTATTGATTGAAACCATGAATATAACTACAATATTTTCAATAAAATTTTGTCAAACTGTTATTACAAATCATCACATACATTTTCTTAAAACTAGTGACATAAAAATAAAGAAACGAACACGAGACAATATAAAAAAGAGTTTATAGGAATGTAAAATTATTTGAAAAAGTAAAAATTGAAGGATATATTATGATTTAGTAATATATATGATTTTTGAAATTTAGGGTTATGTGGTCAATTCTGTTTACGTTGGGAATAAAGGGAAAGTGATTTCTATTTATTTACGCGTGTTCAAAATGTGCTCGATTTTGAAATCTGAATATAGATTTTTATGTTTGATAAAATTTTCCAAAACGTGCTTTAAAAAAAGCTTTTTAACTTATTTTAATGGTAGATCCTTCAATATGCATTTTCAAAGTAACATAACATAATTAGTTTTTGCACGTTTCTGTTGTTTCAAAATTTTAACGCCAACCGCACAAATAAGCTTAGTGGATTTAACGAAGCCAAAGAATGGATGCGAAATTAGATTCTAAGTGAAGAAGTGTTTTATAAGGAAATATATATATATATTAAGTAAAATATTCACGATCAAAATATCGCTCAAAAGTTATTTAGGAAAAGTTTTGTATTTGTAGCAATTCATCTAGAAATATTATAAATTCCTTAGATCTGTTACAGTTAAAATAAATTCTTTGGCAAAAATGTAATGCATTTAAAAATCTACATTTGAAAAATAATATCAGACGCATTTATACGTTTTTATATAATATGCAAAGTTAAACAATTCATCTTATATATATATATAAATATTAGGGCGAATATGATTCAGTGAATCCATTTTAATGATATCTTCCTATGCTCTAGCTCATGGGTTCCCAAACATTTTTTCTCGTGGACCACTTTCAAAGTTTTACTATTTTCGGTAGACCCCCTGCTGCTGCATTTCTACTGTATTCCCAAAACTCCTAAAAAATATCACCCTAAATTGGGGATGTTATAGAAGAGAAAAAAAGTAACACATTTTCTTGTGTCCTATTTATTAAAGTATAATGCTTGTGGTTATACAAATAATCATTTATTATTACAAACAATTAACGATTGATTAAAAATCATCAATGAATTCTGAAATGTAAATCAACAAAATAAAAAATAGTCGTACGTTTAATGAGATAGCACACAGATGGCACTTTGCAATTCTTGACATGTGGTGTACAGTTGTACTATTATCTACTGTTCTATTCAATTCTGTGTTTGAACTGAATATCGAATATCTTTGAGTACTTACCTAGTGAATGATGCTACCTGCTTACGTTGATACGTAAATCCAAGCCAAAATGTTTGTTCTTTATAATAAAAACAACACCAGAAACCTTATCGTGGAACCCCACTTACAACTTGGGAACCCCTATTTTCTTTTCACATCTATGTGGACTCCGGTCTCCTGTGGACCACTGGGGGTCCACCTGGACCACTTTGGGAACCTATGATCTAGCTTATAATTGACAACGAATTTATTTCTAAATACCTTAAACTGCCAACACAGAGAGATAAATTGAAATTTTAAAATAGCATAGAATTATACAAATTAAATGCATTCTTTTACAAATATTGTCATACTTATGATGGTAATTAGACTGTTTAATGATCCATTGTAATGTAATATATTAAAATAATATAATTAATAAGTTTACAATTACAATAATGTAATAATTGTAAACTTTAAAATATATAATGTTCATACTGTATGGCTAAGGAGTAACGGAACTTCGGTTAAATGGTTTTAGAAAATCGAAATATTAGTTGCTACTTAAAATGTATTGAAAACATATGCTAGTAAGCATACATAGATTATCATAAAACCAAACTTACTATTGCACCTTAAGATATATATATATATATATATATATATATATATATATATATATATATATATATATATATATATATATATATATATATATATATATATATATATATATATATATATATATATATATATATATATGTATATATATATATATATGTATGTATATAGGTATGTAAATGATATGAATTTACCAGAGTCAAAACCGTTTCTTTCTCTGTTTGACTTATGAAAATAAGTCCATTTGATTCTTTGATGTTCTAGTTCCTGTTCTCTTCTAAAATGAAATACGTGATTTTTTTTTTCCATTTTTCAACTTGGCGTAAATTTGTGATACAATTCTTTAAGTAAAATACGATACAAATCAGGACACTGCCGAGTTACTTTTTGCTGTCACTCCAAAAGTCACGCATCAGTCCTTTCTGCTTCTAGAAACTAGAATTTCATCTTCGGAAACTTCATATCTATTCAGTTAGAGCACAAAAAAAGAAAATTTCAATTGGAAAAAAAAGAAAAAAAAAGAACTTATTGACTCTTCTTATTCAAGAAAGACTTTTTCCTACCTTCTCAAGTAATATGAATGCCTTCTTCTTCTTAGTGCTGTATCTATATTTCAACTTCACCTCCCTTCCCCCATTCGCCACCTGACCCGTCACTTTGCTGCGTCTCCTCTCAACTCAACTTTATATTAAAGTGAAGGCACTGCGGCAAAAGACACTTGAGTAGGGAAGAATCGGTTGCTCCATTTGGGAAAGGGATTTAAATGCCGCTGCTGTGTGCAGGAAACAGGAGTAGATTCTCAAGAATTTTTGGAAATTTCCGGAACGCATGATAGAGTACTATAGTATTGCGTATCAGGTACATTTTTTATCCACTGTCAATGAAAAAAATACTAAAATTTCGCTTATGGTTGGTGTATTATTTCTGAAGAAAATAAATACATTTCTTTGGAAATATTTTCAGATGCCATATATATTTAAGTAGTATTCTTATTAAAAGTGATCAAACATCGTAGAAAATATTTCAATTAATTGACATAAACTAACATATGAGATTCATTTCAATCAAGTAATTATATTTTAAAATTTTGGTGGATTTACATAAGCTATGGTGATTTTAAAATATTATAAAAATGATCTCATTATACTTTTTGGGTGGTTTTTTTAAAGATAAAAAAAATACGTTCACCTGCTTCAAAGATAGAAACCAAAAATACTTCAAAATGCTTCATACGTAAAATTTAGTAGCATATAGTTTTAACACATCAAAAATGCAGCATTGTTTCAATTTAAGAAAGAACTATACCAAACATTAGAAAATGTAATTATTCAAATTTGTTTCTGTATTTTGATTGATTTTTTTATACTTAAATTTCATTTGCTCATTCAATCATCTCATACCTCACTTCTATCTCATTGGATATCTCTTGTCCATTAAATAAAATTTTCATACCAAAAATATAAAACCATGGTTTTAAGATTCAAATTTTGAAGCATAAAATGTAATATTTTTAATGCATTTATTAATCAACTATTTTACCAATCTTTTGTTAGCCAACCGCCCTGTCTAGAGGTTAGCGTGCCTGACTGCGGATAGGGAGGTCATGGGTTTGAATCCAGGTTCGGTCATGGATGTACTTTCTCTCTCTATCTATCCTGTCATTGTCATTTCTGTGTATAAATGAGGTGTGAATGGTTGCCTACCCTATAAACAGGTCCCTATGACATGTGTCTACTGAAGCAGTCGGACTCCACACCAAATATGGTTCAGTATGAAAAAGTGGAGCAGTGCACCCCATATTGTCAGCCTAGCTGCCACAAGACACAAAAAAAAAAAAATGGTTTGTTAATGCTTTTAATATTCAATCAAAAAGACAGAAAAAATATCTCCTTTTATCAAATTTTATCTCGATAAGAAATTTAATAGAGCTCAATACATTAATATTTTTCAACGGACAAACATTGTTTCCTTTATAGTTTTCTAATTTTTATCATGATTACAAATTCTTATACCAAAATTACGTCAATTCAAACAACGTAAAATTATTTTAAGCAAACTTCTGTTTAGGGAATAAAATATATTCAGGCAGTTAAAAAAAAATTTCTGAGTGCCATGCAATCATTTTCTTTCCTCGAATTCAAAACCACGCTTATGAGAAAGTTAGTTTAATTTTATAAAATTAAACAATAATCACGTGTAGACGGTGGTGAAAACGTTTGCCCAGATACTTGAAGTTGATTATTCTCATAGTCAGATATTTTTCTCTATGAAGTCTTGGTTAATTTTATGTTGTAAATAATCAAAGATAAAGTTGTTTATTTATTGCTTAGTAAAAGATACATCAAACAGCATAAAAAGATCAACTTTTAATAATAATTTGGTCATTTTGGACATTAATTTTTCATTAACCATACTGATGAGGAGACGAAATCATTTTGATTAAACTTTAACCGCTATCAATGCTTTAAACTTTAACCACTTTGTACGAGTCACTATTTACTTAATGCGATCTGAGTAATCATAAATTCTTCACTAGTACCTTCCCTTTCTAATTATTTTTACAAGTTATTTTTCTAACTTCTTCCACGGATGTAATAAGGCTGTTTTATCCGTATAATGCTATCTAGATAAACTTACAGAGCTGAAATTTCTTAATGATCATCAACAATTTGTATTGTCACACAATACTGTCATTCATGTTCATTTTTAACATTTCATTTTCATCACCTTTAAGTTTCTAATTTGTTGGAAATTAATCAGAGGCTTGCGTCGACGAGTCATTACTATTTATCTCAATAATTCTTAAAAATTAGAATTCTTCACTGATATTAATCCTTTTTTTAAAAATTATTTCAATTGTTTGCGGTTTTTTCCTTGAAACTATCACATAGAGAAATTTAAAGGTTTTTTTCTTTATAGTTTTTCAATTTGTATTACAATGTACTCTTCCTACCTTTTCTTATATTTCTCACAGTATCTATCTTATTTATCAAATTTCAGAAAAGTTCTTTTATATTCTGGAAAACAACACGACTTCGAGAATGATGCCTTCTTCCTACTCTTTTGGGGAAGACAAATTGTGAAGTTAATGTGCTCATTTTCACCACACTTAAATGTTTTTCTCTTGAAAATCATGGTGTTTGATAAAGCGTTATTGTAAACGCTATAATAATAAACGTTATAATAGTTTTACTCAATCTCTTCCTTTAGTAAAAGTTGATAATTTAACTATGATATACAAATGTTCAGTTTTTCCCTAAACTTGTTCCTTTCACATATTTAATATAATGAATGTACTGTATTATTTCCTACATATATCTGATGCCATATGCAGTTAAAATAACTTTTAATCTGTACTCCTGCTTTTGAATTAGTTATTCTTCGGTTGAATTTTAAGAAAATGTTGTTTTATTTTGTGTTCACTTTCTTACAGAGTGATCTGAGTGATCCTTTTTATATTCAATTTTATAATAAAAGCTGGAAAATCTTCATGTTAGAATTCTTTAGTAGAGGAGCTGTCTTTCCTTTTAAACAAAGTTAGATGGAGTAGTTTATTTGGGCTACATAAGTTAAGAAATAGCTATTTGATATACCTCTTTGATTTAGTACAAAGTTTGGAAGGAAATATAAGCGGCAGTCCATTTTTCTTACATATAAGTTTCTGTATTATTGTTTTGTGGTGAAAAATGCTTCTATTTAGGAACTATTCCTCGTTGAATAACAACCATTTCTCCCCAATACAATAATAGCATCCATCCTCCCCCATCATTTTTCAGCTAAAACTACATCATCCATTACTAGCGCCATCTGCATTTCAATATTTAATCTGTTCCTCGTTCGCACTCTGTTTTGCAAAAGAAGACATCCACTAAACATATGCTTCAGGGCATTTATTCGGCCACTCTCATCCCGCTGATGCCAACAAAAGGAATGGAATAAGATGATGAAAATTCGTGACCTTTGGCTGCGTGCCAACCAGATGGGCTCCCCAGAAAAATGCCGCAACAACCGGCCCATAATAATAAATTCCCGAAGAATATATATGTGTGTAGATATTTATTCTATTCTCGCTCCCAGAGTTCTCTTAGCGCCTTTACCAGAACTTGAAAAATAGACACCATTGCCATTCTTTGTGTTTGATGGATGCAAACAGTGGGGAGAAAGTTCTCTGCCGCAAGGGTGGAAAAAAAATTGTTTCTGGATTTGTATCCGATGTGTGATTCCGTACGGTTATGAGAAAATATTGCGCGGTATTTATCAAATGTGTTAGCGTTTCGATTTTTGTCCATTTCTTCGAGTGGCTTCCGTTGAGTGGAGGAAAAGATGGATGAGTGTGCCTATAAGCAGATGATTTTTTCCATTGTTTGTGCAATGAAAAAAGAATTATAACTAAATTATTTTGCAAATATTCTTCAGAATTTACTTTTAATTAAACTCTTAGTTTTTCTTAAATTAATAAAAGACAAGTTGAATTCCAGGATATTATTTTAATACGAATAATTAATCAAAAAGATATCATGAAGTTTTCTTCATACTTTCAACACATTTAAAACATTTAATCTAAATAAGAGATTTAAAACTATTAATAAATATAAAAAAAAATCTAACAATTTTTTTAAAAACAAAAGTTGTAAAGATAAGACTGTACAGGTTCTACATCAAAGTTATAAGCTTAAGCTATTTTATGGAGAACTCATAATCTTCTTCCATAACGTTTCAAGATTTCATTGAACAATCATCTTAACCACACTTTATCCAAAATTCTCAAAACTTTCCTATCACTGAGAAAAGCAATTGTGCACCAGTTATAAAATACAAGTAATAAAATGTCCTAAATTATTCAGAAAAGTTAAATCAATTGATTTGCACATGAGAATGGGGCAATTCCATTAGTCAAACATTTTGTGAATCTACCTAATTAGTATAATATGTGTAAATCTTCTTTTCTAATGAAATATAACTTTATTTAAGTTTGAAAGATGGTAATAGCTCACCCAAATATTTGTAAGCCTAAAAGAAAAGAAATAGGATCAAATAAGGTAAAATATTTATGGGTTTTCATGTGCCTCATTTGTAGACTATTCATCTGTAAATATTATCATTTAATTAATAAATATTTCTTAAATTTATTTCAGAATTTATCTTTCTAATTCATTACCATTATTTTCTTTCTTCATGTTCATTACTTATCTCATGTTTATCTCATGTTTGTATCTCATGTTGTATCTCACTTATCTCATATTACTTGACAAATGAGCTCTGAAATTAGATTACTAAGAACGTTTAATAGAATAATTTGCTTATTTATTTTCCAGAAATTAATAAAATCATTATAAATCCAGAACTATTATGGTTTTTTTTTTTCATTTTTAAACAAATTTTACGCATAATTTCAGTTCAAAAATTTCCCATTTTATCTTATACAATCCATTTTTCTTTCGATTTGATTTTATACTGTTAAAAATCTTCGTTTGCCTTACACGTTTACTAAATTCTTTAAAATACGCAGGTAATATTTCTCTACATTACTTCAGAGTTTACGCTACGTTCACAAATCTGTATTGCTTACAGTGGGAATTCGGAAAAGAAATCTGTCGCTTCGATTACAGTTGGAATTGCATTTTACAATATCTGATATCCCTTGGCAATCTATTTTAACATATATCATTTCTTGATGGTCTATTATTTCATATGTCTTTACCATCAATATCTTCATTTCATAACCTAACTTGATATTAACATTGTCAACCAGATTATTTCCTCCATTAAATTTTGACATGAACGCACCCATTAATTACATTCGAGAGATCACAATTGTCACCTTGAGGGACAGGTTTTCACTTCGCGGTAGGCAGGACTTAATCACATGCCGCCCTTATTACATGTGTGCGTCCAATCAATACGGTTGTTTAAATATCTGATTCTTCGCACATTTCTTAAGAACAATGGAAAAAATTATAGCATCAAATACTTCATCTTTATTAAATGTATTTTTCAAAAGAATTTTGAATAGCTAAATTTTTAAGTACAGTAAATATTATGTGATTTTTTGACCAATCAAAATAAGATTTGAATACATAACCTAAAAACTTTCCCCCTTTTTGTGTTCTGTTCAGTCAAGAGCATGAGATTTGATTTCAGTTTTCTTTTATATATTTCATTTATATGGTTACATACACACTTATTAACTCTCTTTACCCGTTATAGAAGTAACAGGTAGAGAAAGTTATTAATGGGTAAAGGAAAGGAAAATGTAACTGGCAAGTATAAAAATATGAAATAAATTAAATACTTCTGTTTACTAAATAAATTAATACATGCTCAATGCCCTGGTAGGAAAAACAAATATGACAATAGCGTGCTACCGTAGATGTGTGGTATCATCTCGTAAAAATGTGTAAATTAGCAGATGATTCTCAGAATTTTTATTTATGCAGAATTGATTCAATACGAAAGTTGTACTGAAGTGATTGGGCACATTACGATGAGTAACGAACAAGAAATGCAGTTAGATGCACTGGATGTTCCGTTTTTGAAGTTACTTGAGAATTCAAGATTCGTAGTATCGAGAATGCTTTAGATAATTTTATTTTAGAATTTACTTTTGATTAAAGACCAAGCAGTATCCAACTGTGCTTATTTAATACTTTAGATAAATGACATTATAATCAAGCAGTCAATGTTAATTAAACAACAACACTGCAACAAATAACACTAATATTTAATATGCCTGCATTGCAGGCAACAAATAGAAGAAAATCCAATGGAATTCGGCATTGTTGGGATGTATTCGCAGAAGACAGAATTGAATGTTTTAATTAACAATTCTTAATCATATTTAACCACCTTTTCGAGATTCATTAACAAATGGTTGCATTCTAGATGATTGGAAAAGATTGTTAATTACCTGTTTTATGATTTAAGTTGGTAAAATATTATAATGAGCTTTTTACTTGACAAAGATTTGTGACTTCAAGATCAAAGAAATACTGTTTAACCTACTGGTAATTCCATGATGGTGTGCACAGTTTTAATGCAGTTGGAATTTCATCTACCACACAAATCGAACCAATCATTTACTGAAAATAATTATTAATAATTGGGATTCCATTTGCAATTTTTAAGCACCTTACATAGACCTTATGAAATTTTATTTTATATAACAATGAAATTTTCCCCGATGACATTACTTTATGTCATGGAGTCCAAATTATTTACGATTGATATGAAGAGCACTCTGGAGATAATTTCAAAGAATTCATTACTTCACTATTTAGATTAGAAAAGATGAATTTCCTCGAACACATAAATGAAGAGTTATTATGAAATTAGATTATGGCGAAGATAATATTCCGAGAATACTTAAGTAAACTTTTCATATCCATTAGGATGTAAAGCCAATATGATTGAATATTTCTTCAGAGAACATTCGATGTCTTATTGAATCAATAGCTCTACATTTTCGCTTGGAAAATAATCTTCCTAACGATACAAGAAAGTACCATTCAATTTTTGGTACTTCAATGCATTACGTAAACACTTTTCCAATACAATTTAAACTGTACTTCAATAAATATTGTACTGTTTATTACCTTACATCAGGAAAGTATATGATTTTAATGAAATAAATATTGCTGTGTAGAAATTATATATTACTAAACTTTATTTCCTTTCAATGTGAGATTAATAAAAATCTATCCAATATACCAAAAATTTCAATAAAAGACCCTGAGATAAATTTTATATAATTAAAAGATATATGATACAAAATTCTCGAGTTAATTTTATGAATGGCACAAGCAATCAATGGTATAGTTTTCTAGAGTAATTTAAAATGTATCTTTCTTAATAACAAAGAAAACGTTATTTTAAAATATTATAACTACATTGAAAACAACGATGGTAGTTGAGAGTTTGCTCTTTCCTTAATTAGTTGACAGCAAAGTTACAGGTTTCTTTCTATAAAAATTTTGTACTAAAAATGTATTTTCATTTACTTAACGTCAAAACTAACAAGATGTGATATAAACTTTTATGTTTGAATTTATATCGCTACAAAGCTATATTAAATATTAAAACCTATCTTTGTGTAAAGAAAAATGAGCATTTTTTATGAGACTCCAAATATGGTATACTTGAGTTCAATGAACGAGATAGGGGGATTGTTCAAAATAATGGAAAAGTCTTGTTGAAAACAATAATTTCATATAATTATAGTGTGAGGTAAATTAAATAAGTAGTTATAAATTTTTTTTGTTTTACTCTGTTGCTTTTAGTCTCAAAAACGTGTGTGAAGGAGTGTATTGTATATCACTGTTTGAAATTTTATTTCGAGGAAAGCTAAAATGAAAGAATCGTCAGAACTACAAAGAAGATAGCAGCTCGTTTGATCAGTGGGCACAGCTGTTGGAGATGTCATTATTTAAAGTGTCGAAAGTCATGACAGTCTTCGAGAATCAATGAAAACTCATTTGTGGGGCAGAACTGTGAAAGGAAATTCAAGGCAACCCCACCCAAAGAATAGTTGATATTATGGAAAGTTATGACCCCTAGAAAGAAGACCACGCTTTGAGAAATAATTGCTAAGCTGAGAAAACATCAATAGAACACAGCATCGATACATAGTTGAAAGGTACTACATAAATGAAATACTTAGGGAAGATCCTGTGATTGAAAATTTCTTCTGACAGATGTAAATTAAAAACGATTAATACAATGATGCAATGTCCATAGAACTTGAGCAGCAGATCAGTTGAAAATATCTTGTTGATGAATCCAAATGATCCATATTAAATGACTAAATTCAGTTCCTCACTATTCTCCTCAACAGAATTGGAATTCCTGCAAAAGACAACCTAGACAATTTCATTTCTAGAATGAAGAATGGGTATATTTCTTTAATGGTTTAGGTGATCTCTTATGATTTGGAAAGGGTTGCCTTAACACTGTTTATGGATGTCATTTTTTGACCGATCAACTGCATTCCATGTCACAGACATTGATTCCTTAATAAATTCCCTCTATTAAGATAATAATGTCCAATTCTCAGTAATTCATGGTTTCAGTGCTCAACCATGTTTCTGGAAACATGAGGGCTTGATTACTTACCTACCATGGTCTACACAAACATTGTATTTCAACAACTCAAAGCTCATGTTGTCTGTTTTGGCAGAAAGTGTGAGACCCCGCTGTGAGTGTGTACTGTTATATCCTCGTCAATATGTGACTCTCCATATCCTCGTCAATATGTGACTCTCCATATCCTCGTCAATATGTGACTCTCCATATCCCCGTCAATATGTGACTCTCCATATCCCTGTCAATATGTGACGTCCAAAATTCTTTAGCTGGTATGGCGTAGATGTGGAGAGAAGTGTGCCAGCTCAGGTGTGACCTCCTCACCTGGCCGCTGTTCAAAATTACGAGGGAGTTGGTGATTGGAGAGTATTTCAAACCAGATAACCTAAAGGTACAGTCCAGAGCTCACTTGCACTGTATGTATGCATGTATGTGTCTCTCCATATACGTCCCTTTCAAGGAGAAATCAAAAGATTTAAACTGTCAAAGTTACTCCCACACCATATTAGAAGCATACTTCTTTTTATTGCCCTTTTCTATTATTTTTGATAGCCTTAGTTTGTAATATGAAGTATTTGATCTTAATTACAGTTTTTAGATTCTATGATGATCTTTTAGTACATGACTCGAGTTCTGTATTTTGTAATTATTAACAACACAATTTTTGCTTTTTCAGCTTCCAGAGACAACCTTTTATAAATGTATTTCATTTCTACCTGTTGGACTGCGTCAATGACCTAGTTGCCATTCAAACTTTTCATCGAAGCAGGGATGAATTAAATTCTAAATAATTCATTTATCTTGCTTCTTTGAATATGGTGAGCCGAGCTGGCAATCGAGTTATCAGCATTCTTGCTATTTTTTCAACAGTTCATGTGTTTGAGTCCTACCTTGGGCATGAATGTTTGTAGTGTGATTTAAAATCTAAAGTGTAGGGCACTGTTTAATGAATCTTCTTGTACAAAAAAATGATCATTGAGCAATAAACAAACCAAACTAACCATGGCCGTCTATGATTGGATTAAGAATAAGACTAGTACATACTTGTCGTAATAATGAATAATTTTCAAACCACCCTAAGTCAAAAACATTATTCCAATTTCATCCGTTTATTTTTACAGGGAAAGTATTTATGTTCTACGTACTTGTTGATCTGATGTACTCGTAATTTTAAATATAAAGGTTAAACACCAAAAATAACTAAGCCCTTTATATTTTGTTCAATTTCATCGCTTTCCTTTCTCAATGGAATAAAAATAAAAATGGAATGCCTTTTTAATTTGATACGGACCTTCTTCTATTTCACATGTGATATGTGATCGGCCATTTTCGGGAATCATCGTGCTTCTAAAAATAGCCGACCTCAACATTCGGGGCGTCTCGATTTCCACCGGTTGGATGTGGCTGCCAGGGCGGTCGCTGTTAAAAATAGAGCTCCGGTTGGCCGGGATCGATGGAGCAGCCCGGGGCTCGCTCAGGTGGATGGTGTGACGCAACTTCCTTCCCCTTTCTCTTGCACCCCTGCCCACGCTTAATGTGTGCTTCAAAGTTCGCGCTCTCTGACCTTTCGTGAACATACCACTGGTTTCCCCTGCAGAAACTCGCCCCCTTACCCTTGTTTTCGAAGTGGATTAGACGATCCATTTACTCCCAATGACATTCCAACGTAAACTTAAGGGAAAGGGGAGGCTTACAAGGGAATGGATTGCCAGTTTACGCTTCAAACATGCATTTTCCAAGAATTTGAGTTCGAAAATCTTACTCTAGCGCATACATTAGTCTGCGTTAGAACCTGATGCAATAAATTTTCCAGCGTTAGCGTTATGTGATTTTAAGTTCCATTAAAGATAAAAAAGGAGATTATTTTCAATAAAATACATTGCTGTTCATTGCTGATAGATTTAATTGCAATCTACTCGCTGGACATTCAAATGAATAGAATTTCATAACTTAAGCATTTCAAATGGTTAGATTATGTTCTTCTTGTTAGTGAAAAAATGTTCACAGATTTGCTGACAACATGATTACATTGCTGACACAGACATTCCAATCTTTTAGATGATATTTACAAAGATTCATTTAAGTAAGGATTTTTCGACAAATAAAATAATAAAATGCTTTAACTGAAAAAAATTTAAATTATTATGCTTATTACATAGACAGAAAACTTTTGAAGAAGAATAATGGCATATATTTACTAATATTATTGATAGGTGGCGCTGTGTGTCGAAGACAGAGAAATGAATCATCTTGATAATATTATACCTCATATTTTAATGGTTGTTGGAAAAGAACAATTTCGCTAGAAATTCTTATTATTTTTCAGATTATTACTATTATATGCATAGCCAAATGTCTATCCTATTTGAAACTCAATTTTGAAGCGTTAGTTTCAGAATTTTATCTTTCCCATTAAACTTATCGTTTGCTACCAACTTCAACTGACTAATATTCTCAAATTTTTCTCTTCAAATGAATTACAAAATTAAAACAACTTATTAGGCATTTTTAATTTGTCTATATATGTATTATTCTTTACATTCATAAATACTTTTTTGATAATATATGGGTACATACAAAAGTAAAATAACGAAAGTAGAATGTGTACACACTTTTTCAGCATCAGGATTTACCTTAATTAAGGTAATACTCTTCTGGGTGAAAAGTTAGACCATCTGCATTGTTAGCAACTTTTGGAGATTGGTTGTACGGGTATGCAGATGCATACTGGAAAGACGAAAAACGCCCCCAATTGACTTAAATTCGCATAGCCGAGGCATAGCGAGCTTGGCTTGTCCAAGTGTCATTAGTAACAACAACAACATACTGGAAAGATTTCTCTTGTCCCATGTTAATCACCATCTGTGGAAAATTCTCTAACAAATAAAAGTCGTAAAATATATCATAACTCCGTATTATTAAATGTTTATTGTGCATCATTTTTTTTCAGCCTCATCGATACAAATTCACCAAATTTTATTAAATGATCTTTAAATATTAAGGAAAATTCCTATTTTTTGGGTCCTTGGTAAAATAATGTTCATCTAACTGTATATTGGTGCAAGTATGTATAAAATGTCTATAATATTGTACTTGATTGAAATCAAAAATTGAATAATATAACACTTATAAACTTTTTTTTTCCTATAGTATATAATTTTTACAAATAGTGTATCTACATTATTTCTGTACCTTATCATACACCAAAATCAAACAAGCACACAAAAACTTTTCTGGAGCGAATTTGAATTCAAAGATTATGAGAAGTGAGATTTTTTTCTGATATAAAATGCTTGTAAGGCAGACTTTTTTCTTATTTCCGGAAACCGGAATAGAATAAAATGTCCGGAAAGGAAAAGAAATCCAAAATACCAACCACAGCCACTGACTGACTTCAAGATCATAGACAGCACTTTCCCAGATAGTTTTTCACAACAGTAAAGAAAAAAATCTTTTCTTAGAAGGTGGTTTTTCTTGCCATAATTTTTTTTTCTTCTCGCCATCTCTTCACGCAAAATTCTGCTGCCATCTGATGTAAAAAAAGAAAGAAGAAAAACATGAAAAAAGGACACAAATAAAAGATTGGTAGGAAGGGGGTGGAAAATCAAGAAAGGGGAAATTTTCTTTTCATAAGCGGCTCATCAAAGATCCATCACGGAGGTCTGTCTCTATGTTGAGATGCAGGGTTACTGATAAGAATGAAGCCAATTGCCGCCAAAAATCCAGCCAACTCAGATAAAAAAAACGATATCGGATTTTATTTCTTACCATCTAATCTCACTCAACACAAACAAGGAAAATATTTTCCTACACTGTAACTATTTTATGGTTATTTTTAGCTAACTCAGATTATACTGTCTAGGAATTTTATTTTAGTTCAGTTCTGATTTTATATAATCTGTAATGCTATAGGCTCTTTTGTAAGAAATTTCAAAATATAAATAGTGTTTACCTTATTTTGGCTTGATAGTTATAGTGTAAATATGTTTATTATATAAATATAATAAAGAAATTATATATATATATATATATATATATATATATATATATATATATATATATATATATATATATATATATATATATATATATATATATATATATATATATATATATATATATTACAAATATCATAATCGTAACAATTAGGTAACGTATATCAAAGCAAAAGGAATTGTCTAATATTGTAAAATACCTTTTTTAAAATGTATACCATCTAAGAAATACAACATAAATCATAAAAGATATAACATAGACATAACATAGAAGAGCCATTGAAAAAATTCAAAATATTGTTAAACTTATCTATGATTACTAAACAGTCATTTAGAAATCAATAAGATTGGTTATAAAAGTATCTGCACTTAAACGTAATTTTCGTTTTTGTACAGCGTGAGATTGAATTTAAGACCAAACAGTCATTTTATTATTCGAAAGCAATGCTGTGTACTGACTGTATAGAAGTATATCATTGTAATTTTTTTTTTTTTTTTTTTTTTTTTGCGGTATCATCATCACTATACTAGTTTCCACTTTCAAAGTTATCAGCCCAGTTTTCACAAACAGTCCTTATGCATATCTGTTCTGCAGTAATGCATAAGTGACAAAAGATATGGTTTTCAATAATTACCAGTCTACGTGTACCAGTAACGTTCATAAATTCCTATCTCTATTCATGTACTGAAGTTCATTTTCTTAACATCTGCGTTTCAAGTTGCCATCAACCATCAATTCATTTAATCCGTCTTACTTAATAAACTAAATTGAGGAATTTTGGAGAAGTAATGGTAAGTTATTATGCGAATAATATTAATATTTTAGATATTGTTATTATTAAGGATTTTATCAAAATATTCAGGTGTTTCATTGTTCATTGTGATCCTTATGCCAGAAATAAACTCTATGATAAAATTTTGCCATATATATTTATATATATATTACCAAGCTTGAATTTACTCATCTCTCAACATATTAGTTACTGGTAAATTGTATGCTTGTGAAATTTTCATCATTATCCATGCATTCTTTTCTAAAATGAAATGCGTTAATCATCTTATTCTGCTCAATATGCACTCAACTATTTACTTATCGTAAATTTTGGATTTCCCTGCTGCGCTGTTACTTAAATCATACCATTTTCTGCTACACGAATAGTTGCAACACCATTTTTTACTTTAAAATTATATGGTGTTTATAAAAGTAACTTAAAATTACTTTTATAAATTAAATATTTTTTAATTAAATAGATGAAAACAGCACCATTTAACACAATCATAATAACTATTAAATAAGTAATTCCACTTCCTTTAATGACCAGCTCCAACACCATTTTTATAAAACAAAAGTACATTATAAATCCTAAATAATATTATATATATTCAAAATTTATAAAATGTACTTGAAGTTTATAAATGTGATATTCGCACTATATCTATATAAGAAAAGTTATTTCTAATTTATTTGCTTTCAATTTATTTTCAATGTAGATTTCGCACACACATATCACTGACACAGTGGCTGTTAAGAGAGAGTTTTTATGACATTTGCAAAATATCACATTTATATTGTTTCATGGATTCAAAATATGTCAGAATCATACATTTTACTTAAAATGTATGAATCTAATATATTTTAATGTAATATACTTCAATATAATGCGTTTAAATATATACACTCGCTTATGTCTCTTACAATGATTCTTCTCCAACAGTTTATAGTTCAAAACCTCACGCGCGAAACTGTCAGGAAAAAATATTAAATTATTGATTCTAATGTTAAATAAATCTTTATCTGAGATCAAATATATGTATATAGGAAAGGCTTTCTGTATACAATCAAAGCAATATATTTCTAATTATAAGTTACAACCTTTACTTGATGGCGCATTCCTTGAATTCAGAGTTTCGAATCCTACCTATAATTCAAAGTGAAAATGATTAAATTAAATAATCACATTTTCTTTTATCATAAAACTTTTATAATACATTTCTGTAAATTAAAATAGTTTTAAAGTACTAATTTTTGACGGCAGAATTTCATCTCTTTAACTCATTATTTAAAATGTGTGTATTGTATAATGAAATTTCCTTTTTATATCAACAAAGAAATTAATAGCACATTGTAAATTACGCAATATTTACTTGACGTTCTACTTCTTAACTGCAATGTGTGTGTGGTTCGAATTTTTTTTTAATTAAAAGTAACATACAAATTAAAAAATTAAAATTGTCATATCTATTATAAATTATTATAACTGCACATAAAATGTTCTTAAAAAAGTGTACTACCTTTCGCAGAAATCATGTCATAATTGTAATAGTGTAAATGCAAAATGTATTATTTGTTATTTTGATATTGACAGCGTACATAATTTCTTATAAGCAGGTATAATCTCAAAATTCACCTGTATTATGGTTGCATTGAATTACATTTTATAAGAACTTTAATACATGCATTTTTTTTCCTTATAAAATTTGATATTTTAATCTTGCAAAATCTTTACAAGCAGTTCATCATCAGTTGACAAAACAGATTCAGGAATACAAAACTGTTTTTTTTTTCATGTTTCCCACTAACACAACTAATTTTGTTAATGAAACTAAGCATGATACCATTTGTAAACATACATCCGAGGGTCTTCATCAATTGCTATAGGTATATGATATATTTGTAGAAGCATTAAATTCTATAACACAATAAAACAAAAGTTCTTCTTCTCATATATATATATTGTTGTTACTGTTGTTACTAATGACACTTGAACAAGCCAAGCTCACTATGCCTCAGCTATGCGAATTCAAGTCAATTGGGGGCGTCTTTCGTTTAATCAGAGCGCCATGAAGGTGAAAGTACGACTTTTGCTCTACAAATACTCCGATAGATGGCAGCATCAGAGGATCTACCTCAATTTTGGCATTGATCTGAAGGGAGAGTAAATTTCTCCAGACCATTGCACCCATGGTAACTGCTCAACGACCGACCACAGGACTTTCGATTCCACAGATTTAACGAGCACGTATATCGCATGTACTCGGTGGGTCTTTGGCGGCATTGGGAATCGAACCTCACCCTTTCGGATAGAAAGCCGATACCTTAACCACTAGGCTACCACGGCCCGTGCACACACACACACACACACACACATATATATGTATATATATATTATAAATGAGAACTATTATTTCTAACTATTTTTTTGGAATTCAATCCCTAACTAACGTGGCTTTTAAGATTTATTCAATAAATTATGAAATTATTTGAAATGAAATGAAAGCTAAGTACTAAGGATGAAATTTATATTTTTAAATTGAATATATTTCCGTATATTTATTAACTAAAATCCCTTATTTTTTAAAATCATTTACAATATCATATTTGTAGATGTAATAGATATTTGAACAAATATGAGACAGGATTGCTCAACATTCTAATTTAAATTTGAATCGAATTCAAGTAAATACTGACAATAGAATTTTATTCAATAGCTTAGAAATTATCTATTTTTAAAATGTATAGTTCTGTTCTTGTGTAATGTATTTTGAATATTCGTCTAATTCTATAAATTTCTAAAACAGATTTTTTTTTTAAAGATGTTTATGAATTTTAAGAAAATGATTTTCAGAATTTTATCTTTCTTGTTATTAAATATTATAATACATTTAATTTTATTGCTAAGCCAAAACTGCATATACTTGCATTTTGAAGTATTATAGATATATCTATTGACACATAAGTAGTTCTTCTGCTATTTCTAACATGTATTAAATACTTGAAATTAATATATTATTTATGATGAAATTGAAATTAATGTTTGAAATTAGAACATTACTTTTTATTTGCAAATATTTCGAGGAAAATTTAGAGACTTGAATTAGTTTAAATTAACTTTTACTTAAACAAATTGATCTTTCAAATTCTGAAATTTTACATCGAGAGATTAAAGTATGTAACAAATATTACAATGTTTTTTTTTTATATATAAACGTATGTTGTAATTCAATTTCAATATTATTGTAGCTCTTATCTTTGCAATTTTATTTTAAAGAATACTTTACAGTAGACGCTAGCTTTTACGAATTCATAACGACCGTTAAAGTTGTTTTTAAAATCGAAATTTTCTAAAATAAAATATTGTACTTTCACACAAATTACAACTGAGTCCCCATTCATTATGAAAGAGTAGTAATTTCTTTGACAAAGTGAATAACTGAAAGTAACTCATCTTCCTTCTAGTCTTCAGGTATAACTGTTCTTGGTTCGCTTTAGTGATAGAGGTTTATTTAATAAAGCCTGCATGGCAAATATAAGTTAGATATCATTTCTCCTACGTTATCATTTCAAGTATAGATTAATAAAATCATGGCATATAAAGGGCCAATTTCATAACGTGATTCCAAGGTATGATAATTCCTTCAAAAGAGCCTCATAATATTTAGATTTGAAGTTAGTGATTTGCACTTGAAGTTGTCTATTGCAGGGATTGTAGGACTGTGTTAGAATAGGTGGAAGAAATTCCATACCATTTGCTTAAAAAAAACAAGAAATTCCATACCATTTGCTTAAAAAACAAGAAATTTCAACTTCAGCACTGCGGTTGGTCATCCACAATTTGAATGAATTACAAATTTTGATTTTAAAACGTATATTTTATTTTCGCAACTACAAAATAAAAACTTTAAAAATTTTTAAAAAAAAATCGTGATAATAAATACACTCAAATGTCGGATAAAAATGAGTTTGTGTAAAAAAAAATTTTTCTTTTCAAAATTGTAGTTTGTAAAGGGGAATTAAAATGATAATATCGGCTATGGGACTATATAAGGGAACAGTAAATAATTCGTAAAATCATGAATGCTCATAAATGCGAAATTCGAAAAATCATAAAAATGCTCGCGTAAATGAGAAATTCATAAAAACGAGTATTTACTGTATTTCGCTATTTAGTCTGAATACATGGATTAAAAAAAGACCTAAAAAATGGTATTCTTTATTTCGCCAAACTAATTGTCTATATAGCTGATATTTTATATTGTTAATATATGTCTAAACACACTGCAGATAAAAAATTTAAGTAAGATTAGATAATGTGTATCATTTAAACAGTAATCATTTATTCTCATATTTCATTTAAAAAATTGGACTAAAAAAATCCGGAACTTTTAATAAATAGAAATGAAATGAATTATAAATTACTTTATTATCATATATATATATATATATATATATATATATATATATATATATATATATATATATATATATATATATATATATATATATATATATATATATATATATATATATATATATATATAATATATATATATATAATATATATATATATATATATATAATATATATATATATAATATATATATATATATATATATATATATATATATATATATATATATATATATATATATATATATATATATATATATAATGAATGAATGAAATTGCTGAGAAAAACAATTTTATTTGAAATAGAGATATTTCTGTTGATTCCCTGAAATATCACGAAGCGAAGATAGATTCAACCACTAGCCCCAAATTTTAAAATCAACATATTAGCATTCATAACCAATGCCTCTAAAGAAGTTTTCTTTCGTGAGACTCATATTATTATAAATCAAATAAAGAAAATATAACTAAAATAAAATCATCATGAAAAAAAGATGCGCTGAAATGGAAAGCAATAAATATATACATTTTCTTCTTGTATTGAAAGAGGGCTTTTAACTTAGGAAAAGATACATCGAAGATATATTAAGTGATGCTTTATAATATTTCTTCCCAGTTCTCTTGGAGCAAAAGTACACCGAGTCAATATTACAGCACGAATAGTGATAAATCGCCAAATATGGCACTTTAATACCGCAAGCTGAGGCTTCTATGTGTGTGCGGTCGGTCATATTCACTCTTCAATATATATTTTTTCTTCTTGCCGTTCCATTCCGTTTGCAATAATATTTGTGCTCCTGGATTTTTTTTCCCCATCGTCACTCACACCTCCCCCTTTTTTTGCTTTTTCCCTGATATTTTCGACGTATTTTCCCTCTCGAATCCCTACCACACACCGATATGGATACACAAAATTCTCGTATTTTTATATCATCCTGAAGTTATAAATCTTCCGTTGGGATCAACGACTTTTGAAGCTCTTCCTTTTTTTTCTCTTTTTTATTTATTTATTTATGTAGATAAACTGAAAAAAGATGTGCAAAAAGGTGAGAGAAAAGTCCCGGATGTGAAGAAGTCTTCATCTGCTTCTTACTATATTTGTTTATTTTATTTCTTTTCGCCGTAAAGTGCGTTTTAAGCATGAGTAAATTCGATCGATATCAGCTCGATCAAGTTTCTTATAAAAATCCTAGCAAAGAAATGAAAAAAAAAAATGAATTGGAATTATCTTCAATCACACGTAGGAATGTTTGAAAGAAATTTCTGGAAAGTAATTTGTAAATCGAACATTTCATCCTATATAATTATTGATTTTACTTAAATTATTTTCGCAACATCTACTCTTTATATTAAAATTATCTCTTGTGTGTGTGTGTGTGCTAACAATACATTAGTTTTTTTTTTATTTTTTTTTAAGAAATAAAATTTATTTGATGTTTTCATTTAGAAAAGATATGATACTCGAATCTTCTAATTGTCAAAAAACTTGTGGAAAAGGGAGAATTTAAAGCCTTTTATTTCCTTTCTTTATTTAAATATTTTGAAAAAAAATCTTAATAAAATGTTACTCCTCACAAACTATCAACAAAATATATTCTTGATAAATAATAAAAGTATGTGTGTTATGAGTGTAAAATTTACATTTTTATTGACTATCTTGTTATATGCCCTTAAACTTATGCGTCATACACGCAAGATGTTTATAAAAATTAAATTACATTAAACCAAGAACCATAGGTCACTTTTAATGTACACAATTTAACTTTTTACTGCATAAATTGTGCTCTTAACTATTCACTGTGTCGGTCATTGAGTAAGCAGCTCATCATATATCGTTGCCGTTGTTTTGACTTCTCTATTAATTGTTAATAGATGTAAAGGCACGTTCTTTATGATATATCTTACACCCTTAAGCGGCTCCAGTTTACAATGCCTCAGTAGCTTCACGATGCTTTCCATAAGATCAGCAAAGTGAAGTACCACTTGTCGCTGTGAGAGATTTCGGAAGGAGAATACATTTTTCTTCACTGGGTTACAGGAGCTTCGGGGATTGGAGACGTGTCCATGTTAATCTGTGACTAAGTTAAACGTGTCTATGTTCCACTGATATGGCTGTAGAAAGAAAAATACCAGCTTGAGTGTTAATTCATCACTTAATCGTGACTAAGAATTTTGTAGCACGAATTAATAGGTGAGTAATTCAAGCTCGTTAACCTTAACGTGCAATCTGGAACTAGCTAAGCTTTATATAGACATAGATTACTTTATGGTAAAAATCACTCGCGTGCTCTGTGTAAGTTTGGAGCTCTTGAAAAGTTATTTATGC